>OX578283.1:59113045-59713045 GCA_951217055.1 Gerris lacustris | reverse complement strand
GTCACAACTGGGGATTTTTTTTCCTGAACAATTCTTAGTAACCTTAGCCCAGTGAATTTTGAAATTTCCATACTAAAGTAAAAAAAAAGTTGACTGGCAGGTACGTGGTAAGTATAATACCGCTTTTAAATTCATAACCAATGCCATTTATGTCAACCAAGTTTGGGCAACACCAATGCGTCATTATACAAACAAATTAATGGGAAAACATCGCGGAATGATAACTTTTATCTACATTAGAAATTAGAGACATTTTATGAATTGAATACCAAATTTAATTACTTCATCAATGTTGACAAAGAGCTTAGGATAGTTAATTCGATTACGACTGAGAATTCGTAAAACTTTTTTATACACATGTAAAATAAAACGCAAGAATATAATATAATCAGAACAATTGTGTATACTTAGACATAAATTATTTAAAAATTTAGTTGATCATGATCAGTCATTGATGATGATCAACTATAGTAGTCTCAAAACTTTACTTGATCATGATGAGTTATTGATTGGTGGTCAAAATTGGTGATAATTAGACATTAGTTTTATTATTTATATCTAGTCTTTTGTCTCTTATTAACCGAATCCAAAAAATTTTATAGAAGGTAAAACAATTAATTAAAAATGTGATGACTTATAAATTAATTTAATTGTTTGTCTTCTTCGTTTCTTAATTTCATTAAGATCTCTAAACAAAACAACTTCAAACATCTCAAAACTTCTGAAAATCTAAAAACATACTTAAATACTTTATTTTTAGGGTTTCGTTGGTAAAACCAAAAAAAGAAACCCTTATAGTTTCGTTCATGTGTCTGTCTGTCACTCTGTACGGTTCCAATAACTTTTGAATAAAAAGAGATAGAAACGTGAAACTTTCCAATATTAAAGATCGTTTTGATGCGCACACAGGAAAAATATAGCGAACTCAAAATTATCAGCTGTTCAAATCCAAAATGGCGGATAACTCACGTCATGCAATTTTTTTTTTTTTTTTTTTTAAATTTTGTGTGGGGTATCAAATGAAAGGTATTGAAGAGTAGATTACAAATATATATATCACTTAGGGGAATTGTTCAATTTTCGGCGCCATTTTGTTAAAAAACATCGAAATTTTGCGTGTCCCCCCCCCCTAAAATCGAATTTCCGCTCATACTAAAAATATAGAAAAATATGCAAAATGTGTGGTGTGGTGGGCCGTAGAAAAAATAAGATTAGCAATTTGATCTGATTTACTGGGAATCCAAGATGGCGGATAATTCATGTCACGGAGAAAAATATATTTTTTCTAAATTTTGAGTGGGGTATCAAGTGAAAGGTATTGAAGAGTAGATTACAAAAATATATAACACTTGTGGAAAGCGTTTAATTTTCTCCGCCATTTTGTCAAAAAACATCCAAATTTAGCTAAAATTTGGATCCCCCCCCCCCCCCCCAACTACTAATTTCATGTTTACAACACCAACGAAACCCTTTTTACGTGAGACTTCACGCACTACCAATTTATTTCTCTAGATTTAAGGATAGTTCAAACTTATTCAAACAAAATTAAAAGCAGACAAAAAAGGATATTATAGCATTAGCAGAACTATAATACATAGTAATTAGGACGGAGCTTTACTTATAGTAAGCAGTAGATATTGTTTTTAGTAAGCAGCCGACTGCTTACTTAATCTTACATAAAAAACCAGTCCGTAAAATTGAACTATATACTTCCCCACTTAGATATTGTTACAGTATTAAGATCCCATAATAATATATAATTTTATATTTATTTATTTTTAAGCATATTTAAAAATTGTTTCAATTTTCAACAAAATCTTATTTATTTTCATCAATAAATCGAAAACTATATTTTTTCAGGGGAAACTACTTATTTGGTTATAGATTCGTATATTAAGTGGACTACTGGACTACATTGTTTAACAAAATCGACGGAACCGTTTTGGAAAAAAAAACTTAAAGCTCCCAAATGTAGAACTAAAATGTATTACATACTTAATTTCGCCTCGGATATGATTTTTCTGAACATGTATGCCAAATTTAATCGGTCCAGAAGTTCAGGTTCTAGCGTCTGCACAGACTACGGAAAAAGCTTTTCTAAAAACCACTTTTTTTACACTGGGGACCTTAAACTGTGTAAATTCAATAAATTCTTAAAATATATATATTTTTAACACGATACTTCCTCTCTACTTAAGAAAGTATATATAGAGAAAGTAAAAATGTTATATTAAAAAAAAATGCATTACAGTCCACGTATAAAACACATGTTCTAATTGTAAAAATGCATAATGATAATTGTAATAATGCACTAATTAATTGATTGTGAACTAGACACCATTATTTTTAAACATGTGATTATTATTGTAACAATTGCAAGATCCATAAAAAAATAAAAAAAATGATAAAACAATAAAATGTCCTAACTACACAATGGTACCAGATACGAGCCGATTACATCTGGTTATTTGAATCATATGGTCATTTTTTAAATATATTTTTTTATTTAGCAATCATTGATAACTCTCAACTATTAGATAATAGAATGATACCCCCCGCAAAGAAGGTTCAAATAACAATGACCTGATCGATAATATTTATTACTATTTAATCATTATAATTTTTTTAAAATTATTATTATATTTGATAAACTTAAACTTTTTAAATTAAAGGTTACTAATATAAAAATAATTATAATTAAGTTGTCAATTATCATTGTTTTATTCGTGGAAATAAAGGAAAAAATTATTTAAATTTCAGTACAATACAAGTAAAAAAAAAAAAACAAAAAAAAAAAAACTATAAATGAGTACAGAATCCAGTTATTTTTATTCTTTTTCATATTCGATTTGAAATAAAATTTAGCCAGTGTGCGCAATCTAACAATATTAATATATTTAGGCCTACTTGGTTTTATTATCTCATAATTTTGTACAGTTAGAAGGCTTATCACTATGTTCTCCGATTTCAAAAAGTGATTAGGCAAAAGAAACCAATTAATATTTTTATCTACGATTGATACGGATTATAAACATTACATCTCTGCTTAAATTCGTAGAAAGTGATTCTTTACGTAGTCGTATTCATTGCGCATGCGCGTCTCATAATTCCTCATTTTTCCACCCTAGTGCGGTAAAAAAGAAGAATTCTTCATATTATCGCACGATTAGCGAGTTTGTTTACATTTAACAAAACTAATTTGCTATTTGTTTAATTAAAGTAACTGATTATATCGAGTTTTTAGTGAAAAACAATTATTGATTTAAGTGAATGTGTTAAAATGACGAGAATAATATTTTTAAAATAAATCATTTTTAAAAAAAATCCTTTAAAATTCTGCAATATCGCATTGTCTTTGATCAAACAGTACTAATTATACATGACGATTAATTTTATTTTCATAATATTTATTTATTCTTACTTATATTCATAAAATGCGACCTAAAAATATATTCAGTAAACAACAAACAAAAACAAATTAGAGCATTTCTCTCACTTTTATCTGAAATTTAATTTCTTTTTAATCTGTTGAATATGCCACGCGTCCATAGAATGTTTATTTCTCTTATAATTCGCATTTATAAATTGCTAAATACTATATTTTATTTGTTTATTGATGTCTTAATTGGGTAAATATTGATTAATATAAAAAAAATATTTAAAAAACAACGTATTTTTATATTGATTGTTTATCATAATGCGACGGCAGTTGACCGTTGGTCAATTATTTTATTTATATATATTTTTTTTTTTAAATGATTATTCTACTTGTCACATTAATCCCGTCTGATACAAAATTCTGTGTTTTTTTTTTTTAGTCTTTTTTTTATTTTTCAATGTGTCTTAGTATAATATCAAAAGAGACTTTTTTTAATGGCGCAAAAATGAAATTTGAGTATTTACCCGGTTTAAGGTCTTTTAAAGGTAATTTGGACCAACCAAGCGATAAGTCGTTACAACTTTTTGTCCAGGTCCATTTTTTGCCAGGTTATTGCTAGGTCATACCCTATAAGACATTAGGAAAAGCATATTCCATGTTTTATAGCTTCGGACGTAATCTGTAAATATTATCTACTCAATGGGGGGAGGGTGCAGGAGGGGCCTCTGCCAAGCACCCAGTTTTTTTAAAAAAATAATTTTTAACAGGCTGTGGCTAAGCTGTCCCACAGACAAACATAGCCGACCACATATACTTAAAGGGCGCCAAAAGATTAACATTTTTCCAAATTCTAGCTTGATGTTAGTAAAACTTTATTGCATGCTATATCTCCTGGACTATAAGGTTTGGCTCATCCAAACAACCCCTTTTCCCTTCCAGGCAACCGAAATGCGGCTCTCATGGACCTCATTCATGTCCATCCACGTTCCAAAGGATAAAGTTCTGGACTTCAAGCAGACCAGTTCATTTGTCTGGGTTCCAACCTCTTGAATGAATTATTTTGCTTCTAAGCTTACCGAAGGTAACGCCGTAAGCTATGTGATCGTTCTGAAAAACGAAAATATTTGATGTCTCCGATTTCAAAAATTCGTTTCAGACATCAGAAAACATTTTTGGTTCCGTGTCTGTCCGTCTATCTGTCACTCAATTTTTGCGAACCATCATATCTTAAAAACTACTCGTCCGATTTAAATGAAATTTGGATGGTAGGTCATAATTAGCCCATTGTTGGTACCATATGTTTCAACCTTCTGCGCCCGTTTGTTTCTTTTCATATTATATCTTCAAAAGTACTCATCTGATGTTTATGAAATCTTGATAGACCGCAGATAACACTAAAGGAAAAACATTATACTTTTTAACTCTGAAAGCTTGGGAAAATCGAGAGAAAAAATGGGTGGAGAGTGAATGAGAGCTTGAGATTTTGGCGGGTAATAGGTCATTGCCCGACCTATTACCCGCCAAAATTTCAAGCTCTCATACACTCCCCTCCCATTTTTTTTCTCGATTTTCCTAAGCTGTCAGAGTTAAAAAGTAAAATGTGTTTACTATAGGTTAATTTCAACCGTATACACTCTTTAACTTTTGCTTTATTGATACTTTAATTCATGTAAAAAATCAAAACAATTTTGACAGATTAAATAAACGGGGGAACTAATTAAATAAATTAGACAATAATGACTTGTAAAAGCATAAATTTTAGGGGGCACGTGTCAGCTTAGCCACAGCTTAGCCACAGCCTGTTAAAAATTATTTTTTTAAAAAAACTGGGTGCTTGGCAGAGCCCCCTCCTGCACCCTCCCCCCATTGAGTAGATAATATTTACAGATTACGTCCGAAGCTATAAAACATGGAATTATAAATTAAGGGGGCACGTGCCCCCCCCCCCCCCCAAAGCCAGACCTAAAATTTAAGTATGCAATTCCGCCGCACGTGTTAAAGTAATGGTGTTGTGATAGTCAATAAATAAATAAGTAATTATATACCTAGTTAGCCCGACATTTTTTGTTTTTGTTGGCGTTTAAAAAGACGTTTTGAATGAAAGGTTACAACAATATAACAATTTTAAATCAAGTTTTTAATTACATTTTTCTTGTTTTAAAGGTTTTTATTTTAATCTAAAGTTTTACTTTAATATATTAATTAAATTTAATTCAAATAGTTAGTTGCAGTCATTAGAATAGTTTTTTATTATCGAATAATTAATATTAATGAATTTGGAAACGGGTTCAATTGTAGAATAAGATTTTAAAAATTGCAGATACCCGACCTTTCGCAAGGAAGACTATTTTTTGTACTTATTGACTGGACTATTATATACCCTACTATGTTTATTTTTAACCTAATACTATCAGCTAATTTCTGTTAAACTCAAAACATTTGGTGTACGTATTTTTTTATTGTTTTTTTGTTAATTCACATAACAAAAATATTTTTAAAATGTACCAATTTATTTTTCTGGCTACTAAAATAAAACATTAATCTATTAACTTTTAATAATAAAATATTATTAGTATGTATATAATTTTGTTTAAATAAAATACCCCGGTCTTCATGTCCCGTTCATAAAAAACTTAAATTTATTTGTATATAATGACATTTTAGATGCTCTTAGAATAGGCTAAAAAGACGTTTTCAAGTAACGTAAACTATAAACAATTTCCCGGGGGAGGACCCCCGGACCCCCCTAAAAGAGTGCCCAGACCCCCTTCAAAATTGGATGGATCCGCCCTTGATATAAAGTAATTTAAGAACAAAGAAAACCAGACTGGTTAATTGTCTGCGATTATGCTAAGCCCACATTACATCCCCCCCCCCCTTATTTTTTTTTAATCTGTGCCCCTCCAAAAAATATATCCTGGGTGCGCCACTGGTATGTGTCTTAAATTGTGTTGAGCACTATAATATTTCACTTCAAATTTTGGTTAGTTATTCCCTAAATGAGGTCTACAATTTATCTGACTATGTACAGAACACGATTAGTGTCATATTATGGCTTTTTTACGAACTAATTTAGTAAATATTCATATTCAGGATTCTAACCACTTTAAAAACATTTTTTTTTACTTTTGCAAAGATTTAATCGTGTTTTTTCCTATTTATACACAAAGATATATTTATTTATAATTGTTTTCCTAGAATAATAAAAACAACATTCTTGATAATTTAATTGTTGATTTCCTTTAGCCGGGCCTCCCGACCGCAAAAACACATCGAAATAGATGTAAAAAACAAACCAAACAAGACGTAAGCAACAGATACATGCAATTATAAACGAAGGATAAACGAATAGATGAAAAGAGATGGAAAAACAATAAAGAAAAAAGATTTATGATAAATAAAATTAAGACGGAAAAGAATGATTACCGATAATAAACTGTGAATTACAAATTTAGTAAATGAGTAATCAAATTTAAATAATAAATCGTATACTAAAACATTATACAAGAATAGTAAAGAATTATACAAGAATTGTATAATTTAATTCAGACCTTGAAATAATTCCAATGGAGCTTTAAATTTTGACTTATATACATACCTATTCCTAATTTAACGATAAATAAAAAAACAGTCATTTCAGAAAAATGTTGTAAAAGAAAAACGTTGATACTCGATACTCAAATGGCACTGCGGTTAAAATTATGATGCTCAGAAGCCACTGTGGTTAAATTATGATGCTCGAATGGTTAAAATTATGGGGCTCAAATGGCACTGCGGTTAAAATTATGATGCTCAGAAGCCACTGTGGTTAAATTATGATGCTCGAATGGTTAAAATTATGGGGCTCAAATGGCACTGTGGTTAAAATTAGGGTGCTCGAATGGACCTGTGGTTAAAATTATGGTGCTCGAATGGCACTGAGGTTAAAATCATGGTACTCTACGTGGACGTTTTAAAAACATGCGACAACACATTCCAGAACTGTTTTTATTTTTACAGAAAAAATAAGCGAACGTACAATCACCAGCACATTAATAATATCAACTATATAATTTAATTTTTAAATAGTTTAATCGGACTATTTATATATTATTTTTTACAATAGACTTAATATCAGTGATAGAAAAGAAAAGAAATCTGTATTTGTTCACAGTAAATGATAAAATAAATAAAAAGAATATTTTATTTTTTTCTAAATCAGCGTTTCGATGAGGATCACTAATTTTATACATAAGTCTATGGACGATAATAATAATTATTTAACATAGAGAACAAAAATATTTAAAAAAATATTTTTATTAAAACTTAAGCCTTATTTTTGTTATCTTTTGTGCTTTTATAATGTTTGACAGATTAATGCTAAAACCCATCATTTACTTGAAAGTGATAAGAAACCTGTAAATATTTACATAAATTTCTAAATTCCAAGAATACCCCAATTAGTAAACTTTAAACTCCAAAAACAATTCATGCACAGACGTCAGAGAATCCTAGAGAATTCCTCGAGTAAGCAAATTATAAAATTAAGTATACACACAAAAGCAAAGCAGTTACATAGTTTAAAGGAGCTTACATTTTGTTACCGCCATATTTTCAAGTTAGTTTATCTCAGTTGTGTTTATTTATAAGGGCATTTTTGGTAAGGGGAAAACTTATGTCTACAATAAAAACTTTTTAACAAGGCTTTTAAAAGGAGAGGATGTGTTATATACACATCCTGGATAGTTTTTATTATTCTTTTAACGATGTTTATTCTATAATCAGGGATAAATATACAAAAAAAGGAATAAAACCACATTTTTGTTTTACATTCCTCTAGATTTCTAAATATTCGCTTTTTTAATTCAAATCTTTATACAGAAGTAAATTCTATTTGTATACAATTAACAACTTAACTTTCTTTTGACCGGACCATGGATAAAAATGTTTGAATAATAATACTTTTTAATTGATGTAGTGTATCTAGGGTCCGAAGTATAGAAACGGAAAACGGGCAACAAAATATCATAATTTTTTAATAAGGTCGATAAAGCAGATCTGGGGTGTATGTTTCTGGCATAGCGTATCTGGGCGTCGTCATATAAAAAATTATTAAATTTCATAAAAAAACATAGGATGGAAGTTTTAGAAAAAGAAAAATAATCTCTGGATAATTTACAAGGAGACCATGTACAGCTGCGACCGATAATTATCATTATTTTTACAAAACCTGTTAAAATTCCTTCCAAGAAATTTATATTTAAAAATAATTGTTTATTAGTCAAAGCAATTATTGTCTGTCTATAGTAAACAGATTACACATAGAGTAGATTACTCATAGAATAAGCCAATGATGAAGTAAAAAATAAAATGTAAGTAGATTTATAAAAATTACAGTTAAGTATAACATGAAAATTCCAAATAATAATAATATATTTTTACAAGCATGTTTCAAAAAAATATAGAAACATATTTTAATAACTTATTAAGGGTGAATACCGAGACAAAAAATGTGAATTAGTTAGTGTCTACAAGAAAGCACAGTATAACAGTACAATCGAAATGTCGCGGGCTTCCGAGGCCATTGTTTTACTTTGTTCCGTAGGAGACCGCATCTGAGTTGTGTAAATCCTGACGTTTCGTACCAATTGCAGGGATCATTTTCAAGGAAGTTGCTCGTGGTGAGGGTCATTAACAACTTTTAACTCACGCTCTTACTCCTTTCAAAATGGTTCGTAACGCCTTCACAAAAGCAACTTCCCTAAAAATTGTTAGACGCAGGCACCCTACGAAGGATGCAGAACTACTATAGGACTTCTTTTAATCCCTAGGAGGACGTTTGACTGGAACGATGGACCTCCACCTAACTCTATTTTGGGACATATGCTTTAATTCTCCTCGTATTTCTAAGAAGAAATAGAGGTAGACCGAGGAAAAGATGGCTAGACGATGTAGAGGCAGACCTGCGTCGAATGGGAGTCCGATATTGCCAGAGGATGGCTCAGGACTCAGGACAGAGTAGTATGGAAGAAGTTATAAAGGAGGCAAAAGTCTTTCAAGAGCTTTAGAGCCATGGAGTAAGAAAGTATTCTTTAATTCTTTCTCAGGGGTTTCTTCCATATTTTAGATTTTTCTTAACGGTTCTCCTCCATGTTGTCCTGGGTAGTGTACGTTCATAATTATCCTTAGACAGTTGCTGACAAAAGCGTCTAACCTTTTTGTTATTCTTTCTGTTGCCTTCCGTGTCTGGCAACACCAATTTACGTTGTTCTCGTTAAGATTCTTAGCTTTGAACTTCGTCTAAGATAATGTTTATCACTGGTCTGAGATGTGTGAAGCTTGAACATCTTCGTCCATTTGACACACATTTTAAATTAAACTACAAAGATATTGGAATTTGTCAGCTTGCTTATTGACTCTGCCATTGATCACCAGTTCTAATGTTCTCCTGCAGTATATGTTGACTCTGCCATTGATTATCAATTTTGCCGTTCTCCTGCAGTATGTTGATTCTGCCATTGATTATAATTCTGTCGTTTTCCTGCAGTACTCATTTATTTCGATTTCTTCGATGATATTTATTCCTATACTCAATTTAGTCCTATATTAATAGTACACAAATATGTATCGTGCTACTGAGAATATGGTCATACCATAGGATGGTGTTTTGAAGAGTCGTTCCACTAACATCTATACACTTCAAATATAATCAGAAAATAACAACTTCTCCATATTAGGGATATAATTGCCTTTTAGCAAGGAATGATCAGGGAATAAACAGCAAGGACTTTGAGTAGATTAGAAATTAAGTAGGATGATCGTCTGTTGAGGTCTAAAGTTCGACATCTTGAAGGCAAACACAAGGTAACATTGATTTAGAAAGGAGTACATGAAAATATCCATTAAATTATGCTAACTAGGTACTAAGCAATAAATAGATTGTCTAGTTCTTAACTATTATACTTAGTTGGAGTTCTTTTTCATTAATTTTGGAAATAGTCGAGTAAAACAAATTTAGTCCCTACTTATAAAGGGAATTACTCTAGTTAAATTAAATGTATCATATTAGATGATAAAAAAAGTGATGGTGTACATATTAAGTTTGTTCCAATCCCCATCCACAGGATCGTCACGGGCATGCGCAATGGATAAAAGCCGTTACAACCTGCGGCAGTTTCGTAAGGTCCTCCAAACTGTTCCAACAACAGCTGGGATCGTTTCCGAACTGTACAGTCCAAACGATCCTCTGACCAACTGCTTTAACAATCCTCTCATCAAGTACTAGTTTGTATGACATGCGCAGTTATGTAAATCGTTACAAATATCATTAAGTTACCTATTAGTTAGGTTTCCTTGAATGCTTTAATACATTACAAATAGAGTCACAAACCCGACCCAACCTGAAGATGTGTTTTACAGAATGTTGGCGCAAGCGCATACAACCTGTTCTAAACGGTTCCCGAACGATCCACGGGACGATTCACGCTACAAAGGGTCTAACCACCTCTAACCATCTCTAATATATTTTCTACTAAACCCAGCAGCTTAATTTCGTCTGCTTCTTTTAATTTTTAAATAAAAAAAAGAGATCAAGAAGTAGAAAAAAATCAAACATTACTACACGAGTTCAAAATTCACTCAGCATACAAATCATAATAAAAAACTAATTACTAAAGAAATGCCAGAAGCGTTTGAAACCGACACAAACCGGTTAATAATCACTTAATTCCGGACTTAACTCCTTTAAACTATAAATTAAGCAAATGTATTTTAAACTTAACTGACTGACCAACATTTATAAACCGGCAAATTATTATTGATTTTGATTTTTTTTTTTATATAAATTCTAAAAGCAACATAATATATCATATGACATAATGTGCATTTAATAAAAACAACTGTATAATAAAATAAAATTAAAAAAGTAAAAACAAAAAATTCTGTTAATTTGTAATTCTAAACAGGAAGTGGAAGTTAAATTGTCTTTATAAGTCGACCTTTAAAAAATGTAAAATGAGATCAATTTGATAAATAAAAAATAAATAAATAAAAAATGTATTTATTTTTAAAGTATAGTAAAACTGAAACATTATCTTAGCTTAAGGAATTAATGTAATAAGATCAGATGTAAAGTCTGTTTTATATTATTTTATTCTTTATTTTTTAAAAAATAAGAGCTTGGCGCCCAAGGTATGCATGTTTTAAAAAAAATCCGATGCCGAAACACCGTTATAAAAGAGAGACACGGGGAAAAGAGAAAAATATATTCAGTACAAAGAACTGACCTCAAGCGGTGTTTTAGTTAGTTATTTTTTTTTTTTTAAATATACAAGACACACCCACTGTATGGCTCTTTGCAAAAGTATCGACAATAACTAATATTAGCACCTGGCTAAAATTAACGACAAGGACGGAGTCAACATGAACACTTTTGAGTCAATAGCTCGAGCGTTTCATTTACAACCACAATTTTTTTTCTCCTTCTTCTTATCACTTTTAAATACTAAAGTAAACTGTTTTACCCACACTCATATACATACATACATTATACATACTTATATATATATATATATATATATATATATATATATATATATATATATATATATATATATATATATATATATATATATATATATATATATATATATATATATGTATGTATGTGTGTGTACACTTGTTTATGAGTAATAAGCTAATACATAGTCATAAGAGAGGCTCGTACGATACAGAATTAGGTGTTAATAACCGTATTACAAAATAAGAATTTAAATATTACTTATTTAAATACTCCCCCCCCCCCGTCCCCCCAAAAAAAGAAATTAACAACCTGGTTTCCTACTTTTAATTTGTTGAAAATTAAAATGGGATATAACAAAAAAAACCGTAACTAGCGCCATGTGAGGCTCAAAAATGTATGTCGAAATATCATAGGTAGGTCCAATCTTACTTTGAATAACAAAATTCGATTTTACAATGTAATCTTAAAACCAGCTTGGACCTACGGTCTAGAAGTATGGGGTAGTACCAAGCCATCCAACATCCGTCCTTAGAATAATCACAGACCCCCCATTCTACGTTTCTAACCTCACTCTACATAACGATCTCAATATTCCCTTTGTCCGAGACCTATCTGTATCCCGATATCATACTTTCCACGAATCCATTATCCAATCATCCCAATCCTCTAGTAGAACTTCTTGCATCCCAAATTATCCCAGGTAACCCTCCTCGCCGCCTAAAGAGGCAGTGGCCCAGAGATTTACTCATTGCTTAACATTTATATTATATCTCCATTTTAACGCTATCAAAATTTTACTACCTCATTTCTTTATATAGGTATATTTTTATTTATTTTTTTATAAGTACATATAATTTACCTATTGTAATTAAACCCAGCCAAAAGGAATAGTCACTGGATTATTACCTTTCTCATGTAACACACTGTCAACAAAACATTCATCACTAACACTTATAACATGTAAAATTATGTAGTTGTGTTAATCAATAAAAGATTTTAAAAAAAAAAAAAAAAAAAAAAAAAAAAAAAAAAAAAAAAATCATCAGAATAATGCATTATTGCTTTAGCTATCGCGGTAGGGATTATAGAGCCATTCTTAGGTCTTTAGGTGATGGTGGTGCTGGGGCCTTGAAAGGGACATCTTTAAGGGAGTATAACTTATTCTGAGGAAATAAAAAGGTTGAGTAAAATTGGGTTTCGTTAAGTTAACGTTATGATCATGGTTTCGTTAACTTACCGTTATGATCATGGTTTCACTAAGTTAAAGTTATGATCATAATTTAGTTAAGTTAACGTTATGATCATAGTTTAGTTAAGTTATCGTTATGATCATGGTTTCGTTAATTTAACGTTATGATCATAATTTCGTTAAGCTAACGATATGATCATGTTTTCGTTAAGTTATACATTATGATCGTGGTTTCGTGAAAAAGGTTAAATACAAAAGTTTTTAGACTTAAGGACTTAACCATGATCTTAAACTTGATCTTGAAATTGTTCATCAAAGGTTCCAGGGTCAGATTCAAGATCACGATAAAGTTCACTTTCTCAAGTCTAACAACTTATGTATTTAACATTTGTCACGAGAATATGATCCTGCCAACTATATCAGGGGTTCCGGTATTTTTAAGACACCCTATATACTCTATAGAAGAGCCCCCCCTCCAGCCTTGAGAGTGATACACATCTAAAGCTATTATCGGTGTCCTGCAAACTATTTCTGGGTTTCTGGTTTTCTTGAAACACTCTCTAGAAGCAGCCCCCCCCCCCCCTTAACTTTGGTAGTGATACATCGAAACTACTGGAGGACTGTGAACTTTACCGGGCACAATATACAGTTTAATTCTCCTAATAGGGTTATCGATTTTTTACTGAAATAAACGCAACTTCAATGTGAAACATTCGCGGAGAAAAACCGATACAATCTCCCAAAACATAGTTAGCTATTAAAAAATTAACAACAAAAAATTAACAATTAAGAGTCCATGTACAAAGTAATATTTAGTAGAATCTACTATTGTGACTAACCAAAACAAGTATCAGTTTTTCTTTCTGCCATTGTGCCTATTGATATTGACTTTCAATAGGATCATAACAAAGAAAAACTAACCCCAATTTAGGAGTAATATTACAGTTACAGTTTTGGAACGGAGAGCACATTACATTCATGTGTGTAAAACATTTATTGCCTACTTGGAAAAATAAACCTTGTATTGTGACGGTAAAGTTCAAAGTCTCTCAGTGTTCATTATTGTAAACGCAAAAAGCCAATTCATCCACTGTTTTCCCATTTGAATGATATTAAATTTAAATAAGGACATAGAAAAAAGGAAGAATTGACCACAAAAAAAGGAGCAGTGGAGCTAATTTTATGAATAGTGTAATGCCACGTGAATGAATTCCTATAACAATTCATGGGCTTAGATTCTTGAAGAGTTCAGATATATGTTCAAACACAAATTAAAATCTTGAGATACATCCATGTGCATTTTTGACTCCATGTTTTGTTTAGTAAACTTGTTTTGATTAGTAAACGTGGTCAAAAAGACAAATAATTAACAAAACTATAGATTAATAAGTAGTTGTTCATGAAGTCTCACGTAAAAAGGGTTTCGTTGGTATCCTTCACATAAAAATAGTTATATTATGTAGGGGGGGGGGGGGGACGCAAATGTTTGATGCTTTTTGGTAAAAGGCGTGGAAAATTAAATAATTCAAATACATTTAAAAATTGAAATACATTTTTGTAATCTACTCATTAATACCTATTCAAAATTTCAAAAAAATATTCTTTTTACTTCTTTGAGGTGGGAATTATCCGCCATATTGGATTCCCAGTTAATCAGTTAGAATTGCTATTCTATTTTTTCCTATGGTCCAGCAGACTGCTTGGCATATTTTTTATACTTCTAGTAACTGCAGAAAATTAAACAATTTTTACGTGTTACAGAGGAAGAAGTTCCTATTTCAGTGCCCCGGGGGGTCACAATTTTTTTTATCGGTAATAACGAAAAGGTACATTAATTTTTTACACGCAAAATTTCGATGTTTTTTTTACAAAATGGTGCCGAAAATTAAACACTTTACCTAAGTGGTATATATATTTGTAATCTACTCTTCAATACCTTTCATTTGATACTCCCACACAAAATTTTAAATAAATATTTTTTTCCAAGTGACATGAATTATCCGCCATCTTGGATTCCCAGTAAATCAGATCAAATTGCTAATCATATTTTGCATATTTTTAGTAAGAGCGGAAATACGATTTTAGGGGGGGGGGGGGGGCCATTGACAAAATGGCACCGAAACTTAAACACTTTCCCTAAGTGGTATATATTTTTGAAATCTACTCTTCAATACCTTTCTTTTGATACCTCACTCAAAATTTTATAAAAATATTTTGTTTAGGTGACATGAATTATCCGCCATTTTGGATTTAATGGCTGATAATATTGAGTACGCTATATTTTTCCTGTGTGCGCGTCATAACGATCTTTAATATTGCAAAGTTTCATATTTATATCTTTTTTTATTCAGAAGTTATTGGAACCGTACAGAGTGACAGACAGACACAGGAACGAAACTATAAGGGTTTATTTTTTTGGTTTTACCAACGAAACCCTAAAAAGGAATAAAAGTGACGAGAAGTTTTATTAATCTACGAAACGATTTATCTGTTTAAACGATCTGTTATCTGTTAAACGATTTATTTAAACTATTATTAATTTATAGGTTAATGATTATATCAGGTGTTTAATAGGTATGTTACGTCTTCAGTTAACTAAATATGGCATCACACTACATCAATAAAGAGTAACTGTTATCTTGAATTAACAAGGACAAAGTGGTGGTAATAATAGTGTTCATTTTATGTAAGACAATAAAACATTTTAGATTTTTACCAATCTTAATATTATGTTAAAAAGAGCAGAACCACGCCCCTTCTTTTCTCCATAATCAAGTCAGTCTCGGAATAATTAATTTAATATGGATGTTAATTTATCTAGTAAATTAGATACGTACATATTCACATATAATTGTAATTTAAATCAAATTATAATTATTATTAACTACGGGAAACAGACAGAGAAAAATACACTCCAGTGCCGGGATTTGAACCACGGCCCTCGCTGGAGTGTATTTTTCTCTGTCTGTTTCCCGTAGTTATAATAATAATTATAATTTGTTTTAAATTAAAATTTAATCTTTCCGTAGTATGAATACTACTAAAATCGTAAAATAAAATATTATTTTTATTTATTTTATAATTTACTGTGAACAAATACAGGCCTTCTTTTCTATTCTATCACTGATATTAAGTCTATTGTAAAAAATACTAAAGTTCAATTAAACTATTTACAAATTAAATTATATAGTTGATATTATTAATGTGCTGGTAATTGTACGTTCGCTTATTTTTTCTGTAAAAAAACAGTTCTGGAATGCGTTGTCACATTTTTTAAAACGTCCACGTAGAGTATCATAATTTTAACCACAGTGCCATCCCGGCGCTGGAGTGTATTTTTCTCTGTCTGTTTCCCGTAGTTATTAATAATTATAATTTGATTTAAATTAAAATTTAATCTTTCTGTAGTATGAATACTACCAAAATGGTAAAATATGAATATAATTTTATTAAATCAATGTACATACATACATACATTTGTATACAAATACATCCATTAGTATAACTGTATACATAGATACATGGTAAGTCAATACATTCAGTTTACCTCAATGCCTGAATAGACTAAATACATACGTAAGAAGAAGGACCTAAACGTACGTAGGGCGCAGCAACTGTATACAATCTACAGCTCAGATAGAAACGCAAAATATAATGTGTCTAAATTTAGCCAAAACAAGTCATTATAACAAATAGATTTAGATTTTTATAGATGCGCGCAAAAAAGGAGAAAAACAATGAGCCAATTAATACAATAAAAGAGACGCAGTAATGACGCAATAAAACTAAAAATATGGTAATAAAAGTAATTAAACTGTTAATCACAGCAAACAAATTAATTGCCAGTTAAACGCATTTAAATATTATACAAATTAGATAGCAAATACAACACGAAATTACCGATAAAAAATGTCATGATAACAAATACATTTTCCAATCAAAACTGTGTCACTAAGTATCCCAAGACATTTCTCCTATCTTTGAAACTAATGGGTTGTTCAAAGTCTGGCCAGAGTTTTCTTATTTGTTGGAAGTATGATAAAAAATAAGTTTTCCGATGAAGATAATGTCAAAAAGTGTGTCGAGGAATTTTTGCCGTTCCTGCTAAAAGGAAGATATAGTTCAACTTAAAGGACTTAATTAAGTTAACTTCGAAGGAATCACAGGAAAATTATATTTAAATTAATAATTTAGTAAGAATAATACGGTTATGGCGTTAATGGAGGTAGGAAAAAGTCCTCTTATTTTTTATTTTACTAGTGAAAAATCGATATATACTCTGCGTTTCCATAATGTTTCAATACGGATTGTTTTGGATCGGTTGAATACAGTTTTTGGATCCAAATTGTCCATGGAAACCGAGATCCTAGATTCAATAAGAATTGAATATAACGCACACACAATTTACACTAAATTCTGTCATAATATCTGGATCGGGTTTCATGAAAACACCTGAACGCAATCCTGACATGCGCAGAGTGTTGAGCGTGAGCGACTCCAGCAGTTTTTCTGGTGAAACTAATCAAATTCAATAAAAAAACATATCTTTTCATTGTAATTGTAAGTTCATTTAAAAAACCTGGTTATAAAAGGTGAAGGTTACAAAATGATTGTTGATTGGTGTATTGAAAACGTATTTACTGATTCAATACTCATGGAAACACCTAATTTGTCCCAAATCAGGATTGAATCCGTATTGAACCATCGTGAAAACGTAATAATACTATAATGGACATTACAAAAGATTTCGTGAAGATGTTTAAAGTAAGTGTAAAATTTAATAACTTTTCTACGACGATTTAGTTTTTGTCTAAGTTATGTAGAACTCGAACATATTTTTCTCGAGTGTAAATATTTATAATCATAAATACATACGCTTAAATGTGACTTCTTTAGTTCCTTTTCCATTTCTCACAGTCAATTTATATCAACTTTAACGTAAATTCCACGATAAAACATTCACTTTTCACTCAATTATATAATGTAAACAAGCTTTTATAATCGGATCAACATTATAAAAAGGTTATAAGCAGGTTATCTTAAAAAAAAAAAATAATTAAATAAAGACTTACAAATCAAAACAAATTGAAAAACAGGATTTAAATTCAAATGAAGAATTACTACGAATAGGTTTTTGTTTGTTATTGTTATTGCTTGTATTACAAACGTAAATTTCTTGGCATCCACATAAATCTTAAAATGTAAACAATATAAAAAATAGAAGTTTGAACGCATATATTTGTACCAGATGTTCGTCAGTAAAATAAATTAATTACTTTTTAATCTCCACGTGGAAATTATTAGTTACATTTTGGGCAAAAATCCAGATTTAAAAAATAATATTATGAATATATTTAACACAAAGTTAGAAACAAACGCAGATCTTTTAATGACGTAAAAACAACATAAGAAGTAACTACGTCACTATTTTTTTTTTTTTTTACATTTTGAAATCTAATTCTGAGACTTCTGACGGAATACAAGTAAATAAGATTGGCGTGGTCCTTGGAGAAATTTGGCAAATAATATGGTTTCAGTTGTTAACCATCAGTTAGTTCCGACATTTTATTTTATTTTCGTACAAAGCGTTAGGCTATTGGCGAGCTTCCTCTGATCACAGAGCTTCTTGTGGAGGTTAAAATAGACTCAATAAATAATTCATTACTTATTTTGAATTATTTATGTATGACCCTTCGGCGGACAATGTCAAACCAAATAATAAAAATAAATAATACAATTTATCAGAGCTAAGATGGTTGTTTAGGCCTACATTTGGTTTGCACTCTACTCATTGTTGTTGCTAAATATAATTTGATAAACAAACATGACCATTTTATTGTCAACACAAAATGGTAAATAAACACTTAAAAAGTTAAACTTTTTAAATATTTATGTTCACAAAAACAGTTCACTAAAATCTATAAAAAAAGGACTTCTTTTCTATTAACTAAACATAATTTTCTCATTTTTGTATTGTCTCAACAAGCTGTGATTAGAAATTACCACTAAACCTATTCGATTCAGCGAACTTGCATTAAGCAGGAATTTTTACAAAATATTATAATCTTCAGCTTGAGAATAACGCAAGGAGGAGTCGAAAAATCGCAAAACTGAGTACTTTTAGGGTTTTGAGGCCATCCTAGAAACATTTATGCTTTTGGTAGTCGCATCTTGGAGTATATCTCCCGACCTACTGTAGATTTGAAATTTGGTATACAAGTTAAAATTTTTTGCCCAAAACATAAAAAATATTGCGAACTTAAACACTCAAAATTTCTGCGACCAGCAATACCAATATTTTATAATTTAGTAAATTTTAAGTTGGGTATCATTTTAAAGGTATTAAAATTTGGTTCACAAATATATATCGTGTGTCCAAAATGGCGGCCATTTTACCCCCTTGTCACCCAGCAACACTGCAATTAATTCATCATTAGACTACGTTCAGCTTGAGTCCCATAGTTGCTGCTTTTTCGCTGAAAGTAGGTGTACCCTTCCTCTAGATCTTGTGTATTCCGGGCGATCATAGCAACTTCATCGACATTTGCAAGGTCCTGTCGAAGTTAATTTAAGATAATTCCCCCCTGGGTTCCTAGGCATCTGCCACACAATAACTTCCAGGACTAAATTTAAGAGAACTAGTGAACAGGACATCTCCCTGTGTACTGTGTATGCCCTTTAAACCTGTGTGTACTTTTAATTCGACCTCCTTCCACTTTAACCTAACTAAAGGTTTCTGCAAGTGTCAATTTCCTGGCAGTCTCAGTGCTTTGAGTACTGGAATAAGTTGTCCTTTCTTCAAGCTATCATATGCCTGTTTAAAACCAATATAGCTGATGTATATTTGTTCATTTGATTATTATTTTGACGCCCTTGTCAAATCTTTATTTTTGTTTTTCTACACTTCTGCTGGCGCTTTTTGTCTTATCTCTGTCTCTGGACTCTCTCTTTTTCTTTGAAGCTTGCTGTAATCTCCTGTCTCGTACTCATTTTCTATTTTTTTTTTTAAGTTTAAGAGCCTTGCTTATGTGTAAATATTGTTTGTTATTTAGAAATAAATTTCGTTCATTAGGATCGGTAATTTGCCCTTCTGACTCCCATAATACCTTCCTTTTGTATTCGATTTGAGATATTGCACACTGTCAAGTCGGCACAACAGAAATTTATTATTTTTTATTAAGATTTGCAAGTTATAAGGTGGTCCTAAAAGAGTAATACTTAATTTTTGAGTCCATTTACTTGTTTTCGTACAGTATATTTATGCTGTACTTGTAACAATTCTACATGAATTGTCAGAGCGTGAAGATTTGGTCCTCACTTATATAAATTACATTAATTTATATGCTTGTAAAATGTAAGTAATTTATCTGCTTGGAGAACTGGCAAAATTATACAGCAGGCAAATGATCGAGATAAAAAAGAACATCAGAGGACTGTACTGTACAGCCAGCAATAATAAAAGTAACATTACTATATATGAAGCAAAATTATGAATGGCAGACATCCTTCTCAATTAGCAATAAGATTCACATACCAGTACATTTCCTATAGCAGTCTCACGTCGATCTCCGACATGAAGTAGACTCACCACTCACTAAATCTTTTTATTAATGTAACTTTGTTTCTTCCGCAATAGGCACTGATGATGGCCTTTTGAAGTCTGAAAGCTGCTTTGGCAATTCATGTTTTTTTTTTTAATTTACGTGGAGAGACTGTTTGGGTTATTCCTTTAAGATGACCACCATGGACGCTCCCATCTCCCATATCTAGCAGAGGAGGTAATTCTTTAGATTGTTACTCCCCTATGAGTTTTTAGAAAATAAATGACTATAACTTTATAACTACACAAAATTATGTTTAGTCCAACGATTTTTTTTTTTTTTTTAATCCATGTATTATCGTAGATGTTATCAGTTTGGCAACTTCAGCAGTTTTATTATTCCACAGACACTGATAATGGTCATGATTAGCTGTAAGCAAGCGCTTACAAAAGTAATATACGTAATTACGTTAAAATATACGTTATTGCTTATATAAATCGGATAAGTTAATGAGATCTAAGAAGGATTCAGACTCCATTTTTGGGGCTGCGCCACAAATGCACCTAAATATTTTTAAGTATTAAATAAAGCTGGGCTCAATTTTATGATTAAAAGAACAAAAATCATGATACGAATATCTACTAAATTGATTAAGAAATACGAACAATTTTAAAAACTGCGTCATTTGCATTGTGAAGGAAAAGATAGTAGCATTATATTATATGTTTGTTTATTAAAGTATTAATGTCGTCTGCATTTGCAAATACAGGTACGTCAAAAGGAAAAACTATAACACAAACTGACCTTGAGACAAATAGAAATAAAATAAAATAAACAAAATAACACATAACTCTCATCATATTTCCTATTCGAAAACTAATATCAAGTTTCATAAGCAGTGTTACCCACACCAAACCTACATTCTTCGAAGAGATCTACAAATCTAAACAATAACAAACATCAAGGATTTCATTTCAATTACAGAACATTCATTTTTTTTTTTCAATTTCCGTTAAAACATGTTCATATCCAACATATGGTTTCTTTCACAGGAATGGGGAATTTTCGAAGAGAGAGAAAAATTTAGAATAAAAGGGGGGGGGGGGGGGGGGGGGGGTGGACGACTACTTTCTCTATTGAATAAATAGAGGTAAACATTTAAATTAAAAAATATACCAGAGAGGAATGGAGAGAAATTTTTCTTCATTTCTTTTTCTTGATTATGCGAAGAAGTGATAAAGAACAGATGTTAACTGAATCAACCTCCATTCGATTGGTTTATATGGACGTTAATTTTTTAACAATTTCTTTTTTTTTTTACAAACTTGCAATCTTAAGGCCCCCATACACGATCAAACATTTTGCGCAAACATGGTGTTTGAGCAAACCTGATGTCTGGCAAATTTAGGCCATACACGTCAAACATCATGTTTGCGCAAACATCAAACAGCCCCATACACGGTCAAAGTGTTTGCGCAAAAATTTTGACCGTGTATGGGGGCCTTTAAGGAGGTTACACCAAAATGACATGGAACCGAAGATGAGTAAGTGTAAAAAAAAAGATTCGTTTAAAATAATATTGTTATTGATTGTTACGGTGAAGAGGCATAAAAGTCTTTCCTTGTACTCAACAAGTTTGTGAGTCAAGTTTATGGTCGCTGGGAGAAAGACTTATGGTTATGGAGAAGACAGATAAGTACTTTTGAAGATATGGGTGTAAATAAATGTATGTTTTTTAGGTATGTGGTATGTGGCAGAGAAAAAAATAGGCCCAGAAGGTTGAATCTTACATGGACAAACAATGAGGTAATTATGACTTACCATCCAAAATTCAATAAAATCGGATGAGTAGTTTTTAAGATATGTTGGTTCGCAAATATTGAGCGACAAACCGACACAGACAGACAGACCGGCAGACACGAAACCAAAAATAAACAGGTCAAGTGTGTACTAGTCAGCACACAGCGAGGGTCCGTAGGTAACCCTGTATAGTTTAAGTAGTACCCTATTGATGGTGTTTTTTAAAATGCTAAAAAGCTTACTTTGAACTATACTATGGGTCTGTTATTCTCAAAACACATAAACAAACTTCTGATAAATACTTTTGGTCGAAGAATGTTCAGGAATTTTTTAAAATTTTTTGCACTTCACATAAGCGAGATAGAAGGGGGGGGGGGGGGACACGTTTCACACCAACTTCAAACCTGCCTACGCTCGCCCTATCAAAGTTATAACCAAATAATTATATATTTTTGTAATCAGCTCGACGTACCCTTTCATATGATACCCCTCATGGTGTCGAAAAAAAATGAAAAAATGTTAACCCTTAAGTTTCTTTACCCTAATTTTTTTGAAAAATATTTTTTTGAAGTCGCTATATTTTTAAAATATGTGGGCAGGTACAAGACACATACATGCCAAATTTCAAAGTGATCGGACAAAAGGTGTAGCCGTAAGAGCAGGCGAGAGGACGGACAGACACACGCAGGAAAATATAAGGGTCCTTGGTTTTGCCTACGGATCCTAATGATCCCAGATGACTGGAAAGGATTTCTTAATATTGAACGAATTTATCTATTTATAATCGAACTCCAAAATTAGCGGCAATTAGTGTGGCACATAGCTTTCTCGAGCCCCCCCCCCCCCCCCCCCCCCGGGACGAATTGTTAAATGAGTATAAAAAATAACATATAATGATATAGATTTCTAAATATGAGTATCAATAATGTATCAGGTCGATTTCACAATAATTCCCTGCGGCAGTGTGCAAAAATATTGACAGATAGACAGACAAGATTCCAAAAATATTTCCCTGATGTGTAAAACACATTTCTGGTTTTTGATTAGGAAACAAAAAAAAACCCTTCTTCAAAATATCGCAAAAATTATATTTCTAATATTCTTAATATAGAACCATTAACAAGAAATGAAAAGTACAAGGAATATTTAATCGGCACTTCTTTAGATTGTTACTCCTCATAAAAAAAATAGAGGGGAGTATAACAATCTGAAGAAGGTGTAAGGAATGTTCTTCTTTAGACTGTTATACTCCTCTTATAAAAATAGAAGTGTGATATTCCTTTGTCCCAAAGTATATTGGACTAAACATCCTTTTGTCTTAATAGTTATTTAGAAAAAGTCATTTATATTCTAAAAAGAAAACTTAGGTGAGTAACAATCTAAAGAAGTACTATTTTATCTAATTCATAAAAAAAAAAAAATTAAAAAATCATCGTCACGAGCATAATAGAACAACAACAACAACAGAGCTTTCAGAAGAATTTAAATTTAAAACCATCGCGTAACTGTAGAATAAAAATGTAATTTAATCTGCAGTTTTATTGAAAAACCAATGACTTAAAATGACTTTAAATAAATTATAGTTTTCGAACACAGAAAAGATTTCAAGTTGATTTGAAAAAGTGCGGATTGAGTATTCAGGAAAATACACGGGGGGAAAAATAAAAATAGCTTTAAACTTTTTCATCTAACTGAGATTAATGGTACAAGAAAACGGATGAGCAGTTAAAGCAAAATAAAATACTATTGAAGTAACCCTTCAGTGAAATACATTTCACTCACATCCTCTAGACTGGAAAATAAGAAGCTATCAACATTATTAAACTCAGTACCTTGTACTGAATACTCAATATAAGATTATATAAGATGTTGCATTTAGTTTGTATATAAGCAAATACAAAACCTTTACAAATAAATAAAATAGTTGTGCGTATAAAGTCTCACGTAAAAAGGGTTTCGTTGGTATTGTGAACACTCCTGATAATTCGTAGTGAATTACCCTTTAATCTAATTTATTCTTCAGTCTTTCTTAGGTCTATAGGGTATTAATAATAAATTTGATTGCTACTCCATGTTTGGCTATATTTCACCTCCTTTGAGGCATCTTCAGGCCTAAAAGAAGATTTTAAATTTATTTATCTTCATCATCATTTACATTAACAAATATTTTCATAAACACTTTGTATTATTACTTCAATCCAACATAATTTAACATATAATTTTGTGGCTTAACTTATACCATAATTATATATATATATCACTATACACTCACCTTTATTCAATCCTTCTGTTATATTAAAATAAAAATAAAATTTGAATAACATTTTTTCAAAGGAAAATGTATATTTTAATATAACAGAAGGATTGAATAAAGGTGAGTGTATAGTGATATATATATAATTATGGTATAAGTTAAGTCACAAAATTATATGTTAAATTATGTTGGATTGAAGTAATAATACAAAGTGTTTATGAAAATATTTGTTAATGTGAATGATGATGTAGATAAATAAATTTAAAGTCTTCTTATAGGCCTGAAGATGCCTCAAAGGAGGTGAAATATAGCCAAACATGGAGTAGCAATCAAATTTATTATTAATACCCTATAGACCTAAGAAAGACTGAAGAATAAACTCCTGATAAAAGAAATAAACAATGAACTCAAAAATGTAGGAAAAATAAATTGTCCTGGGACCAGTTAATCAGATCAAATTGCGCAAAGAACACTTTTTTAATGTTTTTAAAAAAGAAGAAGGTGATAATTCATAGATTAAGGAACAACTGGAAAGCCTCTCGACAGAATAATGTTTATTAACAGAACTATATAGCTTTCGGCCTCTCGGCCATCATCAGTGCCTACAATAAAAAATAAATACGGCTACATAACTACCATATAACAAGCAATTTCGACAGAAAAATTCAAAAAAGTTAGAAAAAGTTAAGTTAGAAAAATAAAAAAAAATTAGAGGCAACAATAACAAAGCAGACTAATACGATTTAACAAAGGTGACAAAAGGTGATATTTCATTCCTTAATTGGGATATCTTCAAACCTCTTTATGAAGTCATGATGTTTCTTTTTTAGAAATTTTCTTTACCGATTAATTGGTAAATTGTCAATTATGATTTCGACAAAATGCCTGATTAGAGCCCTTATTAGATATGAGAGAGTTAGTGAGATACGGTCTTAGTTACTTTAACGGTTGCTAACTTAAAATTTAGCCCTTATTAGAGCTCAATCAACTGATTCTAGAAATATGTTGTTTTCTTCGCACGTACCTACGACAATTTTGATATTATTTTAGACAAAATAGCGTGAAAAATTAAACAATTTCCTTAAGTGTTACATATTTTTGTAATCTACTCTTTAATACCTTTCATTTATACATACCCCATAAAAATGTTGTACAACCCCCCCTCCCCCCCCCAAAAAAAAAATTTTTCGCGTGACATGAATCATGAATTATCCACCATTTTGTTTTTGGATGGCTGATAATTTTGAGTTTGCTAAATGTTTCCTGTGTGCGTGTCCAACAGATCTTTAATACTGAAAAGTTCCATATTTTATTATCTCTTTTGATTTAAAAGTAATTGAAACCGTACAGAGTGACAGACAGACACAGGAACGAAACTACAAAGGTTTCTTTATTTATTGTATTACCAACGAAATGCTCATATATTTTAAAATCATTTATTTCCGATTGAAGATTGAACTGGAGTAAAATTCCCCGTAATTAGTCGTAAAAATGATATCTTTGATTTCAGAAATGACGCAAAAATATGTTCTTTTAAATAAGCTATAAAATATATCGCATTATTTTTGCGACACAGACAGAAAACAAGAATATATCTGTAGCTACTGAGTTTACGAAGAACTAACGTTGAAAAACAACATCTTCATCAGGCGCCAACACAAAGAAACGAAAAAACAAGATCATAATCTGATTCTAAACTAAATCTACTCTTCGTTTCATTCTGTAAGATCTGTTGACTTGTTCAGTACAGATCCGATCTAAACACTCCCTAAATGATCTTATATGATTGATAAACTTATTTTTTAATTATTACAACCCACAAGATCCCACTCGCATTTCTACCAGGAAGAAATGAGAACCAAGGTCATAAAAATATTCGACTCAAACGCAAATTAGAGTACGCAATACGTAATGTAACTCAACAGCTGATATAATATCTAATGTTTTTACTTTTTTCAAAACACAAGATCATAGGTTCTCAAAGTAGGCGATTACATAGTATAAGAGGACCATGGTACTTCTTTAGATTGTTACTCCCCTGTGTTATTTTCAGAATATAAATGACTTTGACTAAATATCTATTAAGAGAAAGGTATGGTTAGTCCAATGTACTTTAGGACAAAGGAATATCACACTTCTGTTTTTTATAATGGGAGTAACAGTCTAAAGAAGAACATTCCGTTCTCCTTCTTTAGATTGTTACTCCCCTCTGTTTCTTTATAAGGGGGAGTAACAATCTGAAGAAGTGCTAGGACCATGAGCTGTCATTAGTAATCAGTAAAACTAATTAATAAACTGTAAACAAATTAGCTATTGTGGTTTTTTCGAACGTAAACTGCACCATCTTGCTGTTCAAATTTTATTTACCTTGACTAGATTCTTAAATCGTTTTGATCAATCAATTGGAATTAACAACCATGTAATTTTAATAAATCGCCGACAAATTTAAAATGAACATTAAAGTTAATGTTATAATTGGACATTTAAAAATGCAATTTCGTTACGAATTGCAATTTTTCTTTTTCACTTATAAAATGCGAGCACTTTACTTATTAACGCTTATCATTATTACTTATTAGTAATAATGATTTGGAAATTTAACTGGTTCTGAGGAGCTTTCTCAATTTTTATTTTTTTTTATTTTTTTTTTTACGTTCATTTCATTAAGAAAAATGCGTGTATATCGAGCCTGCATTTAATTGATCAAGTTCTGTAAAAAAAAATAATTCAAAATGAAAATATATATATAATATTATCTTATTAAATAAGGAAGCAGGTACCAAAATGTTAAAACTTTCTAGTAAATTTTTCGTAAAATATCTTATGGTATCACAAATTCAAAAAGAAATTTAAACGTTTTTACAACACATACATGATACAAGCAGGAAAGCATCTAGAAGAAAAATCCCCCCCCCCCTACTAAGTGGGGGTTAGTGTAAAGGGCATTATAAATTTAACTTAAGAATTAAAATGTATGACTTTATTAAAAAAAATACATGCATTATTACCCAAAAAAAAGTACGGCACCAAGCGCCATTTAAGCTCCTTTCTAAAATTATTGATAATCAATTTCTAGGTTAACATAAAATTATTAAGGATAATAAAAATCAATTAGTAGATTGTTCCTTGTAGTTATAAATTCTTGTCAGTAAACACCCCGAAGTATTAACTTGTAAAGCACACGAGAAATTAAATCGGTCAATTGCGGACGCCATAAGAGCACAAAGTCAAAAATTAAAAACTAAGAAGCTATATTTAAGGTAGAACCGATGGAGGTACGGCTAAAAGTCATAGGACCAAAAATGTAAATCTTATAAAATCAGTTACTGCTGGTGCAATCTGCTTTTTGATATGACTTACCGTTCAGCCGCAATATGCCTCCAAAAAACTTTAAAGATGTGTCCAAATTCTTTAATTTTTTAAGGGGGTAAAAATACAAACTTACGTTAACTTTTCTGACTTTTCCAGTGGGTTTGGGCCAATTTCAAAAAAAAAAAAAAAACCTTTCTATTCTCTAGGTGGTCTAGAAGTACCCAAACATTTTATAAGCGAGTCAATGGGTTTTGTCACTTAGTCAACCTAATTTTTTAATACTTTAAAAAAAAATAAATAAATAAATAAAATTGTTAAATAACTTTGGTGTCTTTGGTTATACTCAATATTTTGTGATGAAAGAAAGCCTACAACATGCGCAACATGTTTGCGCTCACCTCTGAAAAAAAATCAATCGATATCAATAGCCAGTTTTGCGCCTATAAAGTCAGACTAGTGGCGATAGACACACACACAATATATGTATATATACTCGAAAAAAATTTAAGGCCGGATTCGGTTTTCGGGATGAATAAAATGAAAAAGTATCAAAAAATGTTTCAGTTTTGACCAATGTACAGACAAAACTTTAATTATATATATATATATATATATATATATATATATATATCGTCGTCTATATATAGAGTCGTTGTTTAGATGTTTTACGGCCCCTGAAGAAGGTTTTAAGTAAAAACCGAAACGTCGGGATTGTAACATAAAGACGATTTTTGTGACCGAAACCTGAGTTTTGTTTGTTTTCTGTTTATATTTACGGTCGAGAATTTATTCATATATATATATATATATATATATATATATATATATATATATATATATATATATATATATATATATATATATATCTCATCACATATTGCTAGCTACCGCACTTTCATTGATGCACAGCCTTTCCCATTATTATTTAAAAATATTTATTTTTATAAACCAGACTGCAATTGAAACTGACATTTATTCCCTAATATTCAGTTATAATGAGATTCTACTGTATTGAATTTCCAGAAATATAAGGAAATTAAATAAAGGAAGGTTATTTTAAGGTTTATTTTCCTTTAGCTTAAACCCTCGTTGTATGCCATAACATTTATTTTATTCGCAATATCTCTATGAATTAATTGCATTATTTCAGGGAATTCAAAAATTTCCTTCTAAAACTTAATAAATAAAATAAATTAGATGTATGTATTATAATATAAAAATAAAATAAAATACTGTACTAGAAGAGAAATTATTAACGAGTACTTGGTATTTCCTTATCAAAATCCTCTAACGACAAAAGTTTATCACACTACCAGATAACAGGAATAACTTAAGAACGCTATCAAAAATAAATTCTGGTTTATTTTAAAATAATTCTTGATAAATTCATCAAAATGATATTTCCTAGTTCATTTTCACAGCTGTCGAAGTCGGTTGACGTCAAATAGATGACCGCGATAGAGGTGTGATAACCGCAAAGATATGTCAGATGCTATCACCGTAATACCAAGGTCTCAGGTTAGCTTCATCATCTTATCGAATATAATGCAAATCCATTTATTTAAAAATAAATAAAAAATCGGTTAAGGTTATCTTAACAGATGAACTTTAATAAATTATATTCTATTAAAAAAATCCTATTGTTTCATATTCTATTATCAAAAGTCATTCGAGATTTGCCCCTTTTTTAAATATAATTAAAAATAGAATATCCGGGGTCGAATAGATTTTAAAGAAATTAGGTAATAGTACATATGATAGATAAATGATAAACGTATCTCGTATGGTTTTTCAGAGTAACTGTTAATTTGTGGTAAAAAAAAAGCACACTTAGGCAAAAAGCTAATAAATTAAATTGATAAATAAAATTGGAGCAGAGTAATCAAAATTATAATTTCATCAGTTAAAATATCTTCGGTTTGGCCTTTTCAAGGACATACTAATGTTTTATCTTGGTCTTATGTCTTAAGAATGTTCGAATACAGTAGAGCGTCGATTATCCGAACGTTCAATTATCCGAACTAGCTTCATGGAAAAAAAATCAAAAGCCACCGCTAAATTTATTCCTAGAAAGAGCGGTGTTAGCTGTATAAAGTGATACCAGATTTTGATGAATTCAGTTTGACGGGGCAGACATTAAACATTTGTTTACTAAGAACTAACTTTTGTTTGTCTATGTAATTTGTGGAATTATTTGCAGCATTTTTCTATTTAATATTTAATACCTTTCTGTACTATTGGTCGGTTATGTTAATGCTCTCAGTTTCAAATCATTCATTGTGAGGTATACATTAAATTAGTTAGTGGTTAGATATTTTAAGTAAAACTTACATGTCGACAAAAAGGAAACGGGGAGTGCTTTCATTAAAAGATAAAATGGAAATTATTACGCGGCTGAAGAAAGGTGAAAGCCAAGGCATTGGCTATCAAGTTCGGTGTTGGTAAATCAACGATTACGGGAATAAAAAATAATTCTGATTCAATCACTTTGCCAAGGTTTAAGTGCACTTAATCTTCACAGTGAGGAGGGCAGTTTAAATCGTAAAACTATAAAAAAAAAAAATAAAAAAAACGAAATCCAAATTATGGAAGATGCTGCATTCACTTGGTTTTTGTAAAAATGGGCCTCTGGACAGCCCATATCCATATCTGGACCCATACTGTGTGATAAAGCAGTGGAATTAAACATGAAGCTTGGTGGTGACTCCTTATTCATCCTCACTTCTGAGTGGCTGAAAAATATCAAATTACGTCATGGGATTCGACTAACCGAGATTCAGAGTGAAAAATTAAGCAGACGAGTATTACAACCATCTTTATGCCAAATTTATCTTAGGTGATACAACTTTATATATTTTTTTTCACTATGTTTTAGATAAATAAAACTAATATACTTTTTGCATAACATTTTTGCATCTTCCCTTTTAAATTTCTAGTGAATTTCGATTATCCGAATTTTTGATTATCTGAACCACCCCAAAAACCATTAGTTCGGATAATCGACGCTCTACTGTATAACTTTATACTTTAAGAGGTTGCGGGTCTCGTTCAGTAGAATTTGAATTTTCACAGTCAATTATATAGTTTTAAAATGATTTTGGAATATTCATATCGCCTTCAACATAAATATAGCTTATATTGCCCACATTATATTATAGCTTATATAGACTACATCAGCTAGCCTACATTTAGCTTCATTTGGCCTATATCGCCTGCATTATAAGTGAATTGATTCAGTGAAAAACATTTAAAGAATATAAATTTAATTCATATTATATACTTAGATTTCGTTGAAAAAAAAAAAAAAAAATCATGTTAGACTTATGTTCTTAACTTGAAAAATGAAGCTTATGTTTTAAATTTGTCTCATACAGCTTATCAAAGTTCGTAGGCTTCCGCGGTTAGAATTAAATGACATTCTAGATCTTCTGGTGGCGACCGCTTGCACGTCTCGAACATACATCCCTGTGTGTCAGGACACACACCCCGCGTCTCCGGTCACACTACACACTACCTTTGAGACGCGTTCACCGGAAGACCTAGAACTTCATTCTAATACAGCTTATCTTGTTTTAAACTTGTCTTATGCGGTTTTTGGAGCTTATTTCAAACATTTTAAAAAATACTCCGCCAATTAGTGTGGCACATAGCTTCCTCGCTTCCTTTTTGGCATGCTTTAATGATTTCATGCTTTTACAGACAATTATTGTCAAATTAATTTCATTTCCTCCCCGAATGTTTTAAAATTGTCAAAGTTGTTTTCATTTTTTTTTTTTTACATTAATTAAAGTATCAATTTAGCAATAATTAAAGAGCGCAGACGGTTGAAATTAATTTAGGGCTATCTGGGGGCTTTTTTAAAACAAAAATATCCAAATTTGGAGCTAAAATTCATTTTTCGATTTCGCCTCGGGGTATTATTTTTCTGAACATGTATGCCAAATTTCGTCAGAATCGGCCCAGTAGTTTAGGCTCCAGGCGTCTGCACCGACGACAGACAGATTTTTTTTTTTTTTTTTAAAAAAACACCGTTTTGGACTCAGGGGACCTAAAAACGTGTAAATCCGTCAAAATCTCAAAATCGAATTTTCGCGCCATCACAATACTTTCTCTTTATATGAGAAAGTAAAAAAATATAATGTAAAAAAAGGCAATAATAAACCAAGTTATCCTGAGGCATCTTAACATTGTGGATCATTATGTTTATCATAATATTTATTGTTAATTTACTTGTGTATATTTAGTGGAATGAAAAGTTACCATTAACATAGAATTACATTGTAGCATACTAAATTATTCCTTATAAGCAAAATCTTTTGATAAATTAACACTAAATAATAGTCCACAGGCCACCATAAGAAGTGAGTACTACTATCAAAACGTGAACTCTTTACCTTTTATATTAAAAGGTAAACTCTTTACCTTACGACATATCAAAAGGTAAACTCTTTACCTTTTATATTAAAAGGTAAACTCTTTACAAAACATATCAAAAGGTAAACTCTTTACCTTACGACACATCAAAAGGTAAACTCTTTACCTTTTATATTAAAAGGTAAACTCTTTACCTTCTTACGACATATCAAAAGGTAAACTCTTTACCTTATATATTAAAAGGTAAACTCTTTACCTTATATATTAAAAGGTAAACTCTTTACAAAACATATCAAAAGGTAAACTCTTTACCTTACAACATATCAAAAGGTAAACTCTTTACCTTACGACATATCTTACGACATATCAAAAGGTAAACTCTTTACCTTACGACATATCAAAAGGTAAACTCTTTACCTTTCGACATATCAAAAGGTAAACTCTTTGCCTTACGATATATCAAAAGGTAAACTCTTTACCTTACGACATATCAAAAGGTAAACTCTTTACCTTACGACATATCAAAAGGTAAACTCTTTACCTTACGACATATCAAAAGGTAAACTCTTTACAAAACATATCAAAAGGTAAACTCTTTACCTTTCGACATATCAAAAGGTAAACTCTTTACCTTACGATATATCAAAAGGTAAACTCTTTACCTTACGACATATCAAAAGGTAAACTCTTTACAAAACATATCAAAAGGTAATCTCTTTACCTTACGACTTATAAAAAGGTAAACACTTTACCTTATGCATATATCAAAAGGTAAACTCTTTACCTTACATATCAAAAGGTAAACTCCTTACCTTACAAATAAAAAGATAAACTCTTTACCTTACAAATCAAAAGATAAAATCATTATCTTATATATCAAAAGGAAATCTCTTTTACTCTTACATATCAAAATATTGATTCAAAAGATAAAAGAAGTAAGACGCTCCACCTTTCTAATATTTATTTATGAAGTTAAAATGGAAAAAAAACTAAAATAAGATCCAAGTAAATACATTAGCCTGTCCTTCAACACTGCCAAGGTCAAGTACCTCATTATTTTTAGAAGATAATACGGTGGACCCGCAACACTCGACTGTATATCAGATTTGCCAATACTACAAATCTGAAGGGGCCTCTTAAACATAAGTGCAGATGAAAAAAAAGAAGCTAGAATAAAGAATATCAAAAGGAATAAAAGAAAATAAATGCATAACTCTACAAAGATATAAAAATAGCGAAAATCCAACAAACAATATCTAAATTTAGATAATCTCTGAATTTAACAGATTATAATAACAGAAACAAATAACAAAATTACTTGAAGTAGGTAAATAACAAATTTATAACAAAATAATAAGAAGAAAAGATAAAAAAAAAAAAAAAAAAAAAAAAAAAAAAAAATTATAAAAAAATAATAGTACATTACGCGTCGAGTGCGGAAAGTAGCATTTTGCATGCGAGTGTGGAGTTTGCACCCGAGCGATAGCGAGGGTGGTAAAACTACACGAGCAATGCAAAATGCCGTTTTCGCACGAGTTGCGTACCGTACTTTATCTACGATTGTTAGATTTAAATAATAAATACAGAAACAAATAAACTTGCTGTATGTAAGTTCGTATCTCTCTCTTGATAAAGATGGCATTAATTCATTAGTTGTATTTTTTGCCGAATTAATTATTTCTGGAGGATTATTATTCTCCACATTTTCGTCAAAGTCACTTGATTCACTCATTGTTTTTCACTAAAAACTCGATATAAACAGTTACTTTAATAAAAGAACACCAAATTAGTTTTGTTAAATGTAAACAAACTCACAAATCGTGCGTAAAGCTGAAGAATTCCTGTTCTTTACCGCACTAGTGCGGTAAAGAACAGGAATTATTCAGAACTATGAGACGCGCATGCGCAATGAATACAAGTACATAAAGAATAACTTTCTACGCATCTAAACAAAGATATAATGTTTATATATCATATCAATCGTAGATAAAAATTTATAATAAATCGATTTAAAATTAGAAAAAAATACACAAATCCTTGATTTTCTCTTAATTGAGAAGAATATATTTTATCCTTCTTTTAAATTAAGTCTATTCTTCATAAACTATTGGAAAAATATAACAAAATCTTTTTAATCCAGATCCAAACAGTGAGAAGATCAGGAAATATAAGTAAAATAAACTTAAAATGTAGGCTCATATTCAAATGCAATAAAGAAAATTAAGCAAGATATAATAAGTTTAAGACCATTTTTAAAAATAAGAGAAAGACAAGCTCTAGCAAAAATCAATACCAGTGACGCTTTCTATGGAGAGGAAAATGAACTAATCATTAGGTTTTGTTAAAGAATTGAACTTGCAGCGCTTTCTATGAAGAGTATAGAGAACTAATAATTAAAACCGGTATAGAATCTAACATGTAGTGCATTCTAACGGGGAAGAGACGAACTGAAGTAATTCTAGTTATGTAAATCCAAGGAGGTGCTGCTATCTACCTTAACTGTTGAACAAATCCGCGGTCCTGACATTTAAACTATTTAAATTTAAAATTATAACTAATTTAGTTTAAAACAAAAATAGTTTAAAGTAAAATAATTTAAAATTACACTATTTAAACGGCTTACTATTCAGCGAGTCTTTTACTTAAGTAGAGACAACTTATAAATGCACTTTATTATAAAAAATTACTAGGATATTAATATAAGTAAATAAATACATATATGTATTAAATTTCTTATTCTACAAGATCAAATTTTTAATAAATAATAAATTAAATTTCGTATTTAAGATCCCCCAAAGTCCAAAAAAAAGTGGTTTTTAAAAGATTTCTTGTGTCTTTGCCGTCTGTATTTGGTCGACTGTGCAGATGAAATTTGGCATTCATATTCAGAAAAATCACGGCCCGACTCAAAATCGAGAAATATAGGGGTGAATAAAATGATTTCACAAAAAAATATTTTAGACGTTTTTCATTTAAAAAAAAATCTAAAATTTAGTCCATTTAAATAAGAATCTAACCATATAAGTCATTTTACAGGATAAACTCTAGTTAATGGCTAAAAATATTATATATATCATATATCCCTAGAAAATTGCTACAGTTCAAATGCAGATATTTGTGTGGTCAATTTTGATAAAATGCTCAGTAAATAATTAAATTTGACCACGGAAATCCAAAAGAACTAACAAATGTAAAATATCGGATGAAGTAGTTATGAACTTGTACATAATACACGAGAAAGTTCAGAGAACGAGTTTTATCTGTAGAAATTTAAATTAGATTAAAATTTAAAATTACAAGATAAAAAGAACTTTTTATATACTACGTTTTTAAATTTTCTATTGAATCATATGTAATGTTGATAATATAATTGTCATTGTTATATATAATGTTAGTAAAAAAAAAAAAAAAAAAATACACAGTTCCGAATTTGTCACACATCAATTAATTTATTTCTTTGTTTACTTTTCGCTGTCATTCAATGTTTACCTCTTAAGCTGGGTTTACACGATCTCCAAGTGGACTTGGACAAAGTAACTTTGATCAAATTCACTTGGTCCAAGTGGTTGTGCAACTTTTGAAGCAGGGTTTACACGATCCAAGTAGACTTGGTCCAAGTAGTTTGAACAAAACTGTCCAAAACATAATTCTGATACTCAAGTTTTTCATAAATTTTAATAAGTTTGCAAATGAAATAAAACAACAATACAAAAATAACTGTAAGAACCAAACAAAACAAACAATTTATTCCAAACTCTACCTTCCTGTAGACAAACGGTACAAACTCGTCATTTTTGACAGCTCGTTCTCATAATTTGCAGGTGGGCGCCATTTTTATTTCCATCCAAGTCTACTTTGATCAAAAAAAGTTGGGGGCCATCCAACTCAACTTGGATGGTCCAAGTACACTTTGATAACCTGTTTACACGATCAAAGTAGCGTCAAATCTGACTTGGTCCTAGTCCACTTGGATCGTGTAAACTCAGCTTTAATAAAAAATCACAAATTTGAAACCCGTCAAAATGAAGATTGTAAATACTGTTGAATCGTATGTAATGTTGATAATATAATTGTTATTGTTATATAATATATAATGTTAGTGAAAAAAATGCGTGTATGCTATGTGCCTTACTGATTGGCTGACTTTTTTCTTTTTTAAACAAAATAGATTTAGTTTTTTTTATAATTAGAAAGAACAAACAGTTTTATTTACATACCAATAACCTGAATGTAAGTAGTTGAAATCGAAATGAAAGAAAAATCTTACCTGTAACAAAAAAAAATATACATATATAAGACAAAAAAGCATTAAATAAAACAAATATGTACTTAATTAGTAAATTTTGACAACCGGAAAAAGAAACTCTTGACAATTTGAAGAGGTTTAGCTCCCAGTGACAGCTTTTAGATGATTGATAAGAGATAACAGTATCATTTCCTTATAGATTATTATCAGGAAAAAATGATGTTTCTGTATGTTACCTTTAGCCACTCGAGAGTTGAGGACTCCTTAGTGTCCATATGGCGCCTAATACTGTTTACTTTGATATTGCTGACATACTGACAACAACCACCGCCATATATTTACACTTAGATACATTTTATACGTACGAATATATATTTAGGTGTATTTTTGGTTGAATAAATAATACTCAGTCGTTATATACCATATACCAATAAAAAGTGGAGACAGTAGTATACAAAAACAAAAATAAACAATTTGTCCTGTAATTACCTACATTTAGTTTCCTAAAACATCCCGTCAAGTGCTTGCTAGCATCCTACTAAAAGGGTTTCTTTGGTTATAAAAATGCATATATCGTACATTATTTTTATATTTTTTTTTTTTTTTTTTTTTTAATTAAAATATGGTACAAAAAGTTGCACTTTGGAGAGCAATTTATGGACACATTCCTTTAGCATCTTAGTTATGCACTTATTTGGTTCTTTTAGAGGTAGGTAATGACCACCATTTTGGAAAAGCGAAATATATTTGTAATCTACACTTCAATATCTTCAAAATGATACCCCACTTAAAGAATGAAAATTATAAAAATGTTGGGTAACCATAGTTACGGTCACCAAAATTTTCAATAAAAGATGTATATTAATGTATTTTCTTTCTCAGTTTTAGGACCTGTCCTTATGGGGTAGCAAGAGGGAGACTTTTTTTTCTTTTTTTTGGCGGATTGGTTTAATAATTTCGGGGGTAAAATGGGCGCCATTTTGGAAACGCGATATATATTTGTGGTCTACCTTTTAGTACCTTTAAAATAATACCCCACTTATATTGAATTACAAAAAATATAAAATATTGCGATCACTTCGCAATTGCTCGCTTTAATCGAAGAAATTTTGACTGTTAAAGTTGGTAAAATTTTTCCTGTTCTTTTATCTAAATAGATATCTAAATTAATTTATCTCCAGTAGGGAGAAAAAGTTACGATTTTGGATTAGTTTAGAGGGACTAAAGTAAGTCTTTTCTTCCCTGAACTCAAAAGTAGGGAGAAAAAGTAAAAGTAGGGCGAAAAAGTAGGGATTGTCAACTTAATTATTTTATACATAGTAGAAAATGAATGGCTAATGTAATGAAGTTGTTGAAATCAGGTTGGTGACACTGCTTTTTCAACCTTGTTCTTCATTGTTTATAACCTGCATCTAGTAGTAGTAGTAGTCTAGTACTTTCTACTAGGACGGGTAGGACGAACCACTTGTTCGAACCTTGCAATTAGGCCATCATTCAGGCCCTTTTTACGCCCCGCGGTAGAGAGTTCCAGCCACTTCACACATCATACATATGTACATTTGTACCGCCGAAGCGAGTATGATGTGATCAATAGTGAGCCATATAAATCAGAGTGTCACGGCGAGGAATCGAACCCCGTCTCGTTCCACTCGAGATTCAGTGATGGCCGAGCAGACGTGGTTTAACTCACACGGCTACGCTAGCTCCCTCCTCATCTAAATAACCTTCTATTTGAGTTTAATTCCAATTCTTATTTGTTTTTAATATTGAATCTCTTATATCTGCTATTAAAAGTGCTAATAATTATTGCTATTTATTAAAAATAATAAATAAAAACAGTGCAATGGATGAAAATGTGTATTTTTTCCCTACTGGAGATAAAATATTGTATGTATCTCGTGAGTAAAGTGCCATTATTCCCATCACGATAATTATCTCCTTCGGCTTCGCCTCAGAAACCAACTTTTTCGCTCAGGGAATAATGGCTTACTTTACTCCCTAGGTGCATAAATAACTATTACGAAAACGATATCAGGAAAACAAAATCTCGGCTTATCCTTGCAAGATAATTTTTACAAATTGTTTCCCAGTAGTCAGAATTAGTTACTAATGAGGGATTTGTATTATATTTAAGCCATGGCAGGGGGGTGGGGGTGTTATTAGGGATTTTTATTATATTTAAGCCATGTAAAGTGGGAGGGATCTACACAATACTGATTCACTACAGTGCAGGAGGAGCAGTTCTCTAGTCAAAAACTCCGCTACAAATGAGTGAATGAAAAGATTGATGGGATGCTTGATGCGCCCCCAAGGCGGCTTGAAGCTCGGCTTGAATCAGCTTGACGCGATGTTTTGATCAAGCGGCTTGATCGTGTAGGGGCTGCTTAAATTTTTCGGCTAGAAATGTAGTTCTTATAGTTAATTCTATTCAAACAAGTGGTATATGAAAAGTTAGACTAATTAATTATAATACATATGCGTATTTTGCAGGAAAGCCTAATTATAATATTTTAAGCATTAATTAAGCAAGCGTTCTAAATTAACAGTTTTGTTCCTCATTTTCAAAAGATTATAATATTATTTTATAAATATATACATATATATAAATATATATTCTTCTTTTCTTCTACTCATCTCGCTCTTGCTCTATACATACATGTATCCATATTACACATACATATGTGCAAGTATGTATAATGTAGACATAACATTTAAGTTTTTATATTTTTTTTTCTTTCATATAATAGAACTGTTAATTAGGTTATCCATAAACTCATTAAAGTTATAAAAGAAACATCTTATTGTAATCTGCATAAAGAGTAATGTTTACTCTTGAGATTATCACAGTTGGTTACAAATCTTATTATTACGCTGCTGAGCTAACTAACCCTGCCTATATATTTCAATGGTCGCCTGCTTTCTTTCTTTCCACCCCCCCCCCCCCCCCTCCAGAGTTTTATAACATCTTCACCGTTTAGTAAATGTGTGAGAATTATCTGGTGACATTGAGCCAGATAAAATATTTAGAGGTGACTCTTCAATCTTCTTTTTTTTTAAAAAAAAAAAAAGAAAATAACATTTGAACAAAAAAACAGCTGACTATGTTCTTTAAGATTATATTTTCACGGATATTTCACAATTTCGAAACAGCCTAATGTTTTTCTTTTACGTTTACTATTTAATCTATTATTTACTACGTTTTCACGTATTTAAATACGAATTGAATCCTGATTTGGGATTTAACAAGTTAATTGTTTCCAAGAGTAGTATTGAATCCGTATTCAATACGAAATAAAAAAAAAAATCTTTCTTGGTTTATTTTTGGTAAAGCCTATAAATAATTTTGTAACCTTCACCTTTTATAACCATGTTTTTTAATACGTATTTTGACAGATTTGACTACAGTTTCTACATAAATGCGCTAGACGCGCTCATATACACGCTCTGCGCATGTCAGGATCGAGTTTAGGTGTTTCCATGCAACTCGATCCAGATACGATCACGATCCCAGAATTTAGTGTATCGTATCGGGATAGAAGAGCTATATTACTTCAAAACAAGTTGGCAGTATTATCATCATTAAATGTCTAATTTAAAAGAGCTGACTATACATTAGGTTTGTTCCAACCACACCTCAAACTAGTTTCAAACTGTACGGACGCATGTGCATAAGCAAAAAACGTTCAAATGTGGTCCGATGCGCAGTTTGAAGTGTGGTTGGAACAAACCTTATATTACATCAAACAAGTTGACTGTATTATCATCGTAAAATATCTAACAGAAGAGCTGACTATATTGCATCAAAACAAGTAGACTGTATTATCATCATTAAATATCTAACTTAAAAGAGCTGACTATATTACATCAAAACAAGACTGCTTTATCATCATTAAACATCTAACTTAAAACAGCTGACTATATTACATCAAAACAAGACTGCTTTATCATCATTAAACATCTAACTTAAAAGAGCTGACTATATTACATCAACACAAGACTGCTTTATCATCATTAAACATCTAACTTAAAAGAGCTGACTATATTACATCAAAACAAGACTGCTTTATCATCATTAAACATCTAACTTAAAAGAGCTGACTATATTACATCAAAACAAGACTGCTTTATCATCATTAAACATCTAACTTAAAAGAGCTGACTATATTACATCAAAACAAGACTGCTTTATCATCATTAAACATCTAACTTAAAAGAGCTGACTATATTACATCAAAACAAGACTGCTTTATCATCATTAAACATCTAACTTAAAAGAGCTGACTATATTACATCAAAACAAGACTGCTTTATCATCATTAAACATCTAACTTAAAAGAGCTGACTATATTACATCAAAACAAGACTGCTTTATCATCATTAAACATCTAACTTAAAAGAGCTGACTATATTACATCAAAACAAGACTGCTTTATCATCATTAAACATCTAACTTAAAAGAGCTGACTATATTACATCAAAACAAGACTGCTTTATCATCATTAAACATCTAACTTAAAAGAGCTGACTATATTACATCAAAACAAGACTGCTTTATCATCATTAAACATCTAACTTAAAAGAGCTGACTATATTACATCAAAACAAGACTGCTTTATCATCATTAAACATCTAACTTAAAAGAGCTGACTATATTACATCAAAACAAGACTGCTTTATCATCATTAAACATCTAACTTAAAAGAGCTGACTATATTACATCAAAACAAGACTGCTTTATCATCATTAAATATCTAACTTAAAAGAGCTGACTATATTACATCAAAACAAGACTGCTTTATCATCATTAAACATCTAACTTAAAAGAGCTGACTATATCACATCAAACAAGACGGTTTTATCATCATTAAATATCTAACTTAAAAGAGCTGACTATATTACATCAAAAGAAGTTGACTGTTCTATCATCATTAAATATCTATATTAGAAGAGCTGACTATATATATCACTTAATCTACAATTATAGAACAGCTTCTATAAGTTTCCTATAAGTTAAAAAATTATATTATCTATTGTATAAATCTATAAATTTATTTAATATCTGGCTTAAAATACTTTATTTTATAAAATTTATAATTATAATTACAATAAATTATTAATTGTTACTATAAATTATCACTTAACGAATTTAATTTGAAATGCGGCCATACATAAAATATTTCATAGTCTAGAACACAAGTCCAGTTCCAAAATAAACGGATTCTCATCTGGTAGATTATTATCAATTGGTTCCGCTAGTTCGTCGGTACATAATACCGTATTCTATAAAGGTTCTTCGACGGTAGATGAATACCTATTTCTGTGAAAGTACTTCCAGCACCATTGTTTTCAACTTGAAATAAGTGGTATATATGTTATATATGTTGTAGGTAAGAATAAAAGAATTTCCTGGAGGTTAAGTTGTAATATATACTGGGCATGTCGTGGCTCTATCATTGAAGCGAGTGTGTGGAAATAAATATGTATTGAGTATTGAGAAAATAGATAATCTTGATGAGTTGATAGTTAAAGAGTATGATTATAGTTAGTGAGAGTCTACTAGTGAGGGAGCCACCCTACATTCTAACTATTCCATTAACCACACAACTCCGCTTTAATAGTTTTAACGATCTTTATCACTTCATAGTGTTGTCGCTGTTGGTGTTACTAAAAATTTGTAATTAAATAGGTGATGATAGAATCTTTTCCCGTGCTGAAATTCTAATTTTACATTTAAAGCTCACGTTTACGCGAGCGTTGCGGTTGCGAGCGAACTCTTAGATGGATAACGCGGTCCAACATTCTTAGCCTGGGCATTAGTAAAAGGAACAAGTATACTAAATTTTAAATAAAGGGTATCTTGCACTGCAAACAGTCTTCAGTTCGCGTAACTTAAGTCGCAATACCAAGCTTATGGTTTATAAAAGCATCATAAGACCAATCGTTACATATGGATCAGAGACCTTGACACTAGTAATTAATGACGAGGAAAAACTCCGGAGATGGAAGCGTAAGATTCTCAGGAAAATATATGGAACGGTGCTGGAAGAAGGAATGCGGTGGTGCAGGACAAACAAAAAGATCAGAGACATGTACGCTCTACCGGACATAGTAAATGTCATATAAAGCATCAAGGATCCACTGGCTTGGACATGTTGCCCGAATGGAAGAGAACAGGGTACCCAAGAAAATGATGGACTGAAGACCAGGGTACGCAAGAAGAAGACCTAGATTGTGGTGGATTGAGGATGTCCAAGATGACCTGAGCAAGCTAGGAGTGCGCTTATAGAGGAGATTTGCGCAGGATAGAGAGGAATTGTATGGCGATAAGGTCCCTACATGGGCTGTAGCGCCGAGGTCCCTACATGGGCTGTAGCGCCGAGGTCTCTACATGGGCTGTAGCGCCGAGGTCCCTACATGGGCTGTAGCGCCGAGGTCCCTACATGGGTTGTAGCGCCGAGGTCCCTACATGGGCTGTAGCGCCGAGGTCCCTACATAGGCTGTAGCGCCGAGGTCCCTACATGGGTTGTAGCGCCGAGGTCCCTACATGGGCTGTAGCACCGAGGTCCCTACATGGGCCGAGGAGTAAGTAAGTAGTATACTAAATTTTAACTAAATCGGTCAACCTTTACTCAAGTAATCGTCGGTCACGTAAACGTTACGGACAGACAGACAGACAGGATGCATACTCTGTTGAATGTAAGAAGCTCGCTTACGCTTGCTTCAATTACCTCAATACACATATAAAGTAGTCTTGCAGTTAGAATTGATTCAAATAGCGTGGGAAAATCGAAGGTAGAGCTAATAAGAGCTAAATATTTGGCTGGGAGGCCAATGAGAGTTAAATATATTGACATCTACAAGGTCAAATGTGAAAATCATTGGCTCTTTCCTTATTTTTTTCGGATTTTCCCTAACCGTTAGAATCAATACTAATTGCAAGACTACTGTAATTTAATAAAGGGTTTCCCAAGTCTAAATGTCGAAATTTAAGAAACTTTTTTTGACCAAATAACATCTCAATGTGTTTTTTTAAAGTTTTACAGATATTTTCAATTTGATCGATTTAACATGTTTTGCACATTGTAATGCCTTAAAAATTCTAAATCCATAAAGAGAGAAAGGTATGCGGTTTGTGAGATTTAAAAGTGCATGGATTTTTCTTTACAAATGTTTTATTCAAGTGAAAGTATAGATATATTTGGTATATTAAAACATGCTATATTTGGGCGGCCAAGGCGTCATAAAATTTTTCCGATTTTGATGAGCTTTGCACTTTGCTAAAGCAGTAAGGAGAGACGAATCTAATACTATTTTAATAACTACCTATTCATATTAATATTCTTAAAAGAAGCACAAAAAAATTAACTTTGTACACAAATTTCTAGCTTGATGTTAGTCAGAAACTTTTTTGAACGCTATCTTTTGGACTTGGACTATAAATAAATGATGTTTAATAAATTTAAAAAATCTTGAAAAGATTATAGGTGAACTTTTCTAATTCTTGGAGAACCAAATTTTACATTCCTACTTTAAAATTAACTTATAAAATAAACCCACTTAGTTAAAGTATTTATAACTTTTAAACCAACTTCGTTCTGAATTTATCAGCTTTTATTAGACCAACGAAGTTAGTAGAATTAGGTAAAGGGAGAAACAGAGGGGGGAGGGGTGCCTTGACCACCAGACCAGGCAAAACCACAAAGAATTGCCACATCCCTCAGAGGGTTGGATATGGTTTGGGCTCAAGGTCCCCAAGTAACGGAGCCCTACCGCAAAATAACTAAGTTTAAATACACTCAAGTGCCACATGTTCTATCCCTAAAAAACCGCACTTAGGTTTTAGAAAGGTCTAAAACTCCGAACTGAAATGATCATATTCTGAGCCACATAGGAGCTAAAAGAAAATAACTTCTATTTAGTTATTGAATATTGGCTCTTAAAGATCATTCCTTAAGGAAAAGTCGAACAACTTTTGGAAGAGGTGAAATTTGACAATCCAACAAAACCCACATTCGAACCCTCCGTGCAATTAGCGATTTGAAACAAACTAGATTCCTTTACGTATTTAATTCTTCATCTACGGTTGAATTAATCAAGATCTGATTATCCAATCGGCTTATCGACTTGAATAGTCACACAGTTTTGGGGAAATTGCATTAGGTCCGGTTACTGGTTCCAGCTTTATCATGCTAATAGGGAATTAATCACGTGTATAAGGTCAAACATTGATTAATAAATTATCCCCAAATCTAAATAATTGATCATTTTAATAAAGGTCCGGGAAAATTTTTAAAAATGTAACACCAACAATTGCGTTTTTAAGGTATTTTGGTATCTAAAAATAACTGTTTATTATACCTGTTTTGTTAGAAAATACCTAATTCATGATTATAAATTAAAAACCTCCCCAAGAATTTAATTGGAAATATCTTTAGTAAGCCAAAGCCACCATATTAAAACTGTAGGTTACATACACAAACTTTAGATACAAGCAATGAGCAGTATTTTATGGCTTTCAAATGGTGGAATCAGATTTATTTTAAGTTAAACCATTCAAAAGTTAAAAGAAATAATTTTTTTTTTAAAGTTTTTAACTGCTACAGAGCATTTATTCAAGCCAACAAACTCATCCAAGCTATTAACCAAATAATAATTGTTGTGCCATTGTGCCTTAGGAATTTTATAATTATTTATTTTCTGTTTTCAACCGACTTTAAGGAATTAGGTTATTTTTGGGAACGCCGTTTTCGGGGTTTTTTATTTGTTCAAAATTGGCGGGGTTTGCAATTATTTTGGGTTGATTTTCCAAATATTTTTTTTATTTCTTATTTAAAACAACCTAGCTTTTGAACCAGAAGAAACCAAGAAAACCCATGAAAAAATCCTTTCGAAAAAAAACAACAAAAAAAAAAAATAACAACAAAAAAAAAAAAACCGAAAACGGCGTTCCCAAAAAAACCATCACAGCGTTTACTGAAAACGCACCAAAAATGGCGTTTCCGCGGGAAAAATACGTCTTCCTAAGTATCTCGCGTCGCGTCGGTGACGAGCCGAGATCACGAGATGCGGTCGCGTTCATTACTTCATCAGTACCCTGCACCATAGAGAAAATATTCTATGTCAGAACTGAACGAGAAATGTGTATTTCCTCTTTGTTAGCATTCAATTCAACGTAACTCTAATGTCCCTGCCACTGATATCAGGAAAAATACTATTATTAAATTAATGTAAAAGTTTACCGATTAGTAACAAAGGTATGACTCATATTACGTTTATGTATATATGTAGCCTTTCCATTTACACTCCTTGTGATTTTTCTTAGCTGACAACATCTTATGAACTCCTCAAAATTTTAGGGGGCATAGCCCACCCAAGCCCATACCTTCGTCCGCCACTGCAGTTCAACTATAAAACAATTTTAAATGCTGTAAGCATCCATTTTACTTCACTTTATCGAGTTACTTGCTTACCAGGATTTTATTAAGCTTAAAGCACGAGTGCTTTTTAATACCAGCACAAACAGTTATAAGAATGTAACTCTAAGAGAATGCCACCCAAGACTCTAGGATGGAAAGTGAGAAGGCTGGCGGAACCAGTAGGGGAGGTATTAGTGCAATGACCAAAAGGTCATGCCTACCACATGGGGTGTTAGCCAAGGTCGGATAACCGGCAGGACATAGTGTAGGCGCTATCAGCGCACTCTATCCCTTACACAAGTATCACCGGCTAGGGTAATGAGACCGGTTTCACAAACATCCGCAAATTGAGAAGCGCTACTGTAAAAGTCAGATGTGTTTAAAGCTTCGACTAGACTCAAAGATTATTTTTTATTTATTGGGACCAGAGTTGAATCCATTTAAATTGGTTTAATGAAACATGCGATGAAGTAAATAAAGATTTCAAAATAACGTAATCAAGTACGTCAATCAAGAGTTGAAAAATAAATTAAATGTGAGTCAACATTAGTCGGAGAATTTAATGGTATTAGATCTAATGTTGAATATAAACTGAGAACTAAAAAGAAAAACTATCCAAATTCTGTAATGAAATAGAAGCAACTCAAACAGGTTTTAAATACACTAAAATTAAACTATAGACTACGTTTAAACACAGTCATAAGTAATAATACTTATGACAAAATTAAAAGTATTTAATGGATTACTCCAAAAACTACTCATTGAAATGAACTAGAGTGAGCCGCTGCCTAATGAATGTTGGATGGATCTAAATCAATTTCAGAGAAAACAAGATGAAGTCCAGCAGATTTTCATGATCCTGAGTACAAAATTATTAAGTAGGTCGAAAAGCAAGTTGATGTTAGCTTACCACTAAATAGGTGACCACTTTGATTTGGTAATATTTGAATAAAAAAACGGCCCGACACAACTCAGACAAACTTTCTCATATATGTTCATAAATACTTAGCCCATCAGTGTTTTCCATTTATTAGTTTTGTATGTACATTTAATTATTATTGAACATTTCATGAATATTTATCATAAAATACTTCCCCTGCGGGGGGAATCGAATCCGGGCTCTTCCCGTCCGCGATTTAAGCTATTTTCTCAGGAACTAGCTTTTTCCCGGGAAAACGGCTTATATCGTTAGATTCGTATTTAAATGGACTACATTTTAGAATGTTTTAATAAAAATCGTCGGAACCGTTTTCGAGAAATACATTTTTTTCACGTTTTTTCCAGAGTTTTTGGGGGGTAGCGCCCCCAAATTTGAAGCTAAAATTCATTTCTCGATTTTGCCTCGGGATATTTTCTTTTGAACAGGTATGCCAAATTTCGTGAAAATCGGCCCAGTAGTTTTTGCTCCAGGCGTCTGCGCGGAAGACAGACAGACATTTTTTAAAAACCACTTTTTTGGACTCAGGGGACCTCAAAACGTGTAAATCCATCAAAATTTCAAAATCGAATTTTCGCGACATCACAATACTTTCTCTTTATATGAGAAAGTAAAAACCAATCAAGGGACAAACTAACATAAACTTAATTTATGGTCAACTAACCAATTTTGTACTCCAGGATTATGAAAACCACATTGTCCATCATTAATTGCGGGACATGGCAAATATCCACCGGTTTGTTATTTTCAAATTACTATTTCCAAGCTATGTCCCGCAGACGAACTTTAATTCTTAACGAATTTTAATTCTTAATAGGCACTAAAAGATTAACTTGAAAACAGTCAGATACTATTTTTCACTCTATCTCCTAGAGTAATAAAACAGTCTTGATTCTCCTACATATTTTAGATTAATATTGACAATTTTTTAATTGAGAGAAAAATAAAACCAGCAACAAAGTTGACTTTCAACCCGGGCTCACAATGAAACGCAGTGCAGGGCAGTAAATACAGTTATTTGCAACCGCAGGTAAACTAAACGAAACCGCATGAATTTAGACACACTCGTGGCTTACCCGACGCTGCGTTTCAAAATGCACCTGGCCTGAACCACTATATAGTGGAATCTTCAGAGTCATAGATAAACTAATAGAAACGTTAAAGAAAAATAGACAGTGCAGGTGATAAGACAAAGATCAAATAAGCTATTAATTTAAATAATTAACTAATTTAATTAAAAAAAGTTAGGTTTCTTTTTCTTTAGTTTTACAACGAAACAAGAGGAAAACAAATGGATTATTATATTCTTAAGAATTTTGATTACAAGATAAAAATAAGCTAGAGTGGGAGTAAACTGTGCTTTTGATATTTTTCACAAAAGAACTTAATTAGTTTTAGGTATCAAAGAACACCGTGTTAAAATTCCCTTTTACTACATTTAGAACAATTTAAAAAAATCGTGTAGGTGGATGTATTTTTAATGATAAAGGGGAGCATACAATAAATATAAGGTTTTTCCCGATAAGGCTTATAAAGAATTAAAAAGTTATAAATAACCTTTTTCCTGAAATGATTTTTTAAAATCAAATATTAAGCAATTAAGGACTGAAGATGGAGGAGGAAATGTTCAGTTTTCAACTTTGGTATGTAATGAAAATGGAAAAAGCAATTTTACTTTCTATTCTTATATAGAGTGTGCTGAAAAAAAAAAGGGGGTGGGGGGTTTGCCATGTTTATATAATGTGATTTTCACATTCAATCCGATATTGTAGGAGGAAAAACACATTGAGTTAGGGGATAGAACCTGACAGGTTTATCAATAGTATCACATCTTACTTTTAAACAAGGATGTAGTAAGTAAAAAAAAAAAAAAAAAAAACGGTAACAGATACAACACAGTAACAAGTTCAGTCTTTTACACGATACGAGTAGTTCTGACTCGCGTCAACTTATTATTGAGAAACGGGCGGGGTCGACATGTTAATTCCCGCATTAGCTTATTACATTACCTATTTACCTACCTCACTTTGCTAAATGGAACACAGAACAAGGATCCCAACGGAATCAAATCCCGGTCTATAATATGCATATGCGTGTCAAGCGTATAGGAAAGCAATGTACTGCTGGGGGAATCTAATTATATTTCAAATATTGATAAAAACTATACTATACTGTGGCTACTAGTAGTAGTAGTAGTAGGAAGGTCCTAATACTAGTACTAGACAGGTAGGACGAACCACTTGTTGGAACCTAGTAATTAGGCCACCTATAAGACCCATTTTACTAGCCCCGTGGTAGAGAGTTTCAGCCATCTCACACATCACACCTCTGTACATTGTACCGCCGAAGCTAGTATGATGTGATCATTAGTGAGCCATATAAATCAGAGAATCACGGCGAGGGATCGAACCCACGACCTCGTTCCACCATTGATTCAGTGATGGCCGGGCAGACGTGGTAAGTAATTAAATCCACACGACCATACTGTGCGGCTAAATAAATAAATACATATTTTACACTAGGCGACGTTCGTCGAGGTCGCGAGCGATGGCGACGTTTTTATGTGTGTAAGCTCTCATTCTAAGCTCTACATTTCTGTCATCATCAGCATGGTGTAAATAATGTCACCTTCATGCGCGACGGTAACCCATAGTGTGAAACAGGCCTAACTATATTAAATGTCGTTCTGAAGATAGCTAACTTACGTCATACTCAACGGCTCTACACTACGGCCATAAGTGGACCCTGGACTCTCTAACCACTCCTTGCCATTTTTCTTTATTCTAGATTACCGTTCTCCGCAAGCTGCTACAACGAGGGCCTATAGGTACTCACTGACATCGTCAAGCCATAGCCCCTAGGTCTTCCTCTTCTTCTTTTACTTTCCAGTTGAGCTTCGGCAGAATGCGTGGATTTTCATTACATGCATGACATAGCCACTAACTAACAACTAGTAATAAACCTGATAATGTCGTCTTCATAACCGAAATTTATCTACTTCAATATTAACCCGAATTCTTACAACCATACTCCTTGCGTTCTAAAGATTACTATCGACAAAAATGTCTTTAATGGTCAAATTATCGCAATGCAGAATAAGGATTGAGAGCTGAACGGTTGAGGTTTTACCAGAAAGAAGCGTTTCACACAGCCTTTATATATCTCAGGGTCTTTACAGTCCCAAAGTTTAGCTATCCGAAACAAAATCGTTCTGGGGCCACGAAAGGAAGCGCGACAAACGTGCAAGCCTAAAGCTCATTGAATTAGTGTTTCTCTCACGCTGCTCATGATAAAAGTCTGAATAAAGAACACAGGTTTCGTGTGCTCGCTGCTTATTCCGAGCTAAAATAGAAAAACTGAAATGGCACAGGATACCTGTGATCATCAGATTAAGCACGCTTTATCCACGGTGGACTAATCTTTCTGTCGAACCTTATAGTCAAATTTATATGCAGTTAAATTCGGAGGTAGTTACAAAAAGTTTATACAGTAATATCCAAATTAGTACATAGTGATAAAATGGAGCATTATTTGGACTTTAATTCAATTAAGAATTCTAATTTAATATTAAAGGAGTTTATAATTAATTATATGGAATATATTAGCAAAATTCAATATTCCATTATAATAACCCTCAACGTTATTAGAGAATGAAAGGAGAATTAAAAATGCACCACAGTCACAACCTCAAAAAAGAAACCATGAAATCATAGAAATACAACAATTATAAGGGAAATTGTTTAAAAGTGGCTATGATTTCATGGCTCAACACTAGAGAACAATTTTGAAACCCTCCACGATCAATGCAGTGAGCTGCATTGATTCGTGGCAAAAACTAAATCTTTAGCTTGTTGTTTTGATAAGAAAAAATGGGTAAGAGATTTGGTTTGAGACACCGTCCACACTATCGAATTTAGTTAATATCACTGTTACGTTTCACAATAAAGATTATTAGTGTGAACGAGGATTTAAATTTAACACTGATACCTCCAAAGTAGTTGACTATAGTGTGAGTTCATTTAAAATTTCAAACAGATATCCCCGAAATAGTTGAATATAGTGTGAGTTCATTTAAAATTTCAAACAGATAACCCCGAAATAGTTGACTTTAGTGTGAGTTTATTTTAAACAATTTCCACAGATAACCTCGAAATAGTTGACTAGTGTGAGTTCATTTCTAAATACTATACTATTACATTTAATGTACCCTATTTACAAGAATCTATCATTTTGAATATTAAAAAAAATGAATGTTTAGAATAGTGTAAAAGAGCTAAATGCTAAATAAAAGTAAAAAAGAAATAAAGATCAATTAAATTTTCAAGCTTATCTTTCTCTGAATTAATTATAAATAATTGAAACGAGAGAAGTCGGAAAATAAAAACAATGAGAGAAGTTGTATAAAAGTGAGAAAATATAGCCAAGTAATAAGGATGTTAAATAATAAATTTAGTTTAATGAGAGGAAGAAACAAATAAAAATAGTTAATTAGTGTGGCACATAGCTTTCTACGTTCCTAGCAGGTATAATTAATGATCTTATGCTTTTATAACACATTATTGTCTTAGTCCATGAGATCAAAAAAGTGTCTGACTAACATCAAGCTAGAATTTTGTGTATCAGTTAATCTTTTGGTGCCTTTTAAGAATATATACGTGGTCGTCTAAGTTCGTCTGCAGGACGTAGCTTGGCAATAGGTATGGTCCCAACCTTTTTGGTGGTCAATGTGATTATTATGATCTTGAGTACGAACTTAGTTAGTAGACCAATGATCAAGTTGATGGTAGTTTTTGTCACTTAATAGGTTAGTTAGTCAAATATTACTCCAAATCAAAGAGGTCACCTGTTATAGACAAACTACCATCAACTTTATTTTTGGTCCACTAACTAATTTCGTGAACAGAATCATGAAAATCACATTGTCCACCAAGAATGTGATCCTTGATGCGGCCATGTGGACATGGGCGCTCACCACCGTGTTTGTTTTGTTTTTTTGTTGTTTTTTTCAAATGCCTATTGCCAAGATTTGCCCCGCAGACGAAATTTGCTGACCACATATTCTTAAAAGGCACCAAAAGATTTACTTATAAACAAAATTCTAGCTTGATGTTAGTCAGGCACTTTTTTCCACGTTATCTTCTGGTCTATCTATTTTATTTAATCCCCCCCCCCTTTTTTTCAATCTGTCAATTTATTTTTTTGATTTTTTACTAAAATAAAAGTTTCAGTTTAGCAATAATTAATCAGCGGAGAAGGTTGAAATTAATATCTGTGAGCTACATTCGACAAACCATCCAAATTCTCTTAAAAATAAAATGAGTAATTATAAAGATAAAGGTGTTAATAGAGACAAACTTTGTGCTGAATATATGGAAGAAAAACATATTGGCGCAGAAGGTTGAAACTTATATGGGACTAACAACGGACTTATTATGACCTACCAGACCGACTGACAGACACATCAGGACCAAAAATGTTCTCTGATGTGGAAAACAGATTTCTGTCTTGAAATTTTCTAATTAAGAGTCATAAAAATTGTTCGTGCTTCATATCGACTACTTACATAGCTTCCGTTACCTTCGGTAAAGTCGGAAGCAGATGTTTAAAAAATATATTAAAGTTTTAAATAATAACTAAGATAATAAAAAAAAATTAAAAATATACATATATGTATTTTTAAGCTTAACTCTAAGAAGGCTCTAAAGAAAGTTATCACTACATGTAATATAGTATCTTTACTTACTGGCACAAAGCTCATGTAATATATGTTACTTTAAAGATCGGAAAGTTGATAAACCCTAGAGACTACTCTAGTTGCCGTTAAACCTTTTACTGTGTACCTTTATCACTGTGAATCACGGGAAAAGACCGTGGGAAGCTTAAAGGTTTCATTTCCATATCGGCATTTTATTTTGTTGTGTCTCTTTAGTAAAAGGTAAGGAAGGTAGTCGAAGACATGTTCCACAGTCAATCAATTGGTAAAAGAACTCTTAGTTAATCAATTGGTAAAATAATTATTAGTCAATCAATCGGTAACAAGTCTCTATGTTTTCCATCTTGCTACTCAAATTAGGGCGTACTTAGTATTCACAGTTTATACAAGGGGTCTCCAAACTATGGCCCGCGGTTCGGCTTTGGCCTGACAAGTTTTAATTCGGCCCGCAACGCTACGAAAGACGGTTAACAAATAAACCTAAACAATGGAAAGTTATAAGTTCTCCATAATGAAATGCCATTTCAAACATTAAAAAAGATCAGCACGAGCCTTTTATAATTTCTTTTTGGCAGAAATGAATATGATTTATGAGCTTATTATCTATATCCTGTCTGTGAGACGTTTCATTTGGTCCGCCGCGTCACGAAAGAACAAGTAAAGTTATAAGAACCTAATCCATTTAAACTAAACGTATGTGTGTAAGAATCTAAACAATGTAAAGTTATAAGAACCTAATCCATTTAAACTAAACGTATGTGTGTAAGAATCTAAACAATGTAAAGTTATAAGAACCTAATCCATTTAAACTAAACGTATGTGTGTAAGAATCTAAACAATGTAAAGTTATAAGAACCTAATCCATTTAAACTAAACGTATGTGTGTAAGAATCTAAACAATGTAAAGTTATAAGTTCTCCATAGGGCTGGTACCGAAGTGCGCCAGCCTCTTAGTCTAAAGGGTGAGGGTCAGGTAATCCCGGGTTATACCTCTTGCACCAGTGGACTTCGAAATTGGAATCCAACAAGCCGTTCGAAATGTCTTCGCTAGCACTTAGTAAAATTCAGGATTTAGGATTTACTGAGGACTACCGATGTTCTACCAACGATGGCCAACTAATTAAGTTTATCTTCGAACTACCCCATATAGACCCTGAAGAAGGTGAAGAATGTTATATTGAAGATTAAATAAGCCATCGCAATGATCGATTTTGGGACTATATCACCGAGAACTATATTGATCTGTCCACGGCTAAATTCCCAATACCGATGTGGGATTCAAGCCGCCTAGCGTTGGTTGTTTATAATAATAAATTATCTAGATTTGAAATGTGAAATTCATTGTTAATTTATTTAGGAGTATGTACATAAATAAATTACACCTTTCAATATGTACTTTGTATTATATTTATTGAATATAGACTCAATTGTATTGTAATGTATATTACATATGCAGTAGATTTTAGTTTTCATGAGTACGTTTAAAGTTAAGTTAATCTAAGCCCTTCTAATAAATATTAGCACTTACTTATAAGTGAGTGTAATTTATATAAGAAACATTTCTTTAATTTTTATTATTAACAAAATAAATTGATTTTTCTCTCGTATTTTTGATTATTTTCTTAAATTTCCTATGTTTAATGATAATTAATTTTGATTTTGTACGTTAGTTTTTGTTTTTTTCATTTTGAATATTCACAAATTAAAGTGTATCTTCTGACTAAATTTGGATTTTGTTCTTACGAGAACATTCTACAGATTCTCCTATGCACTGAGATTTGCTAATGATCGCCATATCACTCTGAGCAGTTTGTTCAAAGTAACTTGAAATCGCTTTATATTGAGTATATGCGAATATTGACAACGATTAGTTCTTTAGATTAGAGGATCCGTGTCCGAGGTGGGTGGACTACCTGGGTCGAGAGATAGGATTTACCCGGCGCACTTCGACCGTACCCTTCAAAAAGGGGCTGGCGCACTTCCCCCGTGACCCTACCTTTCCCGGCGCACTTGGTGTACAGCCCTCCATAGTCAAATGCCATTTCAAACATTAAAAAAGATCATCACAAGTTTTATATAAGTTATTTGACCGAAATGCATATGGTTTATAAGCTTATTATATATTTTCTACCATTGTGGTCCAATAGCTGAATGTTGCTTAGTTCATCCGGCCCGCTATGGACCATATTATCCATATCCGACCCTTCAATCAAAAATATTGGAGTCCGCTGGTTTATACCATTAACATAGTCCACAAATGTACGGAACCACTTTTTTTTGCACGCAGTCTCTTGGACTAAATTGGACGTCAATAAATGAATCAGTGCATAACATTTAGTAATAAGTGTGTGTCGGATATGAAAAAACAAACAAAGATTACCACAACAAAGATATTTCTGCCGGTGACATTCTCAAATATTCATTATTTTGGAATTTCCTTGAAAGGACATTGAGCAACATTTAACACTCTCCTTTATTGCAACTTGCAGCAAACCATTCATCCAAATTTTCTGTTTTTCCACCGTTCAACAATCATAATACATTTAATAAAGGAATTTCAAGAAAATAAAAATCATCGTTGTTTTCCATCTTTGCTGGTAAACAAATGAAATCTGGTAGTCAGAATGCGCATATTCCTACACTGTAACCACTACGTTCTCACGACTACATCGCATCTATTCAACACCGCAATTTTTATTCTAATACGCATCCACTGCAACCGTTACCTAAAGCCATCTGACGGCATTTTTGATGTCGAGGAGATAAATAAATGTTAAGCTTTAAATAATTGTGATCGTGCAGTTATAAGATTCTAATATATTTAAACATTTATAGTATCCACATGTTCTTCAAAGAATACTTAAAGAAAAATATAAATTATCATCAGAGACTTACAATATTGAGAAAACAACAGATATTTAAGTAACTTTCTTTCTCTTTTCTGGTTTAAAGTAAGCTTGTAAGGAAGGGCTTGTTAATCAATTTAAATATAACAAAAATAGAATCTGTGAAAACACACACAGAGAGAGAGAGAGAGAGAGAGAGAGAGAGAGAGAGAGAGAGAGAGAGAGAGAGAGAGAGAGAGAGAGAGAGATAGAGAGGCAGTGAGACAGCGAGAGAGAGGGAGAGCCTGAGAGAGAGTGACAAAGACAGCGAGAGAGAGGGAGAGTGAGAAAGACAGAGAGAGAGTGAGAAGGATAGAGAGAAAGATAGAGATTGAGAGAGAGGGAGAGTGAGAGAGACAGAGAGAGAGTGAGAAGGATAGAGAGAAAGATAGAGATTGAGAGAGAGGGAGAGTGAGAGAGACAGAGACAGAGTGAGAAGGATAGAGAGAAAGATAGAGATTGAGAGAGAGGGAGAGAAAGACAGCGAGAGAGAGGAAGAGAGACAGCGAGAGAGGGAGAGAGAGACAGAGAGAGAGAGAGAGAGGCAGAGGGACAGCGAGAGACAGAGAGAGAGAAAGAGAGGCAGAGGGACAGCGAGAGAGAGAGAGAGACAGCGAGAGAGAGGGAGAGCCAGAGAGAGAGTGACAGAGACAGCGAGAGAGAGGGAGAGTGAGAGAGACAGAGAGAGAGTGAGAAGGATTGGGAGAAAGATAGAGATTGAGAAAGAGAGAGGGAGAGAAAGACAGCGAGAGAGAGGAAGAGAGACAGCGAGAGAGAGGGAGATACAGCGAGAGAGGGAGAGAGAGAGTGAGAGACAGAGAGAGAGGAAGAGTGAGAGAGACAGAGGAAGAGTGAGAGAGACAGAGAAAGAGTGAGAAGGATAGAGAGAAAGATAGAGATTGAGAGAGAGAGAGAGAGAGGGAGAGAAGGACAGCGAGAGAGAGGAAAAGAGACAGCGAGAGAGAGGGAGATACAGCGAGAGAGAGAGAGAAAAAAAGGAAGAGAGAGAGAGAGGGTGATAAAAGGTAAAAAGAGACATTTTTCTTCTTTCCTTCGTGGGCGTTTCAATTCCCTTTGACATAAAAAAAAGTTTAGATTAACTTCATTAAAAAAAAAGAGAGGACATTTTTCTTATACGAGAAAAACACTTTTTTCCCCATTTTTAAAGGGTTTATTCAAACGGAATACGAATCAGGTCCGGTATTCTGTTGTATGTAGGGACTAGAAAATTCTATCTTGTTGTTAGGGGCGAGAAAAAGGAGAATTCTTGGAATGAAAATATCTCTTTGCTTGTTAATGTTACATAGAGAAGTCACAGCCTGGAAGCAGCTTGGAATGAAGCTTTGTAAGTATAAAGGAATATTTTCCATAACTCTGTCAGGACAAAAGTTGGAAGTAACGATGTCTGGGTTTTCCATCATTCCTGGAAATATTTTCTCTAATATAATTTTTACATAACTTTTCAACTAGCTTAATTGGAATAGTCTATTTTTATCAACTTTTCCTCATCATCGAAGAATAATATTTCATTGGAAAATCCATAACAACAAAATAATTTGAGGTCTATACAAAAATATTATTTAACAAAAAAACTACATAATTTTTAACGAGATTTATTCAGAAAAGAGGCACGAGTAAGCGCTTATGAAAATAAACGTTATATTATTAAAAAAATCTGTCTTAGAGCTTAGGACAAAGTTTTTCAAGACAAAGTTTTTTTATTCTGGTAGTTCCTCCCTGAATCATTGGTATGCTATAAACTCGGAAAATAGTTTTACCTGAAAAGCGACTATTCGATAAATGAACTATTATGCAAACAAATTTCTATCTATAGTATTAAACTTTCTTTTCCAAACACACGTCCATTGATTAAGGAAAGGTAGGATAATAATCAGTTTTGTAGTGTCAAAAAGGGTTTTGTTTAAGTCCAATTAAGTTCAACAGATCAGACAAATAAAGGTATATCTAATTAAATTAAGACGGGTTTACACTACTGTCTATAAAATAATTCTAGACCCTCGAGTTTAAACCCTTGTAACTTCTAAACGGAAAATCGTATGTAGATGAAACAAGTTTCTTTATTTAGACAATTTAATAAAATTGTATAGCATATGAATAATTATTTTTTTACGTTAATTTTTAATTACTTTATTGCGGGATAGGTAAAAAAAGAGCCGTTTTTTCGGCACATTTTGGCAATGCCCAACTTTAAAAACTCATTGCTTTACAAGTTCTCAACCAAATCAAACCAAATTCACAGGACTTTTAGAACTCATATAAATGTCGAGGCCTACGAAGTTTCAAGTCGGCAAGTTAATTAGTTTTCTGTTAATTAACAAATTTAATGGGACCTGATATCTTTTGAACCGCTATAGATAGAAACACAAAACCTTCACAGAAAAATCAAGAAAAAATTACCTTTCAAAGATACGAACTTACTTTTGCTCCCGCGGTGCTACAAAAAGTTGTAGAATTTTTTAAATGTTGATCATTAATTCGTATTTGAAAGGCATAACAGGGATAATTATGAGGGAAGAAATGGCGAGGTTGTTATACCTGGTCAGAGATTCTTCCCCTATAATCCTGTCCTAGCTTTACTACCACACCATACATCTGACTTAAAGGACAGCATCCTGTATGGTGTGGTAAGACAGTAGAGTTACTAACAAATGCTACGAAAAATTATTCCGTTATGTTGATAACAAATGTTAATTACAAAATGTTACTAAAAATACAATTTTCACTGTTTGGTTGTTACTAACATTTTGCCACATCCCGACACTTGTCATCAGTTGAGTGCGAAATGTTGAGGATTTGATGGTAACAGTTTTAGTAACTCTAGCGTTAACCTGGCTTAACACGTGTTGCTAACAAATGTTACCAACATTCTTTGATCTTTACTGACATTTAGTGGATAGAAAAAATTCTTTTAATATTATGGTCTTTTTGTTGCTAAAACCGGGTTTACATGATCCAAGTAAACTTCGTTCAAGTAGTGGAACTTTGATACACTATAAATTTAAGGTTAAGATAGATTTTGTGAAATGTTTTTCCCTCTAAACTACCAGTTAAAGTGTGCTAATTAAGTTTTAAATCAGTGGTGATATATAACCTTCTAGTAAACAAAACCCAGCACAACCTCTTTTCTTTGTTATTTTTTGACAACTCGTTCTCATAATTTGTCAGGTGGACTCCATTTTTGTTATCATCAAAGTCTACTTTGATCAAAAAAGTTGGGTCCCATCCAACTCAACTTGGATGACCAAGTTGACTTTGATACCCTGTTTACATGATCGTAGCGTCAAAGTAGAGTCGAAGCTGAATTGGACCAAGTGACCGTGTAAACAAATTCAGAAGCGTATACCAAAATGTTACTACAACTGTTAAGGCGAGTCGGCGAGTACGCTAGTATCGAGCCACAGGAAACTTTCCACTCGCTCAGTAGCCAAGTAGCTGGCGTGTAGAAACCATGTGTTTTAGTAGCAGCTAATGGAGGGAGTGCATCGAGTAGACTGGGCACTGGGCTAGTTTACGAGCTGATTGTAAAAATACGTGTTCCATAATCCATCATCCAAATTAGCTAAATAAAAATCATAAACTTACAATAAAAAATCAATTTTTTAAGTCTGAAGGAGTGCCGCACGAAATTGTCAAAATTTCATTTATCACTTCACATGTGAAGTTAACACAAGACAAAAGTTCGACAAGAATACGTGTAAGTAAAGAAGAAGAAGAAAAAAAGAAAAGAATGATTACACATGGTAGTGGAGCAGGTGAACTACAAAGAACAAGATGAATGATATATCACTAGATGTGACAACTTTACCACTTCTATCTCGTGGCCTAGCGACTACACCATCCATCTACCCAACTCTGGCCAACGCCTCTAGGCTAGAACAACCAAACATTCTGCCTTATTTAAAAACAAAAGTATTGTAGAGTTTTAAAAAACAGGTGAAAAGAAAACATGGAGATACATAATACAATACTGGATGAAGGAATTCAATATAATCATATTGTATTCACCTGTATTTTGAATCAAAGCTAAGTTGTAAGCTGTCTAAAGTCTAATGGATTGTATCCAGGTATTAGATTTAGTACAGCGGAATTAATGCACCATACCCAATACATTCTAGAATTAATTCTACACATAATAACCATAATGGAATACTAAACACTGCGTAATATATAATATATTCTTTAATGAATTGAACTTTTAGTTTAGCAAACAAATGTATTTAACTATTCCGTTTTATTGCTTGTCCCTTATTGCAAATATCGTCGGATCCAATATAATCTGGATTAAACAATAATGCTAAAATAAAAGATATTTTGCTTCCGAGCTTACCGAAGGTAACGGAAGCATTGTGTTCACTTTTAAGAACGAAAAACTTTTATGCCTCAGATTTTAAAAATTCCAAGACAGAAATCCGTTTCAGACATCAGGGAACATTTTTGGTCTCGTGTCTGTCTGTAAGGGTCTGTGTGTCCTCGAATTATGAAACGTGCGACGATAACTTGAGTAAATGTCAACAGATTTTGATGAAATTTGGTAGACATGTTTGTTTTACCAATGCCCAGGACGAGTTCGTTGGGCAACGTTATCCGTCGAAGCGTTCACGAGCAACGCTCGCGTAAACGTGAACTTTAAATTTAAAATTGGAATTTTAGGTCGGGAAATAAATCTAACTTCATCTATTCAATGAGACAAACATTTTTTTCAAATACAATTTTTCAGTAAAACCAACAGCGACACCGCTACGAAGTGTTAAAGATCGCTAACATTATAACAATAAAGTACATGATAGGATGCGAGGAAGCTATGTGCCACACTAATTGGCAGTCTATTTTCAAATTCAAAAAGAGAAATTGCCTATGAATTAATCAGATTTGCGCTGACATAAGACTTGCTTATATCGTATCTAATAATATATATAATGTATAATGTTTTAATCAAAATCATCGGAACATTGAGAAATCATTTTTTCACGTTTATTCAAAAATTGTTGGGGGAACCCCAAAATTTAGAGCTAAAACTCATTTCTAGATTTCGCCTCCGGGTATGTTTTTTTCTGAACATGTATGCCAAATTGCGTCAAAATAGGCCCAGTAGTTACGGCTCCACGCGTCTCCACAAATGACAGACAGACATTTTTAAAAACCACTTTTTTGGACTCAAGAGTCCTCAAAACGTCTAAATTAATCAAAATCACATTTTCGCGTAATAGCAATACTTTCTCTTTATAAATGAGCTCAAGATTTTGAAGGGTCAGCTGTCAAATTCTCGAGCTATCATCGGATTTTCCTTACGCTGCCAAAAGTTAAAACATTTCTTTAAAGAAGATAGGGTTTAAATTCGCGAGATCTCGTATATTTCTGAGGTTCAAAAACTGGGACAGCTCTGCCCTACGTCTCGATGGGCAATATACGCATTTAAATATAGTATCAGGAAGTTGAAATATAACAGGAGGTAGCTTGTTTTTCACTTTGGTACTATATTTTGCCACCAGTAGCGAACCTTTCATTTTAGTATCATTGTTACATATTGTCACGCTATTGAACCACGGATTATTATATCATTTTAATGCTTTGAGTAAAAAATAAAAAGGCCAATTACAAACACATATTTACTTAAATGTTTCTTGAAGTAAAATATGATTCTCCATATTATAAAACGCATTTTATAAAATCTAAACAATTATGTACTGTAGGACTACTGGAGGGATTGGAGACCCCTGGTTTAAGTCATAAAAGCTTGTAAAGAAAAAATATGCAGCAAATAGAATCTTTTCTCTTACTATGCAAACACTTAATACTAATGATGATATAAAATACCGAAACGCGTTTTAGTCTAGGAGATAGCGTGCAAAAAAGTGTCTGACTAACATCAAGTTACATGAAGAAAAATCGTGAGTGTATTTTCAACAATTAGGTAGTGTTGAGGCCCTTTAAGTTTGAATTTACGCTATGCTGGCGTGGGACTAGCACTAAAAGCGTTGTCACAAGTAAACACATTTAATTTAATTTTATGTACAAGTAAATCTTTTGGTGTCTTTTAAGAATATGTGGTCGGCTAAGTTCATCAGTGGGACATAGCTTGGCAATAGGAATTTGAAAAAAATAAACCGGTGGAGAGCAGCCATGTCCCGCTCTTTTTGGTGGACAATGTGATTTAAATTATGGTAATTTCTCACTTATTAGGTGACCACTTTGATTTGGAGTAATATTTAACTAACTAAGCTATAAACTGACAAACTACGATCAACTTGATTTTTATGGGCTACTAACAAAGTTCGTAATCAGGATCATGAAAATCACATTGTCCACCAAAAAGGGCGGGGTATGGCCGCTCTCCACCGGTTTGTTTTTTCAAATGTCTATTGCCAAGCTATGTCCTACAGACCAACTTAGCCGACCACATATTCTTTAAAGGGACCAAAAGATTTACTTATACACAAAATTCTAACTTGATGTTAGTCAGACACTTTTTAGCACGCTATCTCCTGGACTATTTGTTAATAATTATTAATAAAGAATTGTGGTGACAATATTCTTGTGTTAATTTCTATTAAACTCTTTAGTCTTAATTATGAAGTGGTTCCACAAAATCTCAGCCAAAACAACCAATCGCTTGTAGGACAACTATACTACTACAACATATACTAATATTATTTACTATCTGTACTAAAGATTCCAACCAACCAGACCAGACATGTATTATTATAAATAGTTAGTAGAAAAACTAATTGGTTTCTTTGAAGAGTTTAAAATCGTTTTAGTTAAAATTACACTTAACAAGCTGTGAAAAGGGATCACGCGACGGAAGTCTGCTCCTGGCTAGAGGGGTTTCCTACCTACCTCTACCTTCTTTCTATTAAAGAATTCAACTAATTCCTAACCAAGGATCTCGTCAAGGATTCGGTCTAAGAAAATCCCCTCTTATTTAATTAATATCCGGCTATCCTGCGACAAAATAGAAGAAGCAAGGCGACAATGTAAAGTTTCCCTCCATAACATATTTATAGAGGAAAGACCCATTCCCCATGTTATCTGTAAATGATAACGAGGGTCAGCCCCACTTTACTGAAAATGTTGATGCTTTTAAAAAAAAATGGCGTGGAAAATTGAACAATTTACACAAGTAGAGTTATACATTTTTGTAATCTACTCTTAAATACCTCACTCGAAATTTCATAAAAATATATCTTTTCCACTTGACAAAAATTATCCACCATTTTGTATTCCTAGTTAAACAGATCAAATTTTTATTACTATTTTTTTCTATGGTCCAGTAATTCTGCATATTTCTAGTAACGCAGCAGAAAATTAAAATATTTCCACATGTTACTAGAGGAAGGGGTTCTTGGTTCCTGGTTCGATCCCCCAGGGTCTCACAATGAGTTTATCGGTAATAACAAAAAGATAAATTACATTTTTTCCGAAATTTTTTATTTCGGCCTACTATAAGGTATTAGCATGAATTATTTCAAAATTTTAGGAATAGTCGTCATAGGATAGTTGGGAGAGGGGGGGGGGACTTTCAAAAATGTTTATATATATTTGTAATCGACACATTAGTAGCTGCGGCTTTCATTTGATACCCCACTTAAAATTGCCCTCCCCCCCCCCCCCCCCCCCCCCAAAAAAAAACAATTCTCGAAACGGTTTCAACGATTTTAATTTTTTTTTTTTTTAAAAACTAAAATTTAGTCCATAAAAATAAGAATCTAAGCATATATAAGTCGTTTTTTCAGGAAAAAAATTAGTTTCCGACATATTGATGAAAACAAGTATAATTTTGATGAAAGTCGAAAACGAGGTGTAATCAACCATCGATCGGCTGAAATATTTCATTACAAACTAGGGGGCTCTACCCCCCTACTCGCTTTACTTGTCAAACCCGGAAAGCTTTTAGGATCGGATTGGGCTTGACACTTCGATGGAGTTTTATTAAGTCGCTGGTCATGTCGGTTTACAAAACTTTTTTAATAATATAGAAAGATAAATATTAAATTAGATATTATGCGGGATTCAAATTTAGTATCACTTTGTAGAATGTGTCTTTTGTTCGACTTTTTTGGACTAAGTTCTATTTTTAGAAAACTAACAACACAGTTTTCAAAAACATATGTTGGGAGAAACACAGGTTACGGAGGGAAGTATTTGAATGAGCATTGGAACAAAAGAAATAGCGGTTTATATCTAGAAAAATCGAAATCAAGAAATATCAGCAGGAGGTTTGCAAAAGGGACTTAACTAAACTAGAGGTAGGAAAAAGTCAAAAGGTTTCAAAATGAAGAGATCGAAACACCTGGTGCAGCTGGATTCAATTTAATACATTGATAAAGACCCACGAAGTGCGCTCTATGAGTCCATCAGCTGTTCGGTCAGTTGCAGAAGCACACCCATAAGGGATGCTAAGCTCATGAACTTTATGCAGCTGGAGTTCAATTTATCAGGGCCGTTTCTAGATGTTTTGCCGCCCTAGGCGAGAATAAAAAACAAATCCCCCCCTCCCTTTATTATCAACGCCTTCTTTTGTCATACAGGCTAGAAGAAATTAATGTATTATATATAAAAGATCTTTAATTTAACATAAATCCTATCCTATCAGAAATTAAATAACTAATATATTTCTGCTATATTTTATTTTATTTTAAATAAAATATCCGATAACTTTAGTGGAATCTTAGGTTCTTTCTTTTAACTTTCTTTGTCTGTTTAGTACATTCCTTCCTTACCTTTATTTTAGAAAAATTCTTTAATAAGATCTGTAATGTCCAGCTATCATTTGTCAATTAATGTCTTTTTCTAATAAAATTGTGGCTAGTGCTGCGTCTTTATTGGCTCATGGAATTGCGCTGATAGTAGTCCAGTAATTTTAGGTTTTCTGTTCCAAAAAAATCGGAGCATCATTTTTTTTCTTTTATCGTTTTTTTTATTTGTAGATATTCTTCGCCCTATAATCCGTAACCCGTCCATTGTACGTAAAAAATGAATGGAAATTTTTTTGTAGGCAATTTTGTTTTCTTTAATTTTGATAACCACCTTAATATCTCACAAATTCACAAAAAAACGAATTTGTTGACCTTTGCCCTTGAAATCTTGTTGCCAATTTTCAATATGTTTTTCAGAACGTCAAAATGAAGTGATCAAAAAAAGAAAATTAAAGCTCCGATTTCATTGGAACAGTAGCCATATGACTAAAATAACTGAACTATAGGTTATTATTAATTTGAGTTTCTCATCAAAACAAAATGTCCAATCACTTGTGTTTTGGCCCATTTTCAACCACAAGAGTTCTTAATTTGTCCCCACTTGAGTTAATTCAGTCAACGTAAACAAATATTAAGTAATCGTTTGGTATACATGCTTAAACAATTCGATTTTTTAATTTATCCTTTATTTTTTTTTCCCCCCTCATTATTTGCTCAATTTTTTCGTTTTTTTATTAAACTCACATTTTACCCCCTTCCTTTTGCCGCCCCTAAAATTTTGCCGCCCTAGGCGGCCGCCTAGTCTTGCCTATTAGTAGAAACGGCCCTGCAATTTATTACATTGATATTAATGAAGTGCACTCTATAGATGAGTCTATCAGCTGTTCGGTCAGGTGCAGAAGCACAACCCCATAAGGGATGCTAAGCTCATGGATTTTTTATGATTACTCCTCATATAAGTGTTATCAAACATAATTTATGCGTCGTGCTAGATAAATTTGTAAATATAAATAAAATTTTACCCGTTAATTGTTAAAGTAGTAACTCTTATTTGACCGCACGGTAGTGCGCCAGGTCAAGTTCCAGCAAGCGTGCAGTGTATCTTTTACTAGGCATCGCGTGGCTCTATCATTGAAGCGAGCGTAAAGTAATAAATATGTATTGAATATTGAAAAAATAGATAATCATGAATCATGATGAGTTGATAGATAATGGGTATAGTAGTAGTACAGCGGCTAGTAGTAGGGGAACCACCCTGCATTCTTACTATTCCTCTAACCCTAACCACACCATCTCCTTTTCAATTGTTATAAAATGTATCTCTTTGCTACAACACAACTACTGCATGTATCAAATTGAAATTTTGCATGCCGGTTTCAATTGTGCATTAGATGGTGTAAATGAAGTTTTATTAAAATCGTTACGTTAGAACGTATGATATCGGTAAAAAGGTTGTTTTCTCCATTATAAACGTTTAGGTCCGCTTTAATAGTTTTAGCGATCTTTATTAATTCATAGCGGTATCGCTGTTGGTTTTACTAAAAAATGTTATTTTTGGAAAAAATGTTCGTCTCATCGAATAGGTGATGATAGAATTTTCCCCGTCCTGAAATTCCAATTTTAAATTTGAAGCTCACGTTTACGCGAGCATTGCGCGCGAACTCTTGGACGGATCACGCTGTCCGACGAACTTAGCCTGAGTATTAGTAAAAGAAAGATGTATACCAAATTTCAACTAAATCGGTCAACTTTTACTCAAGTTATCGTCGGACACGTAAACGTTACACACAGACAGACAGACAGACAAGATGCATATTTCGTTGAATGTAAGAAGCTCGCTTACGCTCGCTTCAACTAGAACCAACCGATATTTCTGAATATGTATGCCAAATTTCATGCGCACAGACGACAAAATACACACAGATTTGTTTTTTATAAACAACACTTTTTTTGGACTCGGGGGACATCAAAACATGAAAATTCATTAAAAACGAACATTTTTGTGCTATCTTAACTCTCTCTCTTTTTATATAATAAAAGTAAAAATATTCGACTATTATTTTTTAGTTTACAATCGAGTCCAATTCCGACATTTCACTCAGTTGTTCATTATTTCTACCAAACTTTCCCGATTCCCCGCCGAGGAGAAGTTATTTTATGATAAATATTGATAAAATGTTCAAAAATAATTAAATGTACCAACGAAAACTCGAAAACTAATAAATGGAAAACACTGGGCTAAATAATTATGAACTCGTTTAATGAGAAAGTTTGTTTGAGTTGTCTCGAACCAATTTTTTATAATTACATATAAAGTAATAAACTATATTTATTGGTAAATTCGATTAGCTATCATATTTTATTTATTATTTTACAGAATTGCCAATATACGTCGAAATGTCGTAAATAAAATAGATACGTAAAAAGCACTTTATTTCGTCGAATTTAAATAGAATTTTAATTTTTAATCAGGCTAAAAAGCTTTTAAAAATCTACAAATAATCGGATTTAATTGTTAATCCTTGAAAACATGTATATTCTTTATTTCCACGATGATGCGGAAAGTGAGCCGTGTTTTTTTAAATACAATTTAGAACTTTAATATTTAAAATGACTTATTAAACCACTTCTTATTCAGAACTTAATGAAGAACAACTCTATGAGTGTAAATTATAACATATTATTGTCACAGGTCACAACATAGAAATAGAATATATCACAATTTTTGTAATAAGCTAAAAGTGAGTATTAAATTGAAAAAGAAATAATACAAAATTTCATTAAAATCAAAATCGGTAAAATTTTACTAAGCTCTAGGTTAGTCGCTGAATCTCCTAGTTTCCAGGATATTTGCTTATCCCCGAGTGAATAGGGCTTTAGTGAAAAATTTTTATAAATTAAAAATAAACTTAAATCAAATTATAATTATCTATAACTACGGGAGACATACAGAGAAAAATAAACAGGTCAAGTGTGTGCTAGTACAGCATACAGCGAGGGTCCGTAGGTCCGTAGGCCACACTATATAGTGTTTTACTGTAAAGTGTATAAACAGTGTTTTTTTAAAATGCTAAAAAGCTTACTTTGAACTATTCTAAGGGTCTGATATTCTCAAAACACACTCTGATAAAGTACTTACTTACTTTTGGGCGAAAAATGTTCAGGAATTTTTATTATTTTTTCAGATATTTTGCACTTCACATAAGCGAGATAGAGTGGTGGGGGACACGTTTCACACCCACTTCAAACTTGCCTACGCTCGCCCTATCAAAGTTATATCCAAAGAATTATATATTTTTGTAATCAGCTCGACGTACCCTTTCATATGATCCCCTTACGGTGTCGAAAAAAAAAAAAAAAAAATTAACCCTTAAGGAAAAATGAAAAAGTCTCTCCACTTAAAAATTAACTTTTTAATAGCCAAAGCAGCTTTCAGCCTATAAGGCCATCATCAGTGCCTAAAAGAACAAACAGATGTGATAAACCATGTAATATAGCGAAACTTAAATACAAAAATTAAAACCAATCAATAAAAAACACTATCACGGTGACGGATGGTCAAAAAACAATAAAACTAATAACAAGTCAAAAAATAAAATAAAACATACGAAACACTCTTGATAAAGCAGTAACAACTCAACAAGACAAAAATAAAGTAAGCGTGTAATATATGTATGTATTACACGTAGTATTATTACAAGTATGTATTACACGCTTACTTTATTTTTGTCTTGTTGAGTTGTTACTGCTTTATCAAGAGTGTTTCGTATGTTTTATTTTATTTTTTGACTTGTTATTAGTTTTATTGTTTTTTGACCATCCGTCACCGTGATAGTGTTTTTTATTGATTGGTTTTAATTTTTGTATTTAAGTTTCGCTATATTACATGGTTTATCACATCTGTTTGTTCTTTTAGGCACTGATGATGGCCTTATAGGCTGAAAGCTGCTTTGGCTATTAAAAAGTTAATTTTTAAGTGGAGAGACTTTTTCATTTTTCCTTAAGATGACCTCCATAGACGCTCCCATATTTTACATTAACCCTTAAGTTTTTTTACCCTAATTTTTTAAAAAAATATTTCTTTTAAGACGCTATATTTTTAAAATATGTGGGTAGGTACAAGACACATCATGCCAAATTTCAAAGTGATCGGACGAAAGGTGTAGCCATGAGAGCACGCGACAGGACGGACGGACAGACACACGCAGGAAAATATAAAGGTTTTGCCTACGGACCCTAATAGACCCCCGCACCGGGACTCGAACCACGGGTCCTCCTATTAATCCGTTACAGGTGCTCTTACCATCTGAGTTATACGGGAGAATGATTTTTCTCTGTCGTTACCGATACAATTTCCCCGAATCCAAGCTTACAATCTTATTCTACAAATCTAGAGAGCCAAATAGAACTTCACGGCAATAGAACTAGATCGAGAATTTATGCTTATAATTATAAAGTACTCAATTAGTACCTGTACCTAGTACAATCTATTAGAAATTCAAAATTCTCTATTTTTCTATGTATGTCTCCCGTAGTTATAGATAATTATAATTTGATTTAAAGTAAAATTTAATCTTTCCGTAGTATGAAAACTACCAAAGACATAAAAATAAATTAACCATACCAATAACTTGAAAGTCCATAGATGAATTTCATCGATATTAAACATAAGAATCTTACCTGTAACAGAAAATATACATCAAATTAATAAAACAATGTCGAATGAATATACAATTAAATGAATAAAACATTTTATATTTTTCTAAATTAGCCGTGCACTTGATTAGTAATAGAGAACTATGACTTCGCTCCACTTAAAGTAAGTTTAGAGTCAGATTTGTACCTCAGTATATATTCCTACACTGACTCACTTGACTCACATTTCTACTTGTCTTAAACACTAAAAGTAAGTTGAGAATCAGATTTGAACCTCAGTCTCTATTCCTACACTGACTCACTTGACTCACATTTCTACTTATCTTAAACTCTAAAAGTAAGTTTAGAATCAGATTTGAACCTCAGTCTTTATTCCTACACTGACTCACTTGACTCACATTTCTACTTGTCTTAAACTCTAAAAGTAAGTTTAGAATCAGATTTGAACCTCAGTCTTTATTCCTACACTGACTCACTTGACTCACATTTCTACTTGTCTTAAACACTAAAAGTAAGTTAAGAGTCAGATTTGTACCTCAGTCTCTATTCCTACACTGACTCACTTTACAACTATTTCTACTTGTCTTAAACACTAAAAGTAAATTTAGAGTCAGATCGACCGGCGGTTTGTTGTGGTTAGTGTCATGGCGGCTTGAAATAATCATGTTTTCGAACGGGACCGGACGAAAGCAAAGATCGACCGAAAAGGTTATAAACAAAGAGAAGATATAAAATTGGATGCTGTTGGGTTTGAGATAGAAGTGAAGGTATTGGGATTTCTCAAATGCATAAACCATTGTAGCGGCCCCCCTGTAGGTTAAATATGTATATAGCCATCAATTCTTTTCTTTTCCTTCTACAGAAAACTCTGATTGACATATTAATGTGATTCTCAGCAGCATCTTCCTGCTTAAACCTTGCACAGCACTGTTCACATCGATATACTGGGTTCTCTTTTAGTACGTTACTCTACTATAATGTTATCCCTAAAATGTTTAAAAGTAAGAATATAAATATATAATACAAAATAACAGGGAAGTACTTGCGTCCAAGTACTTTTTGGAGTTTTGTAGATGATTAAGCATGCCCGTTATGAAATTATGTAATTATGCATACCGTTATTTTTTTCTTTGATCTCAAGGGATATATATATTTGTATAACCTACTATTATCAGCTTTCATTTGATACCCCACTCAAAATTAAAAAAAAAAAAAATTGGGCCTACTTCACATTGTTCTGCACAAAATTGGCAATTTTTGAAAATTGGGGATGCACTCTCGGAATTTTCATCGCCCCAGAATAAGGTATTAGCATGAATTATTTCAAAATTTTAGGACCAGCCGTTATATAGTGGTTGGGGGTGGGACATTTTTTTTAGGGTATATTTTGACTTAAAGGCCCTACACACGACCCGACACGACCACTATCGAGTCTGTAGGGTATATTTTAGGTATATTTAGGGTATATTTTGACTTAAAGGCCCTACACACGACCCGACACGACCACTATCGAGTCTTTAGGGTATATTTTAGGTATATTTAGGGTATATTTTGACTTAAAGGCCCTACACACGACCCGACACGACCACTATCGAGTCTGTAGGGTATATTTTAGGTATATTTAGGGTATATTTTGACTTAAAGGCCCTACACACGACCCGACACGACCACTATCGAGGGTGGGGAGCTCCCGACGATCGGATCCGGCAGTTTTAGTCCGCCGACAAGCCTACACACACTCCAACCGTCGGGGCCAACCCCGTTCACCCTTCTCCCCCCGTTCCCTGAAAGACGGGAAGTGGTTCAAAATTGGGGTAATAGGTGTGCGATGAACTTACAAAGCAAAGTATATGAGACCAGTAAAAAGAATGGACGTTCTTCAGTAAGATTAAAATGCTTTCTTTATCTTCGGTAACCTTTAATTGTATCAATAAATTAAAATTAAGGACCGTAAAAAATACCAAGAAAACCACTAATAACCACTTAAGGACCAAGAAAATATCAAAAAAGACATTATGACGAAAAAGATGTTTTAATATATGGCATTTTGTTTCTTAAAAAAAAATATATTTCTTGGAAAAAAAAATTGATTCTTATTAATGTTTTTAAAAATTTATTTTTATTTTTGATAAATTTATTTTTAATAAGAAGAGACATATTTAAAAAGAAGAGACATATTTAACGTTAGCACTCATTATATTAAAAGTAAACTAATGACTTCTCAGAGTTATAACTGTAGAAAACTGTACGAGCCAGTTTACTGGAGTAGTCTTACGTAACAGACTGGGGGGATATCCCAGCAGGTATTGCTGTATTCGCCCGTAGGTCAAAACAGAACCTTGTAAGCTGGAATTTACATTTCTACTAACTTAAATACTCTTATGAAAAATGTCTTTTAACATACTTTTACTTTTATTTAGAATTGCATTAATGTAGGGCTTTCATTTCTTAATGATTTGAACTATTTTTTTAGGAATCAAGAAATTAACAGAATTACGACGTTCTTTTTAAAAACAAAGCTTATTTAAAAAACAACAAAAAAAAAAAATGATTTTCTCCATTTCATGGAAAAACATTGAATCATGGATATGTTTGTGGACATTGAATCCACATATTGACATTTCAATGCTTTCCTATGAAGTGGAGAAAACCAGTATACATTTGTCTAATTGATACAGTAGATGCATCTTAAGCTGTGAAATAATGAAACATTAATCGTATATGCAACTTTGTATACTCGCGCTGCGTAATTGCCAAGTCAGAAGATGTTGTTGTTCCACTATAGTTTAAAGAAAAAGTGGCAAAGTATGTCGCATGGGGTATAATGGATATATTTTATCATGAAGTAGAACAATCAGTATACATTTGTCTAATTGATATAGTAGATGGATTTTAAAGTGTGAAATTATCAAACGTTTCTATTTCAAATCTATTTTCTTATCTTCTTTTAGAACTTGAACCTTCTTTCTTGTAGTTTTATAAATTTTCCTCTTTAGAATTTGGCCTTTTAAGGTATTTGGATATATTTAATTAATTAAATAATTAAAAAAACAACAAAAAAAACACTCTCTCTTTTTACTTTCTCATATAAAGAGAAAGTATTGTGATGGCGCAAAAATTCGATTTTGAGATTTTGATGGATTTACACGTTTTGAGGTCCCCTGAGTCCAAAAAAGTGGTTTTTAAAAAATGTCTGTCTGTCTGTCGTCTGTCGTCTGTGCAGACGCCTGGAGCCTAAACTACTGGGCCGATTTTGACGAAATTTGGCATACATGTTCAGAAAAAACATACCCCGAGGCGAAATCGAGAAATGAATTTTAGCTCTAAATTTGGGGGCGCTACCCCCCAAAAACTCTGAAAAAACATGAAAAAAAAATATTTCTCGAAAACGGTTCCGACGATTTTGATTAAAAAATTCTAAAATGTAGTCCATTTGAATACGAATCCAACGATATAAGCCGTTTTCCCGGGAAAAATCTAGTTCCTGAGAAATTAGCTTAAAACGTGGACGGAGAGAGCCCGGGTTCGATTCCCCGCCCAGGAGAAGTTATTTTTATGATAAATTTTGATGAAATGTTCAATAATATTTAAATGTACATTTGAAAACTAATAAATGGAAAATACTGGGTTAAGTAATTATAAACTCGTATATGAGAAAGTTTGTCTGAGTTGTCTCGGACCGATTTTTACTTTCTCATATAAAGAGAAAGTATTGTGATGGCGCGAAAATTCGATTTTGAGATTTTGATGGATTTACACGTTTTGAGGTCCCCTGAGTCCAAAAAAGTGGTTTTTAAAAAATGTCTGTCTGTCGTCTGTCGTCTGTCGTCTGTCGTCTGTCGTCTGTCTGTCGTCTGTGCAGACGCCTGGAGCCTAAACTACTGGGCCGATTTTGATGAAATTTGGCATACATGTTCAGAAAAATCATACCCCGAGGCGAAATCGAGAAATGAATTTTAGCTCTAATTTTGGGGGCGCTACCCCCCAAAAACTCTGAAAAAACATGAAAAAAAATTATTTCTCGAAAACGGTTCCGACGATTTTGATTAAAAAATTCTAAAATGTAGTCAATTTGAATACGAATCCAACGATATAAGCCGTTTTCCCGGGAAAAATCTAGTTCCTGAGAAATTAGCTTAAAACGCGGACGGAGTGAGCCCGGGTTCGATTCCCCGCCCAGGAGAAGTTATTTTTATGATAAATTTTGATGAAATGTTCAATAATATTTAAATGTTAATTTGAAAACTAATAAATGGAAAACACTGGGCTAAGTAATTATAAACTCGTATATGAGAAAGTTTGTCTGAGTTGTCTCGGACCGATTTTTTAAAAGCTATATTTCAACCTACACTTTTGGGCTTCTTCAGGCTTGTAACTAATAAAAACAAAAGGAGGGACTTCCCACTGGCATTTAAGCAACAGGAAGGATTCAAGAAACTGTGTACATATGTGTGATTTCCCGATATTTCACAGTTGAGGAAAATTTAATTTGATATAATAGTTTTTACCAATTAGTGTCATGAGAAAGGAACAGTTAGAAGCCCGAAAGTGTATAGAGTAAAATATAGCTTTTAAAAAAGATAAAAATAGTAAAGTGGTTTACCTTAGTCAATTAAATAAAACCAAATAACCCTTAAAAGGCCAAATTCTAAAGAGGAAAATTTAAAAAATTATCCACTGATTACCATTTGGTCCGCTAGGAGCTCTGATATAATTCTATATAAAATTTAGAACCTCTATCGGCGAAATATAGTACTACAATGAATACAAGTGAAAAGCAATCTTCCTCCTATGATATTGATATTTAAACTTCCTAGCGTGCAATTTATGAGCGCCACATTTTTCATGTCGTTTTTCGCGTGATGTAAATTTATTTTATCTCCAGTAGGGAGTTCAAAAAGTAGGGCGAAAAAGTAAAGTAGGGCAAAAAAGTAAAGATTGCAACTTAATTATTTTATAAATAGTAGAAAATGAATGGCTAATGTAATGAAGTTGTTGAAATCAGGCTTTTCCGACCATCTTTATCTTTGTTTATAACCTGCATCTAAATAACCTTCTATTTGAGTTTAATTCCAATTCTTATTTGTTCTTAATATTGAATCTCTTTTATCTGCTATTAAAAGTGCCAACAATTATTGTTATTTATTAAAATTAAATATATTTTATTTATTTATTATGTATTTTCTCCCTACTGGAGATAAAATATTGTATGTACCTCGGGGGTAAAGTGCTATAATTCCGCTCGCGATAATTATCTCCCTAAGAGCGTATTTAGCGTTATTCCCTCGGCTTCGCCTCGGGATTTAGGGACCGTGGTTTCTGCGGCTACGCCTCAAGAACCAACTTATTTGCTCAGGGAATAATGGCTTACTTTACTCCCTAGGTGCATAAATAACTATTCTACCCCAGAGCTAAAACATCCATGTTAACATTACGCTCCTACTTCTTTTAGCCAAGGTTTTTTGACATTTTTATGTTTAGGCTATGGAACATAAGTCAAAAACGTTACGTTACTTTTAGCTTAAAAGCTCAGAAAAGTATAACAGGGAGTTAAAAAGCTATAGGAAGTGTGTAATCCAGTCTCCAGCTGTTGGGCCTCCCTCCACCGCACGTCATAGGGCCGAAGAGAGTCGAAAAGATTTATACGTGTGACAGCGAGTTAGGAAAGTACAGGAGGTTGCCATCAACTCTCAGCCCTCTCGGCCTACCTAGTATGAAGGCATATTAACAATTCGTAGAAGGCGGGCCGGCGACTTTGAATTCAGTATTTTGTAATCAAGCCGCGGCAGTGCCGGTGTGGAGATAAGAATAAAAATTATCTTCCATCTACTTTTATCAATTACTTGAATAAATTACCGATTTTTATGTCATTTTATGTCGGTAGTTTACGCAGAGCGAAAACATGAAAATGTCTCACTGCCTTGCGGACTCGTATGCAAGAAGTATTTCTTTTTTAATATTTTTTATACATCGCGTTACATTATATGAAGAAGTAAATGAAAAAGAATTTCTTAGATAGTATAACCTTGCATCTAAAACTTTTTCTTACAATCTAAGTTGTAACGAGGATAAAATAATAAAGAAAACTCACGCAGATAGACAAAGATATAGAAAAACAGGATGAGAGTGAATCTCAAGAGTTAAAAGTAATTAATTCGCAGGCTTTAGTACTGCATTGCATCCCACATAACTGTACAACAACGCTTTTAATCCTACACAGGAAATAAATCATTCAGTAAAAAGAAAAATAAAATGTAAAAATTACCAGCATGACCTTGATTTCAATACCATATACACACAAGAAGTAAAAACACCTCATAATATTAAATACATTATTTTATACTACAAAACATTGTGTATAGAGCTTGTATACATTATCTTCTTGTATAAGTTATGTTTATTCTACAAACCATATCCTAAAACAAATGTAATGTATTATGTTTTAACTCATATAAACTGTAGTATATGCCAAAATTAAATTCAACAATATTTTTTTACTTTTTAAAATGTTAAAAATTATTTTTCACTGTGTAATTAAAAGGAGTTTATTTAAAGTTTATAATGCAAACTTTTCCTTGACATAAATTCTAAAAGAGAAAATTACAAATATGGTGAATAAATTCGGTATAAGTTTTTCACGAATCGTTAAGCAGAAGAAAATAACCGCACGTTGTTTGCACATAATTAACTTTACTAAAATTTTGACGCTATACTAGCATTAGGAAGCAAAATTGCTTTAAAAGCAAAGCTTTTACCTTATCATTTTACTTCTTAAATAATAAATGTGTTTAAAGTGGTATCTCACTTCTTCTAGTTATGCTAATATTTTGCTTCCGAGCTTACTGAAGTTAACAAAAGCTGTGTGATTGTTCTGAAGAACAGAAATATTTTATGTCTCCGATTTTCAAAATTCCAAGACAAAAATCCGTTTCAGACATCAGGAACATTTTTGGTTCCGTGTCTGTCTGTCGGTCTATCGGTCTGTCTGTCACTCAATTTTTGCGAACCAACATATCTAAAAAACTACTCGTTCCATAATAATTAAATTTGTATGGTGTGTCATAATTAGCTCATTGTTGGTCCCATATAAGTTTCAACCTTCTGCGCCCATTTGTTTCTCTTCTACATGCGCACAAACATACATTTAGTTACACTTATATCGTCAAAAGTGCTCAACTGATTTTTATGAAATTTGGATGGTTTGACAAAAGTAGACCGCAGATAGCACCAGATTAATTTTAACCCTCTGCGCTCTTCTACATTTGCTTACTTTATACTTTTTACTTTCTCATATAAGAGAAAGTATTGTGATGGCGCGAAAATTCGATTTTGAGATTTTGATGGATTTACACGTTTTGAGGTCCCCTGAGTCCGAAAAAGTGGTTTTTAAAAAATGTCTGTCCGTCGTCTGTCGTCTGTGCAGACGCCTGGAGCCTAAACTACTGGGCCGATTTTGACGAAATTTGGCGTACATGTTCAGAAAAATCATACCCTGAGGCGAAATCGAGAAATGAATTTTAGCTCTAAATTTGGGGGCGCTATCCCTCAAAAACTCTGAAAAAACATGAAAAAAAATTATTTCTCGAAAACGGTTCCGACGATTTTGATTAAAAAATTCTAAAATGTAGTCCATTTGAAAACGAATCCAACGATATAAGCCGTTTTCCCGGGAAAAATCTAGTTCCGGAGAAATTAGCTTAAAACGCGGACGGAGAGAGCCCGGGTTCGATTCCCCACCCAGGAGAAGTTATTTTTATAATAAATTTTGATGAAAAGTTCTATAATATTTAAATGTACATTTGAAAACAAATAAATGGAAACACTGGGCTAAGTAATTATAAACTCGTATATGAGAAAGTTTGTCTGAGTTGTCTCGGACCGATTTTTTTTTTTTATTATTATTTATTATTTTTACACCCGAAGAAGCAGGCCACTTAGGTGGGCCCATACATCAAACCCGGGTTAGGGACCGAAATCTGCACACACTAGAGTGAAGTATGGTCGTTAACCATGACTCCCCTCCCAGTTGTATTACAACCAAGAGTATCATCATCATGGTTTCCAGGCCGAAACCTGGTGGCGCCACTCTTTCGAGAAGCTTCTCATTTGTTTAAACAATGCTGGGTGGACATTGAGCGGGGGCCCGGTCCGGGAATCGAACACAGAGCTGTGGTCAGAAGCGGTCAGCCATCCATCTTATGACCCTGCTCGAAGCTGCTTAACTTGCCTTATCGCAAGGCGAGCGCTCTAGTCTAGACTCTGAGCCACCCAGGCCCCTTATACTTTAAATCAGGGGTTCCCAAAGTTTTTTTATCAAGCCCCCCACAGTCAAGAATAAATCTTCACACGCCCCGCCCCCCTCCCCCTTACACAATTTTATGAGATAATGAAAAAAATAAAATAAACCATTATTACATTGAATAACCACATTAATTTATTTGTATTACTATTTTTTATATAACATTACAATCTAATCTTATTACAGATGATCTTATGAGATGGATGAGCTAGCATTTTTTTTACAAGATTCCCTATGCTTGGATGAGTATTAGAAATTGCACAACGAAAATCAAGCACAGCTACATTAAGTTAGCCACGATACTTTGTTTTTATTGAGTGCTGAAAAATCTTTTTTTTGCACAAATAAGTGATTGATAAAGGTAAATACAATCGAAGTGCTTGCTATGATATACTGGGGTACACTTTGTAATACTTAACCCAAAACGATGATTTGTCCATTTTATAAAAATAGGCAGCAGAACCTTTTTTTATTTCAAAAGCTTGTTCTTGAAGTGTTTCGGGCAGGAAATCTATGTTGACACTGAAAGGATCCATTGTTAATTTGTAAATGTTGTCATCACATATGTTAGGGAAGTATCTGTTGAATTGAGGTTCTCCAACAGGTTTAATATTTAGATTTTTATATAATTGCATTAGATGTTCGGACGGTAAAGCTATCTCGATCTCGAGGTCCCACGCCCCCCTTGACTTGTCTTCACGCCTCCCTTGGGGGGCGCGCCCCCCACTTTGGGAACCAATGCTTTAAATCATGTAAAAAATCTAAACAATTTTAGACATTAAAAAAACGGAGAAACAATTAAATACAGACAATAAAGTGCGTGTTAAGAAGCGAGGAAGCTAGGAGCCACACTAATTGACAGTCTATTTTAAATTAATGTTATTTTTCATAAATTAGTAGATTGGTCCTTGTAGTTCTAAAGTCTTGAGTAGATAGGTCTTCAAGGAAATATCAGCTTCACTATTACGATATTTCAATCTCTCCTTGGATCATTCTCGAGCTGATTACATCGCTGAATCTTACTGAATCTCGTCAATTCACCTGACATCAGATACTGTTCATTTCACTATTAGTTAAACATATCATAGTCGTTTAATTATGAAAGTAGAAATATGCTGTTTTGGTATACTTATTTAAAATTCAGCATGAGAATGATCCAAGAAAGGATCGAAACATCGAAAAAGTGAAACTTTTAATTTCCTTAATAGACCCCGACTACTCAAAAAGTAAACGTATAAATATTAAACTAATGTGATATCAATTTTTTTAATGTAGGTGTGAAAACTACATAAAACCATCAACTATAAAAACCGAAAACAAAATTGAAACAGGATTCAAAGATGTCGGGTTTCACAAAATTTCTCAGATTCCGTCGTGAGCGGAAGATTTACATTTATAGTTAAAAACAAAAACAAAAAAAAAAAAAAAAAGGTAAACTACGGCGCAAAAACCAAAAGAATAGCAGCAAAAAAACTAAATACCATTTACCTGACCTTGGTTGAGGCTTTAACAATATCCTATTACTCCAGAATAACTGTTAAGCAAATATAAATATAGGCTGTCAATACGAATTACATGCATGCAACTTTAAAGTGTTCATTTATTATAATGAGTATATAAAATTTATAAAAAGTATTATAAATACTTTTTAGGGTTTCGATGGTAAAATAAAAAAAATCGGTCCGAGACAACTCAGACAAACTTTCTCATATACAAGTTCATAATTACTTAGCCAATGTTTTCCATTTATTAGTTTTTGTAAGTGCGTTAAATTATTATTGAAAATTATATCAAAATTTACCATAAAAATAACTTCTCCAAGGCGGGGAATCGAACCAGGGATCTCTCCGTCCACGTTTTTAGCTATTTTCTCAGGAACTAGATTTTTCCCGGGAAAACTGCTTATATCGTTGGATCCGTATTTAAATGGACTACATTTCAGAATTTTTTAATCAAAATCGTCGGAACCGTTTTCGAGAAATAATTTTTTTTTCACGTTTTTTCTGTTTTTGGGGGGTAGCGCCCCCAAATTTGGAGCTAAAATTCATTTCTCGATTTTGCCTCGGGGTATGATTTTTCTGAACATGTATGCCAAATTTCGTCAAAATCGGCCCAGTACGACAGACGACGGACAGATATTTTTTAAAAACCACTTTTTTGGACTCAGGGGACCTCAAAACGTGTAAATCCATCAAAATCTCAAAATCGAATTTTCGCGCCATCACGATACTTTCTCTTTATATGAGAAAGTAAAAAAGGAACCCTTAAAGTTTCGTTCCTGTGTCTGTCTGGCTGTCACTCTGTACGGTTCCAATAACTATTGAATCAAAAGAGATAAAAACATGAAGCTTTCCAGTATTAAAGATCGCTTTGACACGCACACAGGAGTTAAAATATAGTTAACTCAAAATTATCAGTTCTTCAAATCCAAAATGGCGGATAGGTAATTCATGTCGCACGATTTTTTTTTCTTTTAAATTTTGAGTGGGGTATCAAATGAAAGGTATTGAAGAGTAGATTACAAATATATATAAAACTTGTGGAAAGTGTTTTTTAATTTGTAATTTTAACGCCATTTTGTCTGTCAAAAAATTACAACTATAACCAGTGATAACAGTTTAAGCAAATGTATACAAGGGAGAGTGCAAGCAGGAAATAAAGTATACTATGCTAACCTCAGACTGTTAAAAAGCAAATTGATATCAAGGGAATTAACACTTAGGATGTACCTCACGCTCATAAGACCTGTAGTAACATATGGCTCTGAAGCATGGACTCTCACCTCAGCTGATGTGAACCTACTAATGACCTTCGAAAGACGTATTTTACGCAGAATATATGGTCCCATAATAGAACAAGGCATTTGGAGGATACGATACAATGAAGAGCTAGAGAGTATCATCAAAAGGAAAAAATATAGTTAGGTTCATAAAGGCTCAGAGAATTCGATGGCTTGGACATGTGGAGAGAATGACAGGCGAAAGAATCCCGAAGCATATGCTACACGAAAGGCTATTCATTAAAAGAAGAAGAGGTCGCCCTCGGATTAGATGGATGGATGGAGTGCGAGACGATCTGGTGGCAATGGGAATGAGAGGTTGGCGCTCCATGACATCAGACCGAAATTGTTGGATAGACGTGGTACAGCAGGCCAAAGCCCACCCCGGGCTGTAGCGCCACATAGAAGAAGAAGCTTAGATTGCGATATAATATGATTATATTTATTATAATATGATGATTACATTAATATATACATATGATATGATGATATGATAACGCAACCAAACAACACTATACAATACAAAATGTTTTATATATTATAATCTTTGAATATAACTTTTAACTTTTATAATGAACAATTAAAAATATGAAACTCTTTTTGTATAATTTTCCTACGTTTGTGAAACTAGCACATATTTGTGATCAATTTGGATTGTTGTAATTTATTTATTTTATTTCTTTACGTCCATTGTGTCAAGTGCTATTGTTCTCAACTGTGTTTTATAGGAGTATCATCAGTTAATTATGAACGATAAATAATATGTAATAAGAGTAAATTTTATTGAGTATAATTTTAGATTTCTTAAACTGTATAAAATACACAAAAGATATTGTGTATCATATTATATTAAATAGTATTAGATAGAATAATTTTCATGGATTTTTACGTATTGTCCAAAATTATATTCATGGATAATATATACGTTTTGAGGTCTCCCTTGAGTAAAAAACTGGTAAAAATAGACAGCCAATTAGTGTGGCACATAGCTTCCTCACATCTAATCACGTACTTTATTGATTTTATGCTTTTACAAGCCATTATTGTCTAATATATTTAATTATTTCCTGAGCTTTTTAATATATCAAAAAAAAAAGTTTTTTACATGAATTAAAGTAATAATTAAAAATTCATATTTTACGATTTTGGTAGTATTCATACTACAGAACGATTAAATTTTAATTTAAATCAAATTATAATTATTATTAACTACGGGAAACAGACAGAGAAAAATAGACTCCAGCGCGGAGTCTATTTTTCTCTGTCTGTTTCCCGTAGTTGTAGTTAATAATAATTATAATTTGATTTAAAGTAATAATTAAGCAAAAGTTAAAGAGCGCAGACGGTTGAAATTAATCTGGGGCTATCTGCGGGTTACTTTCGACAAACCATTCAAATTTCATAAAAATCAGATGAGTAACTTTGAAGATATAGGTGTAAATAAATGTATGTTGCTCATGCTGAAAAGAACCAAATAGGCACACAAGGTTGAAACTTATAAGGGATCAACAATGGGCTAATTATGACCTACCATCCAAATTTCATTAAAATCAGATCAGTAGTTTTTAAGAGATGTTTGTTCGAAAAAATTGAGCGACAGAAACAGACAGATATGGAACCAAAAATGTTCTCTGATGTCTGAAATGATTTTCTATCTTGGAAATTTTTGAAATCGGGAGAGAAAATATTTTCGTTCTTCAAAATGATCACAGAGCTTCCGTTACCTTCGGTAAACTAGGAAGCAACATTTTTTTTTTGAAAACGGTCTAAAATAATAGTCAATCTAAATAGGAATCTTATCATAAAAGTCAATTTTCGGGGAAAAATCTAGTTCCTGAGAAAATAGCTATAAACACAAAGATCGAGAAGTTTGGTTCGATTCCCCGTCGGGAAGAAATTACTTATATGGAAAATTTAATATTCAATAATTATTGAACGTCATCACGAAAACTTCAACCAACTAACTATACGGAAAACACTGGATCAAGTAACGATGTACTCGTGAATGAGAAAGTATAAGAGATTGTGAGAAGATTTTATATTATTTAATGATTTTTAACAGATTTGCCTGTTTCAGGAACCCAAAAATTCATTAAAATTGTTATACATTCAAAAACCATGTTAAATTATAAAGATCTGCAGTCCTGATACCCTACAATTTCTCGACACAGACTTTCAAAAATGATTTAAACTTAATTATTATATTATAACATATTATTATATTATTCTTATAACCATTATTCACAAATAAAAACAACAGTAAAAGTAAAAGTGACTTAAACAGTAGTTCAATCAAAATCAAAAACATCATTTAGTTGATCATTACACAAGAGGACTTGGTGGAATCCACAAAATATCGAAAGAAACAACTAACTTAAAGGAAATAATAAATCATGAAAACACATTTATTAAATTAGGAATATATATTTATATATATATATGTATATATATATATATATATATATATATATATATATATATATATATATATATATATATATATATATATATATATGTATATATATATATATATATATATATATATGTATATGTATATAAACAAAACGAGGTAAAAGAAGTAGAAAAAAACCTGTTTCACCACAATGATGGAAATAACCTTCAAAAGCAACCAGAAGAAACCGCTGAATCGTGAAGGAACTAACCGTACAAAAGAACAATCAAGAGAACGTGCTAAAATGAAATAAAAAAATAATGATTAAAAGTAATTTCTATTTAAAGATCCTTAATGCATGAGAAGATACTATGTTTAGTGATTGAATCGATCAAAACTCGCATAGCAACTATGTCCTTTAGACATAGATTATTCGCTTGAAAATACAAGTAATACGATTCAAGTAAAATCAATAGTGAACCTGATTTGAATTAGTTCCACTGAGTTAATTCAAGGTAGATCTGAGTGTATGGTCTTAATACATTCATGGTCTGATTGTGAAGTACCTGCTTCATGTTAGTGACGTTAACACATTAAGGAGAGAACACACGTCAGTTCCTTAACACTTCAAAACGTCTATAGAAATGCCTTTGTATGAGGAGGTTATGAAAAGCTGCTTAATTAAGCAAAGTTCGAAGCTACGCAAATTTGTGAACACAAAAAAACAATAAAGCTAAAAGAATTCAGAGTGCTCCCTCAATTGTTTAGTTCAGAGTGATCCATCAATTGTTAAGTTCAGAGTGCTCCCCTCAATTGTTTAGTTCAGAGTGCTCCCTCAATTGCTTAGTTCAGAGTGATCCATCAATTGTTAAGTTCAGAGTGCTCCCCTCAATTGTTTAGTTCAGAGTGCTCCCTCAATTATGTTTAGTTTAGAGTGCTCCCTCAATGGTTTAGTTCAGAGCGCTCCCTCAATGGTTTAGTTCAGAGTGCTCCCTCAATTGTTTAGTTTAGAGTGCTCCTTCAATGGTTTAGTTCAGAGTGCTCCCTCAATTTTTTATGTTCAGTGTGATCCCTAAATTTTTTTTATGTTCAGTGTGATCCCTCAATTGTTGTTCAGAGTGCTCCCTCAATTTTTTATGTTCAGTGTGATCCCTAAATTTTTTTATGTTCAGTGTGATCCCTCAATTGTTGTTCAGAGTGCTCCCTCAATTTTTTATGTTCAGTGTGATCCCTAAATTTTTTTATGTTCAGTGTGATCCCTCAATTGTTGTTCAGAGTGCTCCCTCAATTGTTTAGTTCAGAGTGCTCTCTCAATTGTTTATGTTCAGAGTGCTCCCTAAATTGTATAGTTCAGAGTGCTCCCTCAATTTTTTTTGTTTTGCCCTCTTAATTTTGCATCCAAGGTTATCGAAGGAAACGGAAGCTTTTTGCTCGCTCAGAAGAACGAACATTCTTTTATGTCTCTGATTTCAAAAATCCCAAGACAGAAATCCATTTCAGACCTTTTTTGGCCTGGCGCCTGTCTCTCGGTCTGTTTATCTGTCTCTCAATTTTTGCGAACCAACATATCTTAAAAGCTACTCAAATGATTATAATGAAATTTGGATCATAATTAGCCTATTTCGGTCCCATTATATAACTTTCTATTTGTCTTCTATTTGTTCACCTCTATTGTTTTTCTCTTCCACATGCGCACAAACATACATTAATTTACACATGTATCTTTAAAAGTACTCATTAGATTTTTAATAAATTTTGATGATATGCGTTGAACATAGCCCACAGATGGTCCCATATCAATTCCAACCTTCAGCTCTATACATTTTGCTAAAATAATAATTTTATTCAAGCAAAAAATCAAATTACAACAGATTTAAAATAAAAGTTAAAAATTAAATATAGCAGACACTAATGGTTTGCAAATGCAGCTCATCATTTGAGTACGTTATAAGAACGCGAGGAAGTTATTTATCACACTAATTGGCAGACTATTATAGTCCCGCGAGATATCTTTATTTTTACTGGTCTTATATTACTTTGCTTTGTAGTAGTAGTAGTAGTCTAGTACTTTCTACTAGGACGGGTAGGACGAACCACTTGTTCGAACCTTGCAATTAGGCCATCATTCAGGCCCTTTTTACGCCCCGCGGTAGAGAGTTCCAGCCACTTCACACATCATACATATGTACATTTGTACCGCCGAAGCGAGTATGATGTGATCAATAGTGAGCCATATAAATCAGAGTGTCACGGCGAGGAATCGAACCCCGTCTCGTTCCACTCGAGATTCAGTGATGGCCGAGCAGACGTGGTTTAACTCACACGGCTACGCTAGCTCCCACTTTGCTTTGTAAGTTTCATCGCACATTTCCGTTTCCCCAATTTTGAACCACTTACCGTCATTCAATCTTCCTCAAATTTTGCACATAGATACCACTAAGGTGAAGAATACAGAAACCAAAAAATAAAAAAAAAAAATGGCGTCAAATTTATTTGCTTTTTAAGTTTCATCGCACACCTATTACCCCAATTTTGAACCACTAATCGTCATTCAATCTTCCCCAAATTTTGCACATAGATACCACTAAGGTGAAGAATACACAAACCAAAAAATAAAAAAAAAATGGCGTCAAATTTATTTGCTTTTTAAGTTTCATCGCACACCTATTACCCCAATTTTGAACCACTAATCGTCATTCAATCTTCCCCAAATTTTGCACATAGATACCACTAAGGTGAAGAATACAGAAACCAAAAAATAAAAAAAAAAAATGGCGTCAAATTTATTTGCTTTTTAAGTTTCATCGCACACCTATTACCCCAATTTTGAACCACTAATCGTCATTCAATCTTCCCCAAATTTTGCACATAGATACCACTAAGGTGAAGAATACACAAACCAAAAAATAAAAAAAAAATGGCGTCAAATTTATTTGCTTTTTACGTTTCATCGCACACCTATTACCCCAATTTTGAACAACTTACCGTCATTTAATCTTCCCCAAATTTTGCACATAGATACAACTAAGGTGAAGAATACACAAACCAAAAAAAAAAGGCTTCAAATTTATTTGCTTTTTAAGTTTCATCGCACACCTATTACCCCAATTTTGAACCATTTCCCGTCATTTAATCTTCCCCAAATTTTGCACATAGATACAACTAAGGTGAAGAATACTGAAACCAAAAAAAAAAATGTTGAAAATAAGACCAGTTTTGAAAAATGGCATTTTTATATTAATTATTTTGGGTAAGAATGAATGAATGAATAAATGATATATTTAAAATAAAATACAGTAGTTAATTTACAATGGTACATTAAATCATACAACTCTGTGGCTATTAGGCCGTGCGGGAGTGAGTAGCGTCATAAAGTTGCAAGTTGAAAGTCACAATCTTTAGATCCCTATTTTTCCTCTCCATGGTGAGATAACCCGTGAGACTTGCATGGTGCTTTATTACAAGTGTTTCTAGGAGAGTAGGTTTGGAAATTAAAAATTATTCTGTAACAATACTTAAGTCTATAATGCTAGACAAACCTAGCATTCATTATGCTTAAAATCATCACCCACTCCGTACATTATTTTTAAAAAAAACTCTAAACCGCAAAACCCTCAACATCCTTTTTGTTCTCTCACAGCCCCCATATTTTCTGCTAATTGTTTTGCGTTCCAACTCCCCTAAAGTAGATTTATCTGAAGCTGTCAAGTTTCAAGCTTCAGAGCCGTAGGTAATTAATTACCCGTGTGATTAATGCTTTGTGTAGCTTGATTCTAGTTTCCCTCAACAGTAGATTTAATTTGAGATGTATAGATAAGAAATACGGTATGTTCCTTGGCTCGATCCTTCTGTTTATTAATCTGTGATCAGTACTACTTTTCCATTACGTTTCATTACGGGTTGAATACAGTATTAGGATCCAAATTGTCCATAGAAACCTAGATTCAATATTGATTGAATACGATTTTGATCCAGAATCGATTTACTAAATTCTGGGATCGTATCTGGATCGAGTTTCATGGAAACACCTGAACTCGATCCTGACATGCGCAGAGTGTGAGTGTGAGCTGTGAGCGCCCCTAGCGGATTTTCTGGCGAAACTAGTGAAAATCTGTCAAAACATTATACTCCACTAAACCAAAAACATAACCTTTTTTCTCCATTTTTAGTTCTGTTTTTAAAAACAAACACAACAAACCTAGTTATAAAAGGTGAAGATTACAAAATTATTTATTACAATTGATTGGTGTATTGAAAACATATTGAATAAGGATTCAATACCACTCATGGAAACACCTAACTTATTAAATCCCAAAACAGGATTCAATCCGTATTTAAACATCATGGATACGTATTTGTGCTAAGGTAATCAAATCAAAATCTTAAGATAGAACTGATCACAGAAATTTGTATGATAGATATTTAAAAAATATTTTTAAATCGTTTATTATCTCATTGGATATGCCAGAAACTCAGAGCTCCCTTGTTCAATTCCTAGCTAGGGTGAAATTTTTATCTGTTTTCCTCTTTTCCAAAAAGGCACTACAGAACACTGGCGTTATAATACTTCAGTCGGAGGTATGTTTAGACAAGAATAGTCACACACTTAAACTCCCTTTTATCTCTTTAAACTAATTTTTAATTACAAAAAAAAAATCTTATATCAATAAACACAAAGAGCAAACAACCCCTTAAAACAAAGAGAAAAACTGATAATCATTCCATATAGATTAAAAAGATAAAAAAAAAAAAAGTCAATATTTGAAATAACCCTGAATTAATTTCCATTGTTTTAAATGACAAAGAAATGAGTTATTCTTCTTATTTGAACTCATTTTCTGAAACACTTAACCTTAAATAACCTCAGAAAGAAAAGCTTAATTCTTTATTCTTATATCGAAGAATAATTGGAAAATATTTGTTTTAAAAAAGTTTATCATTAAATTAAAACTATTGTAATAATAATATATATAAAATAAAAACATGGTAAAAGTTATGAAACGGGAGTCACGACGTCTGAGTATGAATCACTAAGATCACCATATTAAGATGTGCAAGAGGAAATATTATAAGAATATTTTATATTAAAATAAAGTAGATAAGAAACAGTAATGTTCCAGATCTAAATATTATCGCATATTTATTTTATCTGCTATATAGTTGATACATATATATATATATATATATATATATATATATATATATATATATATATATATATATATATATATATATATATATATATATATAAATACATTATTTCATTATATATTATTAGATTATATAATGTATATACTACATTGCTCAACTCGAAACTAAGTAGTGCGCATTTTTAATAAATATATAGATAAATATAATTTGTGTAAAATATTTTTTGCCTCTCTCAGATTCGAACCATAACCTCGTAAATGTATAACATAGATTTCAATCGAGAATTTTGCAAGTACACCATAACAATTCCCTAAAACATCTTAACAATTCCCTAAAACATCTTAACAATTCCCTAAAACATTGATAACCCCTGTCCTTTACTTTGACAACTATTTTAAACCAAACCTTAAACTTATTTACCCCCCTTAGATTCGAACCACAACCTAGTAAATTTATGACAGTTATTATCAATAATTTCAATCAAGAGTTTACAAGCACACCATAACAATCGCTTAATACCGATACCCTCTACACCTTAACTTTGATAACTATTTCAAGCCAAACCTTAAGAACATTAATAATTACAAGATAAAAAGAACTTTTTATATACTACGTTTTTATAATTTTCTGTTGAATCATATGTAATGTTGATAATACATGTATGTGTATAATTGTTATTGTTATAATATAATGTTAGTGAAAAAAAAAAAAAAAAAAAAAAAAATATTTCCAAATTTATTTACTTCACATAAATGATAACCATCTAGAGAGCTGATCTTAAACCTATAAAAGGACAAATCTTTGTACAACGGATTTCTCCAACACCGAATCTAAACCGTGCCTTGATATGCCCTCGCCCTCGTGTAGGGACAGTAAGAGAAGAAAAAGAAAAATGTGTACAAGTAAAGAAGTACAGATGCAGAAAAATTAAACCGATACCTAGGAGACAAGTGTAAACAAACCTGGTTGTCACACGTTAATCAATTTATTTCTTTTTTTACTTTTCCTTTTTCGTCATTCAATGTTAATCTCTTATAAATAAAAAAATATATTTTTTTCGCGACGTGAATTATTCGCCATTTTGAATTTGAACAGCTGATAATATTGAGTTCGCTATATTTTTCCTGTGTGCGTGTCAAAACGATCTTTTATACTGGAACGTTTCACGTTTTTATCTTTTTTTGGTTCAAAAGTTATTGGAACCGTACAGAGTGACAGACGGACACAGGAACGAAACTGTAAGGGTTTCTTTTTTTTGATTTTACCAACGAAACCCTAAAAATCACAAATTTGAAACCCGTCAAAATGAAGATTGTAAATATGGGACATGTCAAAACATCTAAATAACTTGCGGATTTTTTCCATACAGCAAAATTTGCTGAAAACTAATTAAATTCTGCTGAAAGATGGCTAAAGGTATTAAAATATTGCATTGTCATCGTGTTCTGAGCTATTCTAAAAGTTTCAAATGTCTAGCTACTCGGGCAGTTAGTTAAAAATCGATTGCAAGATTTGTACTGGACAAAGAAACAAACAAGAAAGCAAGCTAATAAAAACGTAGTAAAAAATTTTATCTCCTTCAGTCCCTGGGATTCGAACCACAACCTAGTAAATTTATGACATAGGTTTTAATCGAGAGTTTGCAAGTAAACCATAACGATACCTCAAAACATCGATATCATCTTCACCTTAACTTTGACAACTATTTCAAGCCAAACCTTAAGAACATTTAAATGTTACGTTAACTATTCAATTTAACATATATCTAGAGAAGAGTATAACTATAAGAGGAATCGAAAAAGAAACAATGGAAAAAAAAGAAAAAAAAAGAAAACATAATTAAAGAAGGAAAGGGTTAACAAGAGGTTGGAAAATTTACTTGAAATGACAATGGTTTATGATATCAGCATTTTATACTTGTCTTATAACGAATCAGTGTATAAGAAAAGAGATACCTCTTAGCCAATACCCACTCAACTGAACTCCCCTTAGAGAAAAATCAATATATGTAATTAAAAAGAAAGAATGAAAAAAAAACATTTGATACTTTACCACTAAAAAGAGATAGTCAAATATCACTAAGGGAGCTCACCAAAAAAATGCCTTTTGAGAGATGTCATTAGCGAAAAATCATCATTTAAAAAAAAAAAATCAGTTTCAAACCCTTGCTCTTTTACCAAGACGTTAATACTCGGAGTGACGCAACCCCTAGAGACTCGCCCTTCATCCACGTGTCTACTTACGTGGCCTAGTACACGTGGCCGACTTAAAACTGACGATTTCTACAGTTTCCTTCACTAGGCATTTACTTTTTATGCAGAAAAAACTTCATACTCTAAAGTGTATTGACATTCTCGAATGCAGAGATAAACATTAACGTTTTTATACATTTGCTTGAAGTTCTTTTAAATACAGTATATGAATTCTCAAACGGATATTTTTCTTTTAGATTTCAAGATCCGTCAAGGTACATGTTTTGAAGTCAAGGGCAGCTTTTAGAATCTACAATGAGTACTATTAAAATACAGTAACTGTCATTAGAAATCGCGGACTGCTATTAGAATGTAATCATTGTCATTAGAATACAGTGTCTGCATTTAGGGCTATTATTTATATTTACAATATTAAATTATAATAATACTTCAATTTCTGTAACAGCATTTTAGCGAATTTTCAAAGAAAATTACGCTATTGCAATGGCTTCAAAATTTTTTTAATGCGAATTTTTGAAAACAATTTCCATGGAAATCCGTTTTAGACACTTTTTTTATGTATGTATGTATATATGTATGTGTATATGTATATATATATATGTATATATGTATGTATATATGTGTCACTCCAGACGATATCTCCCCTTAGGATGCACTTAAAAATTTCAAACAAATTTTAAAATGTCAATAATATCAAAAGAAAGGATGAGTTCGTTGGCCAGCATTTTTGGAGTCCATTTAGGGGTCAAATTTTGACCATATAGGGTCAAAAAACGTGTTTTTTCCATTTCACCCTCCATTTATGTGAAAATATGATAAAAGTGTAAATAACAACAATTAAGTCATGTGCATGACTGGACTTTTTTATATCTTCTATATATACAATTCTACTATAAGAAATAATGGTTCTCATATAATAAGTTTTAGAAGTTTATAACACAGAAGTGTTTACCTAAAGTTACTGCCGTTGTACTTAAAACTACTATTAGAATTTAATATACAGGGTGTATGCTAAACATGTGCCACAAATTAAGGGTGATGTTCCTTGGACTATATTAAGAATAATAATACCTTAGATTAGAAACTTTTTCAAAAAATTGTTTCATTTCAAAGATACAAGACTAGATTTATTTTATTTGAGTAGTAAATAAATAATGGTCCAGGAGATAGCGTGCAAAAAAGTGTCTGACTAACATCAAGCTAAAATTTTGTGTACAAGTTAATATTTTTGTGCCTTTTAAGAAATGTGTTCGTCAGCGGGATATAGCTTGGCAATAGGCATTTGAAAAAAACAACCGATGGAGAGCGGCCATATCCCGCCAATTATGGTGGACAATGTGATTTTTTCATGACCCTGAGTATAAAATTTGTTAGCAGACCGAAAATTAAGTTGATGTTAGTTAGTCACTTCATAGGTGATAAAAGTTATTAAGGTAATAATTAGTTTTTCAAAAATGCCTATTGCTATTGCCAAGCTATGCCCCGCAGACGAACACAGCAGCCGAACACATATTCTTAAAAGGCACTAAAAGATTGACTTGTACACAAAATTCTAGCTTGATGTTAGTCAGACACTTTTTGTATGCTTTCTCCTGGTCTATTATTTGTATACTCATCAAATAAAATATATATATATATATATATATATATATATATATATATATATATATATATATATATATATATATATATATATATATATATATATATGTTGTACCTACATTTAAGGCGAAACTTTCTTAAAATTATTTTCTAGTTCTCTTAAACTTGTAAATCTTGGCTGGTGTTTCTTCTTATTGATTTAAAGTTTTATCCCACTGCATCCTCTGGTTCCCAGACGATAAGTATTCTAAAATCCTTGAGCAGAGCAGAATGATTCACGCGAGTATCTACATAAATATATTACAAATAATTTTACTTTTTTAAACAATAATATGAATTTAGATTGGGGTTCTTTTAAAAATTAATTTGAAAATAAGGTTTAGACAGAACAGAAACAATGTATAGCTGCAGAAACATCCAGCTGTTGTTTGATTAAACATAAAAAAATATAAAAATAAATATTATCTATAGTACAGGTCCTTAAAGACTTAACTTATGTCGTTCGTCTGTCTGTCTGTCTACAGTCTGTATGTAGGCTGAGACAACAATATCCACTTTAGAACGTTTTAGCAAATTCAGCTGATTATTTTATTTCCAAAACTTTTAACGAGTCATTCTCCCGATGTCTACAACAGTTAGATAAGAAATGTTCCTGAGTAATGTTATGAATATGAACATTTATATTAGATTAAAATATTTGAGTGACCTAGTAGAGTCTAGTGGAAATGTCTATGTTGCTTTATTGTCTGAGTAGATAGAGACAGCAAGGGAAGCGGCTTTCTAGAGTCTCGTGCAGGTGGCCCATATCACACCCACACCAGACAATAAGCATTCACTCCAAGATTTTTCTATTTTTAAAAAAAAATCATACAAACAATAAACTTCGATTCCAACAACCAGATATAAAGGAACATATGAACGAACTATTGTACTTCTTATTTTTCTATTTCAAAATGGCAATCTTCATGTATACAATTCAGATGCAACTGATATAAAAGGAATTGATTTGTTTAAGTTATTTTATCTCCAGTAGAAAGAAGTTATGATTTCGGATTAGTTTAGAGGGACTAAAGTAAGTATTTTCTTCCCTGAACTAAAAAAGTAGGGAGAAAAAGTATAATCAGGGAGAAAAAAGAAGGATTGCCAACTTAATTATTTTATAAATAGTAGAAAATGAATGGCTAATGTAATGAAGTTGTTGAAATCAGGTTGGCGACACTGCTTTTTCGACCTTGTTTATTATTGTTTAAACCTGCATCTAAATAACCATTTATTTGAGTTTATTAACTCCAATTCTTATTTGTTTATAACATTGAATCTCCTTTATCTGCCATTAAAAGTACTAACAATTATTGTTATTTATTAAAATAATAAATAATAATCCTTATGCGGGTTTCCGCAAGCCGAGCGAATTTCCATTGGAAATTTGTAGTTTCAATGCCGTGTAGTATAAACTTCATTCATAACTACTATACAATTGTGTTTAACAAAGCAATATTCTAAATAAAAACGCTAATCCAACTAAAATATTTTTTTTAAATTTTCTTAACTTAAAAATAACCCACACAATGGTAGTAGTTATGAAGGAACTACACAACATTGAACAACAAATTTCCAATGGAAATTCGCTCGGCTTGCGGAAACCCACGGTAGGATTATTTTTAAATCTTTGCTGACTCATCAGGAGGGGTTAATGACATCATAAAGAACCCATTTTCAATAGGGATCCTCATCTCAACGAGCTTGAATTTTCGGTCAAGTTTCATTTTGATACGTCAATTCGTTCGAGAGTTATAGTATTATCGTGCTCACCAAGAAATCCCCTAGAAAGACATATACCTATATATATATATATATATATATATATATATATATATATATATATATATATATATATAAAGTTTTGTAAAACCTATTTTATCGTGATCAGGGACCCATGAAACGTATTTTGGCCATAGTCCCGGCTCCAACTCCCGCCATGACAGTGGCTCCATTAGCGAATTTTTTCCAATGGAAATTCGCTAAAAACTGTGCAATGGATGAAAATATGTATTTTCTCCCTACTGGAGATAAAATATTGTATGTACCTCGGGAGTAAAGTGCTATAATTCCCCTCGCGATATTCCCTCGGCTACCCCTCGGGAATTAAAAAATCTAATGCCTTCGGCTTGGCCTCAAGACCAACTTATTCGCTCAGGGAATAATGGCTTACTTTACTCCCTAGGTGCCTAAATAACTATTATGTTATTATTCTGGTAAAAATATAAATATTATGTTGTTATAATAAAAATAATTATCTTATGCTTTTACAGTCTATTAGTGTCAAATGTATTTCATTTTCTCCACTTTTTCTTAAATCTATCAAAATTGTTTTGATTTTAAACATGAATATTGATAGTACCTATCAATTTAGCAAAATTTAAAGAGCGCAAACGATTTCAATTATTCTAGGGCTATCTGCGGACTACTTTAGAAAAACTATCAAAATTTCATAAAATTTAGATGAGTAGTTTTTAAGTTATGTTGGTTCGCAAAAATTGAGAGACACACGGACCGACAGAACAGAAGAGAACACAGAATCAAAACATGTTTTCCCTGATGTCTGAAACGGATTTCTGTCTTGCAATGTTTGAAATCGGAGATACGTAATCTCGGAAACAAAAATCGGTACGAGATAGAGATACAGCATATAAGGAAAACATTTGGTGACATTTACCATGTAGGCATAAGCCATTATCTTAGAAACCGATTTAAAAAATAAATTAACCAATTTTTCACGATTTCTATTAGCTTTTAGGGAAATCAATTAGGTTAGGTAATTCTCTAAACATGTCGTAAGTCAATTTACACGAAAGTCGCTTATTACCTGCTAAATATATAAACCAAAATAGAAGTAATATGCCAGCAGGAGATCTCTTTAAAAAATATTAGTGTCATAGGATGATTGTATCATGACCTTATAAAAACAAACCAACCTTCTGAGTAGAACACAATTTATTTTCGACAATCAAAATCACAAAAAATACACGTTTCATTAACCTCAATCCTTTATTAATAAAACAAAATAATGCTTAACCTAGGTCAGTATGTACTTAGTCGATTAAAAATAATTCTGTACTTCTTTTTATATTGAAACTAATCAAGACATCAATATGAGCATGACCATGGGAAAACAAATAATAAGATGTTGTACAAGTCACAAACTATTATTTCATAAAATGAGTTGTTGATAGCAATCAGGTTATCCTAGGTTACAAAGCAGTATTGAAACCTCATGCAAGTATCAAATGGCCAATAAGAAATGAGTGTGTGTTATGAAACATGAGATAGAAGTTTAAAAATAAATTGCGTATATGTAATCTTCATATACGTGTATAAATGAACAGAGAGACAGTTTGAACACTTATTGAACTGAGACAGGCTTCGGCAGGCGATCAAGGTCAAACTTTTGTAAGAAAAAAAAAAAATATGAAGGCGACCTTAAGTTAATTCTCTGAACTTGATATTGAGAAAGCATTAGATATCAAACTTCACTAATATATACAGGACTAGCAGAAGGATCTAGACTTCACACGACTAGCAGAAGGATCTATACTTCAGTGAAATGTTTATAGTCTCTATACTTCAGTGAAATGTTTATAGTCTCTATACTTCAGTGAAATGTTTAGTCTACGTCTGCATAGAAGATCTAGGTCTTTTTAGAGTCCGTAGGCAAAACCAAGGACCCTTATATTTTCCTGCGTGTGTCTGTCCGTCCGTCCTGTCGCCTGCTCTCACGGCTACACCTTTCGTCCGATCACTTTGAAATTTGGCATGTATGTGTCTTGTACCTACCCACATATTTTAAAAATATAGCGACTCAAAAAAAAATGTTTTTCAAAAAACTTAAGGGTTAAAATTGTTTAATTTTTTTTCGACACCGTGAGGGGTATCATATGAAAGGGTACGTCGAGCTGATTGCAATAATATATAATTCTTTGGTTATAACTTTGATAGGGCGAGCGTAGGCAAGTTTGAAGTGGGTGTGAAACGTGTCCCCCCCCCCTCTATCTCACTTATGTGAAGTGCAAAAAATCTGAAAAAATTCCTGAACATTCTTCGACCAAAAGTAAAGATACCACTTTTTTGGAAATTTCGAAAAAAAAATTATTTTATTTTTTATTGACAAAATACGTTTTTTTTTATAACTATGGGCTTTTCGATGTATTTATATGGTTGTAGTCCGGTTCAGTGGCAAAAAATACTTTATCAGAAGTTTGTTTATATGTTTTGAGAATATCAGACCCATAGGATAAGGCAAAAGTAAGTTTTTTAGCATTTTAAAAAACACCATCAGTAGGGTACAACTTAAACTATACAGGGTTGCCTACGGACCCTCGCTGTGTGCTGACTAGAACACACTTGAACTGTTTATTTATGTTATAGAGCTTTGATTAGCCATAGCTTGATAGTGGTAGCATCCTCTGTTTCGTTCATTATTTTAATTTTTAAATACTAAGTCAAGACCTAAAACCAGATAAACCCTATAAAAACCTACTCCTAATACTACTAACTCTAATACTACTAATGCGAGTAGAGTAAAATATTTACTCCTTTCAATTCTTTAAAATATATTGGGTATCTACTGCACTTTACATCAGGTTCAAACAGTTAAAGGATACAATTTGCTTACCGGAGGTAACGGAAGCTATGTGATCGTTCCGAAGAAAACAATTTGTTATGTCCCCAATTACACAAATTCCAAGACAGAAATTCATTTTAGCCATCAGGGATCATAAAACCTACATATCTTAAAACCTACAGGTCTGATTTGAATGAAATTGGGATGGTAAGTCATAATTAGCCCATTGTTGGTCCCATATAAGTTGGATACTTCTGCACCCATCATTTTCTTTTAAAATGTAAATTAAATGTATCTACGATTGATACGAAATATAAACATTGTATCTCTGTTTAGATGTGTAGAAAGTGATTCTTTACGTACTTGTATTCATTGCGCATGCGCGTCTGATAGTTCTGAAGAATTCCTCTTCTTTACCACCCTAGGGCGGTAAAAAAGAGGAATTCTTCAGATTAGCGATTTTGTTTATACATTTAACAAAACTAATTTGCGGTTCTTTATTAAAGTAACTGTTTATATCGAGTTTTTAGTGAAAAACAATGAGTGAATCAAGTGACATTGACGAAAATGTGGAGAATAATACTCCTCCAGAAATAATTAATCCGGCAAAAAATACAACTCAAGAATTAATGCCATCTTTATCAAGAGAGAGATACGAACTTACATACAGCAAGTTTATTTTTTTCTGTATTTATTATTTAAATCTAACAATCGTAGATAAAGTACGGTACGCAACTCGTGCGAAAACGGCATTTTGCATTGCTCGTGTGGTTTTACTACCCTCGCTGTCGCTCGGGTGCAAACTCCACAATGGCATGCAAAATGCTACTTCCCGCACTCGACGCGTAATGTACTATTTTTTCTTTCTAAAAGGTGATAGACTTAAGTTATGAAAGGTTAAGTGATTTATCATTAATGTCACTAAATAAGCTAACCTTGCAGCAATAAATCATTAAAACATCCCCAAAATCAATAATAAATATAATTTTTCAACTTAAATTAAAAAATATATTATACGAGCATTATAAACTTTAAAATGTATAAATTATAATAAAAAAAATATTCAAATGGCATTTATTTAATTCATGACATGTTGATGTCTAAATGTAAACAAACAATAAATTATAACTGTCAATGAAAAAATATAATATATTTATTTAGGATGGTTTAACCTTAAATTTATTTAATGATTAGCATCTGGCGAAACCTCTATTTAATTTATTATTGTTTTGCACGATTAAAGTTAAAAAAAATGTCTTAAATTACGCAATTAATAAGTAGTGTCAAATACGGGGAAGTTGACACAGGCTATTAACTATTTTATTCACTTCATTTATATTAATGTTTGTATTAAAAATGATTATTTTATTAAAATTTTGTTGAGAAAAGTTATAAAATAGACTGATATTAGTGTGGCACTTAGCAAAAAAAAAAAAAAAAAAAAAAAAAAAAAAAAAAAAAAAAAAAAGCATATGTGGATCATCTGGAAGTCAGTCCCTAACTGTCAACCAATTCTGAGCAAAATAGGTTACTGAGATCTTGAAAAATTGATGTTGGGCAGATTTTTACGATTGCGCATGCGCAGAGCCGAGTATAAACCCAATTGCAATGACATTAATATAAGGGCAAACCTGCACGATCCCTAAAATTGTTAATAAAAATCGGATGAAAATTGTGGAAGTCATGCGTGTAGCAAAGATTCGTGGAAGTACAGACAGACACGAAACTAAATTTGTTGAGAAAGGTCTAAAACGTAAAATAAGAGAGAACATTTTGATTTCGTAGAGGAAAAAAGTTCACCTCCCAAAAGTGAAACAATGCTACCTTGATAGACTCTAAACAATTAAAAATATGTTTTTTAAGGTCCTGAATCCAAAAAATGAGTTACCATACCGATTCTAATAATAATTTAATAATAATAATAATAGTAATAACAACAATTTCTTGTGGATTTCTTGTAAGCACGATAGCTCTCGAACGAATTGACGTATCAAAATAAAACTTGACCGAAAAATCAAGCTCATTGAGATGAGGATCCCTATTGAAAATGGGATCTTTATGACATCTTTAACCCCTCCTGATTTAAAATAATCCTACCGCGGGGTTCTGCAAGCCGAGCGAATTTCCATTGGAAATTTGTAGTTCAATGTTGTGCAGTTTAAACTTACGATTATGTTTAACTAAGCAATATTCTAAAAACCCTAATCCAACTAAAATATTTCATTTAAATTATCTTAACTTAAAATAACACACACAATGGTAATAGTTATGATGGAAGTTTAAACTGCATAACATTGAACTACAAATTTCCAATGGAAATTCGCTCGGCTTGCGGAACCCCGCGGTAGGATTTTATAATTAATTACGAAATTATTACTGATTTCTAAGACTTTTCACCCTTTGAACGTTTAGAAGAGATACCTCACTTAATTATTTGTATTTTTTTTTAAATCTTTGCTGACTCATCAGGAGGGGTAAATGACGTCATAAAGATCCCATTTTTTGTGGGGATCCTCAGCTCAACGAGCTTGATTTTTTGATGCAAGTTTATTTTGATTCGTCAATTAGTTCGAGAGCTATCGTGCTTACACGAAATAAGCAAGAAATTGTTGTTATTACTATTATTATTATTAAATTATTATTCGAATCGCTATGGTAACTCATTTTTTGGATTCAGGACCCTAAAAAAAAATAAGAAGCGATACCTCACTTGATGTTTTGTATTTTTTTTAATCTTTGCTGACTCATCAGGAGGGGTTAAAGACATCATAAAGTTTTTTCGTGATAAGGAACCATGAAAACGTATTTTGGCCACAGTCCCGCCTCAAACTCCCGTCATGCCAGTGGCTCTATTAGCGAATTTTTTCCAATGGAAATTCGCTAATACAATAAGTCCAGTCATACACCAGGACTTAATGAGCGAATTTTCAAAGAAATCTGCGTTTTATTGGCTTATGATAATATAGGAAAATTTTGGTTTAGAATTTGGATGGGTGAAAAAAAAAAATTGGTACACATGGGTACGGGGTACAAAGTCAAAATAGTATAAACCCTTCAAGATGAATGTCGTTGGAAAGCTCTTTAAGAGTACAGTAATTATTATTACGTACACTTTTGTCATATTTTCATTATAAGAGGGGGGGGGGGGGGGGGTAAAATGGAAAAAACATGTTTTTATGCTATTTTTGACCCCTAAATGGACTCCAAAAATTAAGGCCAACGAACTCATCCTTTCTTTTGATATTATTGACATTTTAAAATTTGTTTGAAATTTTTTAGTGCATCCTAGCGTGAGATATCGTCTGGAGTGACACACCTACACACAATACATATATATATATATATATATATATATATATATATATATATATATATATATATATATATATATATGTATATATATATATATATATATATATATATATATATATATATGTATATATATATATATATATATATATATATATATATATATATATATATATATATATATATATATATACATAAAAAACGGATTTCCATGGAGAAAATTTGCAAAATTCAAAAATTTTTAAGCCTTTGCAATAGCTTAATTTTATGTTTTAAACATAAAACATAAATTTTATGTTTTAAACATAAAACATAAATTTTATGTTTTAAACATAAAACATTAATGTAAATAACAATCATCGCTACTATAGTGCGTCCATAAATCGGCAATAAAAAAACAAAGGTTGGATTCAGACTCAATTAAAAAATACATTTCTATATATATCTTCTATATATTTAAAAGAGTGTAGAATCGGATTAAATTAAATTGGTTTATATCAAAAACTGATTGATTAACCAACTGTGTAAATGTATACGTGTAAATAGAGGCGCACGTTACAAACCGCCAATCACATTATATAGATTGACGTTTCATTTATTTATTCTCAAACAGAGAGTTGAAAAAGAAAAGAATCACAGACGTCATTCAACTAAATCCGTTGTGAAAATACTCGCTTTTAAAAAAATATCTGCAAGGAAAAAAGGTGAAATAAATTCAAAGGGAGGCAATGTGAATAATTAATTGTCAAAATCACAATAGCAAGTGATTAAATAAAAACTTTTATCACATTAATTGGTTACCAAAAAACAAATATTATCAGTTCACGTATAGACAAGCAGTGGAGTCATGTCGTCGCTTTACTAAAAAATAATTTTTGAGTACAGAAAACGTGAGTTCATAGATTTAAAAAAATCCCAATTTCCCAGGCCAATAAAGTGGCATTGGAAGCAGCATTGGACGTGGTCAGTACTTGGATGGGTGACCGTTCTGAACTAACTGATTTATTATCATTCTTAAAAAAACCTTATTTTTAATACCTATATTTTATTTAATTATTTAAAGTTTGGCGGTATTTTGACAGATGTAAACAAACTTTGACGTCATCAAAATTATTGCACTAATAAATAATTATATTCGCTTATAACTTTTAAACTAGTAAAATGGAATTTCATCGTTTTTTTTTATATTTGTTCCTTAATTTTTTCTGGTTCCAACGGTATGCTATAAGTCAAAAACGTATTTATACTTTCGGCATTATTAACTGTCAAAGTTTAAAATTCAAATATTGATAACTTCGAAATGGCGGCCGAAATCAAAATGAAATTCAGTGGGCTTGTTTGTCATACAGAGAGGTACATTCGAGCCAAATTTCAACTCGATCAGGACCATCTTCGATTTCTACGATTTTTTTTTAATTTTTGCTGACTCAGCAAACTGGGTTCAAGATGGTGGAAAAAGTTGATTTTCCGGGCGGCACAACTACAGGTTAGGACTGATTTTTCTGCCAAGTTTCAACTCTCTAGGTTAAATACCTTGGGCGCTACGATGATAACACACACACATACACACATACATACGTCATGCTGAAAACCACTCAGGAGGTCTTAAAAACACCTAAAACGGATAATTCCGTTGAAATCACAAAAAAATGTTTTTGTGAAAACAATACTTTTCCTACTATTAGTAGTGAGGAAAAGTAAAAATACATTCATGGAGCCGTGGAGACATCAATGAGTGTTTTCCCCCACCCTTCCTTTCTTGTGCACTTGCGCAGTGTTATGTTTAGGTTGTAAAATAAGACGAATATATTTCTAGGCGTGGGCTCTATCATTGAAGCGAGCGTATTGCAATAAAATACTGAATATTAAAATTTGTTAATCATGATGAATGTCATAGTTGAAGATAAGTGGAAGAGGGCAGTGTGGAGTAGAGTGGGGGTTCTCGGTACAAAGCTTTACTTCCTAAACAAACCTAAAGAATCTTAACCACCCGCAATAGCTTTTAAACAATTATTATAAATGTATCACTTCATTACTCAAATACTACTGCTTGTATCAAGTTGAAATTTTACATACTTGTTTCAATTGTACTTTAGACGATGTACATGAAGTTTTATTGAAATCGTTACGTTAAAACTTAATATATCGGTAAAAACGTTGTTTTCTATATTTTAAACGTTAAGGTCCGCTTTAATTGATTTAGCGATCTTTATTAATTCATAGCAGTGTCGTTGTTGGTTTTACTAAAAACTTTTATTTAAAAAAAATGTTCGTCTCATCGAATAGTTTATGATAGAATTTTTTCCCATCCTGAAATTCCATTTTTAAATTTGAAACTCACGTTTACGCGAGCATTGCGCGCGAACTCTTGGACGGATCACGCTGTCCAATGAACTTAGCCTGAGTATTAGTTAAAGGAAGATGTATACCAAATTTCAACCAAATCGGTCAACTTTTACTCAAGTTATTGTCGGACACGTAAACGTTACACACAGACAGACAGACAGACAGACAGACAAGATGCATATTTCGTTGAATGTAAGAAGCTCGCTTACGCTCGCTTCAATTAAAATACATCACTAATTTTATAAAAGGATGGTTTGAAAATTTGAAGCAAGTATATATTAAATGTTTACTATGTAATTTTAGATGTTAACTATGTAAATAGATGACTCAACGGGTTGCATTCGAACGCGAGGAAGTTGGTTCCAAACCAACTTTTTCGAGTCATGTCATGACAGCCAGCAGCGTAATAACGCATGCTATGATCGCCTTAACTCTATCCTCTTCCCTTCGTATAGAATTCATCGCGTAATAACGCATGCTATGAACACCTTAACTCTATCCTCTTCCCTTTGTATAGACGTTTCTTGAGTCTTGTCAAGGTGGGGTTCATAGCCTGCGTTTTTACGCGCTTTAGAATAATCTATAATCTATAGGCTGTCGTTAAATGACGCGAGAAAAGTTGGTTACCTCTTTGATTATCAAACCATCATTTTAGAAAGTTAGTATTGCATTTTAATATACATATACGGCTTTGTATTATAACCTGAACCTGAGGATGATTTTTTATCTATATAGCCCAAACGCGCGTAAAAAAACGCAGGCTATGAACCCACCTTCATTCAGACGAAGAAAAACATCCTCATTTGCTACACACCTTTCCTCAATGTTTACTTCTTGTCCTGGTATTTCCGAGCTAAACCATGATAATGTTAATGATAATGAACTGTCACCAATCCCAGTTTTCTCTTCCTCCTCTCGCTTTTCATTCATCCGATGCTTTCCATATCATTAAGTCCCTTCAAAAGAATAAGGTCCTGGATCCGACGTAAAACAGCTTTGATCTTTAAAACCCTTCCTAAAAGAGACCTCCTTTTACTCACCCATATGAAAACCCTCTGAACCACAAGTTTTATTCATTCTACCTTTCTCTCTCTTCAACTCTGTTCCTCCAAACCATCTTTTTACCTACCAATGGAAACTGTGTCAAGTACTAAAGTACTAATTATACCTTACAAACCAGCTTATCCTTCCGTCCTATTAGTCTTCATAATTATTAAAATCCTTGAAACACGTTTACTACTTCTTATATACTCTATTCTCGATTCCCATAATATACTTCCAAACCACCAATTCGGTTTTTGAGCAGTCTCATCCAACGCATCAACGTTTCGTAGAAACCATCGTAACAACATTAAGAAAAACAGTATGTCTCCGCTGCCTTTCTTAAAGAAGTCCAATCTTTCGATCGAATTAAGCATCAGGATCTGCTGTGGAAACTTATAAGAGAGTCCTTCCTCCAACATATTACTTAATCCTAACTTCGTACTTGAAAGTCAGATGCTTTAAAGTCACTCAAGGATCTTCTGTCTTCGCTGCCTTTCTTGAAGAAGTCCAGCTTTCGATCGAATTAGGCTTCGGGACTGCTGTGAAAACTTAAGAGAGTCCTTCCTCCTACCTATTACTTAATCCTAACCTCGTACTTGAAAGAAAGGTGCTTTAAAGTCATTCAAGGATCCTTTTTTCGTCGCCTTTCTTAAAGAAGTCCAGCTTTCGATCGAATCGGGGTCTGATTAGAAACTAAAGATGGTCCTACCTCCTATATAACTATTACTTAATCCTATCCTCGTACTTGAAAGTCAGATGCTTTATAGTCACTCAAGGATACTCTGCTTCCAACTCCTTTAAGGTAGTATTCTAGCTCCATTCCTTTATTCCCTTTTACATGCTGATAACCAACTTCACCCCAACCTCAACACTATCCTAGCCTCTAGTCAAAGCTTCCAATCGAATTTGGCATCGAGGACTGATGTGGAAACTTAAGAGAGTCTTCCTTCCTCCAAACAGAATTCATCCTCGTACTTATAAGACAGGTCCTTTAAAGTCACTTAAGCATCCTCTGTTTTCAACTTCTTCTAAGCTCTGCAGGCGTGTTAAGGTAGTATTCTATAGCTTCATTCCTACATTCCCTTCACACAGCTGATAACCCATTTCAACCCATCACTATCCTAGTCTCCTTTACCAAAGATAAGGCTATCCTCTCAACAAACTCCGACCGGATGTTAAATATGATGTTATGTTGTTCGTACACCGATTATTTATCTAGTTAGCTACTTTTCAAAAATATTATTTGTATCTAACTGTACATCTTTAAAACTTACTAACTCGATCAAGTTATATGGTCTTACGGTGGCAACCGTGAAAGTAGGTTCAGATGCTATTGAAGGTAGTCTTCCATGTTGGAAATAACTTATCTTCAGACATCTAAAGTTCTGATAACAGCCCACGTTCATTAACTGTTTGCTTCTCCAATGTGTGATATTTACTCATCATTTTTAAAAGGGGGGAAAAAACACTAGGTCTTCAGACAAAGTATTTGTATAGACAAATAACCGATTTCGGCTGCTTAATAACCATCTTCAGTATCTAAAGTAGTGGTTCATAGTAACATGGTATCGAAGTGAACCTGAACAACAAGTGAGTCTCAACAAACGTGAGCCCACGTGTTTTTTTTTTTTTTTTTGTAGCAATGGTTAATAACTTTTTCTTTAATCCATTTTATAGTTTTCCTTTAAAATACGTATACTACTTCCGTCAAACTTTTACAAATAAGAACATCGAAAGAAGGGCATGGAAATTGTCCGGGTTGTTCCATACAGCTTTACCATACATATTTGATATACTTATTCCTTCACACAACTATTATTTTATAAATATTAATTTTTTATCCTAATTTGAAACAAAGACACTGCCTGATTAGAATCTCCAAACTCATTTCATGCAAAAGTACGAAACTGTATACTCGTGCTTTCTTATAACGCAGTAACATTGTCTAAACCAATTTTAAATATTAAAATATTCACTTGATAAAGTGAAAACGAATTCAATTAAAGCTAGTTAATGAAGATTACGAAAGATAAAATTATAATTGATTCTAAGTAAATGGATTTTATTCATGCAATAATTACCATTTCAAATTAAATTAAAAGATAAAATTACGAAATAATATGTTGATTCCATTTTCAAATCAATTTCTCAACAATTGAGAATAATAAGGAATATAATTAATTAATTTTTAAGCGTAGTGAGTTCTTCATTTCAGAGACTTAAGATTTTAAAAGATTGTAAGTTAGTTTGTTTGTTTCTTTGTCTAACTTATTAAAAAATAATCGATTTTAACGAAATTCTGCAACAGGTGCCAGTTCAGTGAAAATTGAATAGTTTGTTTTTTGGAAATTGCACACTTAATATTTTCAAGATGGCAGTCAACATAGCGGACGACTAAAAAAATAAAAGGTTTTAGCCAGCTTATAACTTCATAGATTTAAAGAACTTTATAGATTATGAAAAGAATATGAAATTATTATTACATTTACTTAAATTTTTTAGAGCCATTTTGAAAATAAATATGGCGGACATTCTTATGCCTGCCATATATATAAAAAACGTCGATCATTTTTTGTTATTCTTACACAAGAGACTTTTACACGACAAGTTTTATAATTTTTTATTTTTGACATTTTTATGTTTAGGCTATGGAACATAAGTCAAAAACGTTACGTTACTTTTAGCTTAAAAACTCAGAAAAGTAAAACAGAGAGTTAAAAAGCTATAGGAGGTGTGTAATCCAGTCTCCAGCTGTTGGGCCTCCCTCCACCGCACGCCATAGGGCCGAAGAGAGTCGAAGAGATTTATACGTGTGACAGGGATTTAAGAAAGTACAGGAGGTTGCCATCAACTCTCAGCCCTCTCGGCCTACCTAGTATGAAGGCATATTAACAATTCGTAGAAGGCGGGCCGGCGCCTTTGAATTCAGTATTTTGCATTCAAGCCGCAGCAGTACCGGTGTGGATATAAGAATAAAAATTATCTTCCATCTACTTTTATCAATTACTTGAATCAATTACCGATTTTATTTCATTTTATGTCTGTAGTTTACGCAGAGGGAAAACATGAAAATGTCTCACTGTCTTGCGGACTCGTATGCAAGAAGTCATTTTTATTTCAATCCCTTTTAAAGCTTTCAAAATGAGTAGAAAAAGAAAATTCACATATTATGACATTATTTTAAAAATGGCTGCTACAAATAACAAAACTTAAGTGTTTTTAAGTCATATGTCATGTTATATTATTTCAAATTAAAGGTCTTAGGTTATGATTATTATTTTTACGTGTCCTAAATACGCGAATTCGGAATACAACGCAACATAAGTATTATATTATTAATTCAATTATGATAAAAGACATTCATTTCGTATAAGAATATATTCCGATAGCAGTAATATAAAAATAATAATTTAGAAATTACAATAGCTGATAATGAATAACGCAGGTAATGAATAATCTTAACATTCTATTAATAATTATCCAATATTATTGAATAATAATTTAAATTTCTCACAACCTTGACCTTTTTGCATAAGAGGTTTTTACTATGCTGGTAATATTTACGTAAAAAAAAGTAACCTTGGTCTCAATACCTAAATATTCTCTTGTTTTTCGTTCAAATTTTCAGCTAAAATTATAATAAAAACAACGGAGGGTAAATTTTGTAAAGAGAAAGTATTCTATTGTAAAATTCTTTAGAAATTTGGATAGACTAAGGTCCCCTGAGTCCAAAAATGAGGGTTTTTAAAAAAATAAAAAAATAAATAACTTTTAGGACTTTCTTTTTTTCAAAAAAGCATGTCTGTGCGGGCAGTCGCGTACAGGCTTATCTAATGATCTAGTTGCGACGGATTTTTTTATTATTTTTAATTTAGAGTAAGTAATTCTAGAAATTAAATTTAATTCATTAGCTAATTTAGTATTTTGGTAGAAACCGAAAACTAAAACAAAATACCACACAAAAAAACCGGCTTCGAATATTTTTATTGTAACTTAATAAATTAAAGTCTACTTTAATACAAATTTAACCAATATTTACTTTATCAGGGAAAAGTTCATTTTTGGGGGAAAATAGCGAAGACTAATAAAGGCAGAAGGTGGGAGTTCGATTCGCAACGTACACGTGTGATAAATTTTACGTAAATTTTTATAAAACATTCCATAATAATTAAATTTTACCACGAAATGGAAAATACTTATCCAAGTTATTTTGAACATAGGAAATTTTATATGAAAATTGAGTCGGACGGATATTTTTTTTATTATTTTTTTTTTTTTACTTTTATAAGAGCATTAATTTTTTTTTTTTTTTATTATTTTTTTTTTTATAATTATTTTTAGGGTTGAAAAACAGCGAAACGAAAATTCATATTGAAAAGAAAAACAAATTCTCTGCCACTTTGTGTGGCACATAGCTGCCTCGTCCTATTTCGTAAAATTTAATGATTTTAAGCTTATAAAACCTATTATTATCCAATTAATTTCAATTTTCCCCCGTTTCTTAAATAAGTCAAAATGGTTTTGATTTTTTTACACGAGTTTAAGTATCAATTAAGCAAAAGTTAAAGAGCGCAGACGGTTCAAATTAATCTGGGGCTATCTGCGAGTTGCTTTCGATAAATTATAAAAGTTTCATAGAAATCAGATAAGTACTTTTAAAGCTATAGATGTAAATGAATGTATGTTTGTACGCATGTGGAGAAGAAACAAATGAGCGCATAAGTTAAAACTTATATGGGACCAACAATGGGCTAATTATGACCTACCATCTAAATTTCATTAAAATCGGACGTGTAGTTTTTAAGAGTTGGTTCGCAATAATTGAGCGACAGACCGACAAACAGACTCAGAGGAACAAAAATGTTCCCTGGTGTCTGATTCCCTGAACTGATTTCTGCCTTGGAATTTTTGAAATCGTGAGACCAAAAAATGTTATGTCTTTAGAACGATCACATAGCTTCAATTACCTTCGGTAAGCTCAGAAGCAAAAATCCATATATGTATACATAAATATACATAGTTGAGTTACGATAGAAGTAAAACCAGCTTCAGAAAATGGAAAAAAAACAATTCTAAGAGTAGTTAACATTTTAAAATGGTACAAAAGAAAGGCTAATAAAGATACGATAAACAAAAGAAGTAAGAACTTAATACATAAATTCATCTGAATAATAAAAGAAAAACAGGAGACTAGCAAAGAAAAGAAATGTGGAAATAAATAACTAAAAGAAATACATTAAATTTTTAGATTAAGAACTCTTTAAAAGAAAGACTAACAATATAAGTAAATAACAAAACAATAGAGAAAAAATTAAAAATATAATAAATCCTAACGCTAAATTTCTCCTTGAAAAAATCGGTCCGAGACAACTCAGACAAACTTTCTCATATACGAGTTTATATTTACTTAGCCCAGTGTTTCCATTTATTAGTTATCGTATGTGCATCTAAATATTATTGAACATTTCATCAAAATTTATCATAAATATAACTTCTCCTGGGCGGGGAATCGAACCCGGGCTCTCTCCGTCCGCGTTTTAAGCTAATTTCTCAGGAACTAGATTTTTCCCGGGAAAACGGCTTATATCGTTGGATCCGTATTCAAATGGACTACATATTTAATAAAAATCGTTGGAACCGTTTTCGAGAAAAAAATTTTTTTCATGTTTTTTCAGAGTTTTTGGGGGGTAGCGCCCCCAAATTTAGAGCTAAAATTCATTTCTCGATTTCGCCTCGGGGTATGATTTTTCTGAACATGTATGCCAAATTTCGTCAAAATCAGCCCAGTAGTTTAGGCTCCAGGCGTCTGCACAGACAGACGACAGACAGACATTTTTTAAAAACCACTTTTTTGGACTCAGGGGACCTCAAAACGTGTAAATCCATCAAAATCGAATTTTCGCGCCATCACAATACTTTCTCTTTATATGAGAATGTAAAAATCGGTCCGAGACAACTCAGACAAACTTTCTCATATACGAGTTTATAACTAGTGATGCGGTGCATAAAGAACTCGCATAGATTGAGGTCTTACGAGTACACCACCCATACTATGTTCTCAATATTGCTACCAGGATAATTTTTCGGTGAAAACCTAACATATTCTTATTCAACCTGAAAACAGGTTTAAAATCATTTTACGAAAAACAGCAATAAGAATAAGCTTACTTTTTAACACCCTCATCTCGGTCACATTTGTTGAAAACTTTGCTACTCATAAAGCCTTTTAAAACAATGTATGGTATATCATTCTGACTACAATCTTCCTCTTTAATCGTCATATTATAGGACCGAGATGATGTGAGCCGAATTAAATTTCGTATAAATTCGCAAGTTCTCAGGAGCTAAAATGTTTTCCATTCATCCGTACATAATCCATATTTAATAAAGTCATTGCAGGCTACCACGCTCACCAGTTGTTACCTATATAATCTTTATTTAATAATATTAATGCAGGCTCGCTACGCTCGCCTGGTTATATAGCGTTTGTAAGTAATATTTATTTAATAATAGTTATACATGCTCGCTACGCTCGCCAATTTATACCGCATTTCTATATAATATTTATTTAATAAAAATATTGCGGGTTCGCTGCGCTCGCCTGTTTATATAGCATTTTTACATTATCTTTATTTAATAAAATTATTGCAGGCTCGCTGCGCTCGCCTGGTTATACAACATTTGTACGTAATATTTATTTAATAATATAAATGCAGGCTCGCTACGCTCGCTGGTTTATACAACATTTCACATAATCTTAATTTAATAAAATGATTGCAGGCTCACTACGCTCGCCTGTTATAAAAGTAACATTAATACAGGCTCGCTACGCTCGCCTGTTTATACAGCATTTCTACATAATCTTTATTTAATAATATTAATGCAGGCTCGCTACGCTCGCCTGTTATAAAAGTAATATTAATACAGGCTCGCTACGCTCGCCTGTTTATACAGCATTTCTACATAATCTTTATTTAATAATATTAATGCAGGGTCGCTACGCTCGCCTGTTATAAAAGCATTACTGCATAATCTTGATTTAATAATATTATTGCAGGCTCGCTGCGCTCGCCTGTTATAAAAGCATTTCTGCATAATCTTTATTTAATAATATTAATGCAGGCTCGCTACGCTCGCCTGTTATAAAAGCATTTCTGCATAATCTTTATTTAATAATATGATTGCAGGCACGCGGCGCTCGCCTTTTTATACAGTATTAGTACATAATCTGTAGCCTTTAAAATTCCTTTAAACGATTTATAACATGTTATGCAGATATGTAAAACTTTTTTTTGTTTTCTTTATAGTGGCCGCCATTTTAAAAATATTATGTGTGAAATTTGAATAGTTGGATATTCCTTTTCTAGACTTAAATAGCTTAAAGAGCTTTAAATTGATGTATAACATGTCATACTGACTAAAAACTGTTTGTTTAGTCGTCCGCCATATTGACCGCCATCTTGAAAATATTAAGTGTAAAATTTTATTAGTTACATATTCTTATCCTCCTCTTAAAGGCCTTTAAAACGATGTATAACACATTATGCTGGATATAACTTTTTATTTTAGTCGTCCGCCATATTGGCCGCCATCTTGAAAATATGAACTGAGAAATTTTATTAGTTACATATTCTTTTCCTCCTCTTAAAGATCTTTAAAACGATGTATAACACATTATGCTGACTAAAACTTTCTTTTTTTGTCGTCCGCCATATTGGGCGCCATCTTGAAAATATTGAGTGAGGAATTTCCAAAAACTATACACTTCTCACAAATGCTGAGATGCATATATGTGCCAAATTTCGTTGAAATTTATCAATTTTTACTCCAGTTATCGTTAGACAAACAAACACACAAACAAACACACAAACTTTTCAAATCCCAAGTCTCTGTAATGAAGAACTCACTGCGCTCGTTCAATTACTTAGCCCAGTGTTTCCATATATTAGTTTTCAAATGTACATTTAAATATTATTGAACTTTTCATCAAAATTTATTATAAAATAACTTCTCCTGGGTGGGGAATCGAACCCGGGCTCTCTCCGTCCGCGTTTTAAGCTAATTTCTCAGGAACTAGATTTTTCCCGGGAAAACGGCTTATATCGTTGGATTCGTATTCAAATGGAATACATTTTAGAATTTTTTAATCAAAATCGTCGGAACCGTTTTCGAGAAATAATTTTTTTTCATGTTTTTTCAGAGTTTTTGGGGGGTAGCGCCCCCAAATTTAGAGCTAAAATTCATTTCTCGATTTCGCCTCGGGGTATGATTTTTCTGAACATGTATGCCAAATTTCGTCAAAATCGGTCCAGTAGTTTAGGCTCCAGGCGTCTGCACAGAAGACAGACAGACATTTTTTAAAAACCACTTTTTTGGACTCAGGGGACCTCAGTTATTAGCAGAAAGGTGTGTCTTAAATTAGATCAAAGAATCACGTGCCTTTCGTTTCCACGAACTAGGTAATTAATCCCAAAAGTCAATTCCAAAAATTTGGAGTTTTAACTCTTAAATTTTTCTAGTTTCATTTAGTTCTCTATCACCAAATCACCATATTTGTAATTTTAAATGAACGGGTTGCTGAGTAAAGCAACTAGCGAACTCCCAACTTTCCTAAAACATAGTCCTAACATATGGTGAGTTCAAATCCCAGAGAAGTAAGACACGTTTTAGAATGAAAAAAAAAAATCATCGACTAAATGAATAAAGGAGCAAATTCTGAACCGATAAATATGGTGCGCTAGAATCCCAGAGAGGTAAGATAGTTTAAAACTATGATAAGTAATTTCTCAATCTTTATTTAGCTATTATTGATTTTCTTACAAAATAAAGGAATTGTTGTTCATAAAACTAATTTTTTCCCATTATATGGAAAACATTGTATCATGGGTATGTTTTTGAATCCACATTTCGACATTTCAATGTAAGAATGGAGAAAATCAGTATACGTTTGTCTAATTGATAGTCAAGAAGGATCTTAAATCTTAAGGTGTAAATGAAACGTTAATCCATTTTGATTACAATTTGGTCTGCTAAGAGCTCTGATATAATTTTATCTGACCAAAAACCACTTGTGTGGTAAAACAACACCCCGCCAAGTCTGTGGTCCAAAAAAGTAATTTAGTTCTCTAATCTCCATAGACCTTGTCAAGCTCTTAACTTCACTTTTATTTGACTCTAATGTGTAGGAATAATCAGTTTAGAGAATTTTTCCTTAGGAACCGTACAAAAAGTCATGAAATCTGACCAAAAACCACTTGTGTGGTAAAAAAAAAACACCCCGCCAAGTCTGTGGTCCAAAAAAAATGTGAAATCAACTTTCTGTCCCGCCAAGTGATGTTGGCACTTTCTCCTGACCCAACACTGTCAACTTAGATACTTATCAGCTTCTTCTTCTTGGCGGTGTGCCTTGCCATTTCCAGGAACTGGAATTTTAATATTCTTTAATCACCAATACAATTTCTTGTTTCACCTTCACGTTTGCCACATGAGGTTTGTGTGGAAAGATAGTTGTTCACCTCATAGTCTTAGTTCTAGACAACTAGATCTAATATATGCAGGCGCATATTGGAGAGGAAAGCCTTTTAACAGTGTTTTCAAAAGTGGCATCGAGAAGAGCCTTCTTCTCGATGCCACAATAATCATTGCTGTAAATCTTTTCCATTATCAAAAAGCAAATAAAATAGAAAAAAGTAATATACTAATTAAGCTTTCAAGGAATGACCAAATGCAACTACTACTTTCTTTGCAGAGGATGCGTGGAATACAACCAGTTAACTTTGGGTAGTACTGCAGGCACACCGCCAAGGAGAAGAAGCTGATAAGTATCTAAGTTGACAGTGTTGGGTCAGGAGAAAGTGCCAACATCACTTGGCGGGACAGAAAGTTGATTTCACATTTTTTTTGGACCACAGACTTGGCGGGGTGTTTTTTTTTTACCACACAAGTGGTTTTTGGTCAGATTTCATGACTTTTTGTACGGTTCCTAAGGAAAAATTCTCTAAACTGATTATTCCTACACATTAGAGTCAAATAAAAGTGAAGTTAAGAGCTTGACAAGGTCTATGGAGATTAGAGAACTACGAGATCTGTGACATTGAAAGAACTTACCATTCTGATAGTAGAAGCATAGAAAACATAAAAAAATAAAATAAAATAATAATAATAATTGATTAGATGAGTAAAGTGGCCGGATAACCCCCCGTCCTGTAATAACCCTGGCAGTTGATCAGGACTAAAACCCAAAAGAAAAAAAAAAAAAAAAAAAAAGAGAAAAATAATAAAATAATAATAAATAATAAATAATAAAATAAAATAAAATCATAGAAAACAGAAATATGTATTAATAAACAAATTACTCCCCCTTGAACTCAAGAGAGTAAGGTTGAACTAAACCCATAATACTAAGTTTAAAAGGTTCAAAAGATGAACTCGTAAATAGAAGTAATTCAAACGTCATGTGACAAGCACGAAACTACTACACAACACACTGGTGTACCTTTGTATAATTGTCAGGCTCACCACTTCTTATGACGCTTACTTGGTTTCTACCCATTTTAGACTGTTCGCTAATCGCTAGCTTGGTTTCTCCACATTCAGCGTAGGAATGAGTTTAGGGGTTGTAAGGGGGGGGGGGGGATTGCACTAATGCCCTAGAAGAATACAAAAAGCCCTAATTCATTAAAATCGGTTCAGTAGTTTAGGCTGTAGGTGCGTCAACGTTAAAGTGACTGGTTTCTCGCTCCGCGTTCAGCGTAGGAATGGGTTATCTTTTTTTTATCTAGAAATGCACTAGGGTCCTAGACGAATCCAAAAAGTCGTCATTCATTAAAATCGGTTCAGTAGTTTAGGCTGTAGGTGCGTCAACGTAAAGTGAAGGAAGAATAAGAATAAGAAGTCATCGAAACTACCATTTTCAAACCTATTTTTCTCTACTTCTACTAGACCGATTTCGACTTATTTTTTTAATTCTGATCTACAGGACACGGCCACAAAGATATTAAACAAATATTCAGGTAGCTTGTACGTATTCCACGCTGCAGACCCTCAAAAACCCTAGTTTGTCACCTACAGTATATATACACTGGCAGCTTTTGTGAAATTTTGTTTTTTTGACTTGGCGGGGCGGAACGCTGCTGCATTCCTAAATATAACATTTAGAAAGTATATAATGAATTCTATCGGCGAAATATAGTACTGCAATGAATAAAAGTGAAAACCAATCTACCTCCTATGATATTCTAACTGCCTGTCACGATATTTAAGAGCGTCATATTGTGCATCTCGTATATATTGAAACTTCAGGCCACCATATCGTCAAAATATTGTAAAATAAATGAAAACCTATCGACCTCCTGTTAAACCTAACCTTCTAGCACGATATTTATTAAAAATGTCAAATGTTTCATGTCGTTTTTTGCGTGACGGAAATTTCGTCAGAACCCCAGAGCTAAAATATACATCCATGTAAAAAAAATCACCATATTATGCGTCTTTAAATAACTGCATCACAGCACGTTGTTTTAGGCTATTTTCATAACCTAAAACAATCTTAAGGTCACTACGCTAAACATCATTAAAGAAAGATGGAAAAAATGTAAAAATTGTGTTAGGAGAGTAAATTGAAGGGTAATTGAAGATTGGTAAGTGGTTTGGATGGAGAGGAGACCAAGTTAAAATGACATTAGACCGGTCGCAATACCTTGGAACCACTTGACTACTCGGTAATGTAGAGTTCCTACATACAGCTCCGTGTTTACTTAGCCCAGTTTCATGCCTTTAGTGGCCTTGCTTGTCAATAAACTCTCATACACAACAAACTTTGTACATACTATTAGTCGATACCTTCATCAACCTAATGGAAAACACCAAGTCTTTCAACTGCTTCTTATACTAAACAGTATCGACTTCACTTTAATGTTACAAGCGAACGTAAAGACGAGTGTGTTAAAAATGTTTTTAAAAATAACCAGTGTAAAATGAAAGGACACCAGGTAGTTAGAAGGGGTTTAGTAAATACTCAAACAAAAACAAGCCCTTAACTGCTTCGTGATATGGTTTCAAACCTAAGTTTGAAAACTAGGTCAAAACAAAAGACTTCCGACATTAAAACATTCAGTGGAGAACAGTAGGAGAGTGGTATAATAATAACACATTCACCATTCACACTCGACTAAAACCATACTTCAAGCACTATCCTAAGTAGTGTGATACACAAAGAGATATTATATTATACACTAAACCCAGACCAAGAACTCATTGCAATCAGGAGAAGTGCGCTCGTATATCGGGACGCAAAAGAAGCGGATAATGTAAAAAACATATATAATGCGTCTTTAAATTGCTACATTGCCGCATTCTTTTTACTACCCAAAACCAAGGATCTTATAAAATAGGGATGGAGCACTAAGCATACCTCCTGGGTAAAAAAGTGTCGCCAAATACTTAAATCTACATAACATTTTGACTGCGCATGCTTAGAACTTTTTAGTAGGGCGAATTTCTTCCCGACTGTTATCAATTGTTTATTTTGAATGAAAGGTTACAATCTAAGATTTTTTAAATCAAGCTTTTAATTATATATTTTCTTGTTTTAAGGTTTTTTTTTTATTTTAATTTACTGTGTTACTTTAATATATTAATGAAATTTTATTTGTAGAATAGTTTTTAATAATCGAATAATTAATATTAATTAATTTGGAAACGGGTTATTTCTATTGCAGAATATGATTTTATTCTACAAAATTGTCACAGTTTACCTTTTACAAAAAATATACAATTTTAAAAAGTTTAACTTTAATATTATACATATTTATAAAATTATAAATATGAAACGCGAGAGGAAGAAAATTTAGTTTTAAAAATAACATAACCTGATCGAATTTTTCTTCATCTTCTATAGTTATAATCATACTATTTATTTATTAATTAATTCATTTATTTATTTATTTATTTATTGAATTCTTTATAGTATACTAGGGTAATTAATGTTATTTATTTAGTTAGTGCTGTGATTTTAGTTATTTTTAGTTTAATATAATTATTACGTCCTTTTTAATAGATTATTTATTGATGCATGTAGATTTTTTCTCCTTTTTAAAACTATTTATTTATTAATTAATTAATTTATTTATTTATTTATTGAATTCTTTATAGTATACTAGGGTAATTAATGTTATTTATTTAGTTAGTGCTGTGATTTTAGTTATTTTTAATTTTAATATAATTATTACGTCTTTTTTAATAGATTATTTATTGATGCATGTAGATTTTTTCTCCTTTTTAAAACTATTTATTTATTAATTTTCTTGCTAAGAACCTAGCAAAACTTATTTATTTACTGCCATTTAAATTTATTAATTAATTTGTGCATGTAACTATACTAATTTAAAGCATTGTTTTGTTTATTGTATGTTATCATATTAATTTATTAATTACCATTCGCATGTAAACTAATTTAAAATTTGATATCTACTTTTTAATTTTAAGTAGATTGTATTAATCAATAGGCCTATAATGACCAACTCCAGCTGGCGGGAAATTGGCCAAAGCTTATGAATGCTGAGTAAAAAAAACTAAAAAAAGCAATCAATGTATTTTCAGTTAATAAAGCATTATTATTATTATTATTAGTTATAACCATACAGGAAGGTAATCTATCCTACTAGATTTTCCAAGTTCGTGCACTTTTTTCGCTTAGTTCTCCATCTCTATTTTATAAGAAAGATCTTTGCCCAAAACAGACCTACAGTTTGCGAGTAATGAGTAGTGACTTTTGACAGCGCGGGAAAATCCAAACAATTGGGGTGGGGAGCCAATGAGAGGTCAGGATTTTGAATTCTAAAGGTAGGGCCAACTAGGCAAACAAAAATGACACAGTTCCTATTCCCTCCAACAGGCCTATAGGCTTTATTTTTTTCCACATTTAGGTCAATCTGAGTGTCAACAGTCACAACTCGTAACGTGCATACTGTAAGGTTACTGTAATAAACGTCATTAAAGAGAGAGAGGAAAAAACTAACTCTTAATTCTTTATTTTGACTAATCTAAATCTAATTTTATAATTTTCAAAAGTAAATGACGTGTGTTATTACCTACTAACTTTGCTAAGCTTCGATAATATACAAGAAAAAAACCTATTGTTTATCAGTAGTTCTGTTTATATTTCCTGTACAAGCGATATCCCAGGCATCAGACGTCTAAATAGATTAGAATAGATTGCTAATGCACGTGCCTGTACCTAGCTCCTTCCTGTCAACGGCCTTTCGTCATTACCCGTGCCCGGATAGGAAAAAACTACATACACATCAAAATGAGAACCTTAGAGTTTTTATAAATATTCATCTCTAATACATTTATCAACGCTAATACAACTAAATATATATCAATTACTTCTAAAATTACTTCTTATTATAATGTAAAATGTAGGATGTAGTATAGGTGAAAAATGTTATGGGCAATTCCTAACTTAATTTTAAAAATTTTCAGCTCATCTGGCAAAACAGATGACTAGTGTTGAGTCGTCCATTTTTTTTCTATAATAATCCCATCAAAATAACATTTATATTAGAGGAAGGTTATTGGAACGTTTACTAAAGGCGGGTTCATAACCTGCGTTTTATTCGCGCTTCATAATAATCTATAGGGTGTCATAAAATAACGCGAGAAAACTTGGTTCCAAACAAACTTTCTAACAAAGCTAACCTGAATGAAACCTTCCCGTCCATTTTCCTCTTGTTTATATATTTGATTTAATTTTTTAAGTCATCCATTTTACATAGTAAATATTAAATAGACACTTCTTTTTCATTTTACAACCATCCTTTGAGAAAATTAATACAGTAGTTTAATAATAAATTTGAACGGCTTTGTTTATAACCTGAACGGAACACTGCGCAAGTGCGCAAGGAAGGAAGGGTGGGGGAAAACACTGAGTAAAGTCTTCCCGCCTTCATGATTGCATTTTTTATCTATATAGCACAAACGCGCGTAAAAAAAGCATGTTATCAACCCACCTTAACGCATTTACACAATGTGAAACATAGGTGTTAGGCTAATGACACACTTCGCCACCCGGGTAGCGCCACCTGGTTGACGCCACTTGCTTCCGCCACCTGTCTTGCGCCACCCGAGTTTTTACTTTTTTCGGCCAGTAGAGAAAGGGACCTGGAGAAGATAGCTGTACTTGCTTATCATTATGTTTGTTAAAGAAGGAAAAAAGGCGTTTTTGGATTCATCTAATAATTTCAGACAAAAAAAAAATACTAATTTGCTTTCATACAGTGTACCCCTGTATCCTGCCTGTATCAAAGAGGACAGTAACATTTTTTAAATTCTTGCCGAATGTCGCGTGGAACTTTCAACAATTTGCTTAGAATATTGAAGAACAGTTTGGACCAGTAAAAACACTTATATGAGGGATGCACTTTGGCCCCTGATTTGATTGAAGGAGTGGGGGCTGAGTGGCAGAGACTTGGGTGGCACCGTGTGACGGGCTCAATTAAGAAAATTGGGCTGACCGGGTGGCGCCGTGGGACGGTCGACCAGGTAGTGCCACCCGGCGGATGGCGCCACCTCGTGTGGCAGGTTCCATTCTATTCTCATTGACGACCAGGTAGCGCACCCGGGTGGCGAAGTGTGTCACTACCCTTAGACTTACAATAGCATTATTATTTGTTATGAGAGAAAACAATCTGTCTTTTACTTTTAAGATTGCCTCTCCTATGGCTCCCCAGTAACCATCAGGACTGTATACAATTTGTAATTAAAAATATTAATACCTCCCCTCTCTAGGATTTGAAACCAGTATCTCGGTATAAAGATAGTGGTTTCAATCACGGTGGTTAGAGAGCAGTGACCGCTCGTCTACACTAACAACCCAAAAGACAAGAGTTAATTTGAATACACAGGACATACTCCATAACTTAATTATGCTTTAATTTAAACAAAAATTATACAACAAATTTAAACTAAATTCTCACTTAAATTAGAATTAGGTTAGTAACCAAGATGTGTAAACAACCGACCTGTTAAGCGACCTATAGACGGTCAACTTAGACGTCAACAAAGTTGACAACATTTATAACATAGACATTACTTTTTTACAAAGTTGTCAACCGAATATACAGTTTGTTCAAGTTTGTTTGGGGAGGTTTATGGGTTTAAAATGAGTGAAGAATTGTTATACCTCGTTATTATCACGGATTATGTTAAAAAGAGGCTTGTCCCACATAAAAATATTTTATTTTGATTTTACTCCAACCTATGGACCAACATAAAATTTCGACCATAGACGATAAACATTGACATCACCATAGCATATTGACAAGAGGGGTTGACAACCCGGAAAAGTTGATCAGTGGCCATTAAACATTTTAAAAATATATTTAATTATAAATTAAATAAAAATGAGACATTATAGGCTTTAAATTCAGTATCACTATGTATAATGAAACAGTTTTGTTCAAGTCAGTCACACCGAATTTGTGTATTCATTTCCTAGATGAACAAATCGTTCCGTAAAAAATAGACTGCCAATTGGTAATACACAAAGCTTCCTCGCATCCTCACCTACCACAAGTTTATGCTTTTACAAGCCATTATAGTACAATTTATTTAATTGTTTCCCCCGTTTTAGATGAATTAAAGTATGAATTTAGCAAAATTTAAGACGGTTTAAATTAATCTGGGGCTATCTACGGGTTACTTTCGATAAACTATAAAAGTTTCATACAAATAATATAAGTACTTTTGAAGTTATAGGTGAAAATAAATGTATGTTTGTGCGCGTGTATATAAGAGAAACAAATTAGCGCAGAATTATATGGGACCATGATAACATGATAATTAACAATAAGCTAATTATGACCTACCACACAAATTTCATCAAAATCGGACGAGTAGTTTTTAAGATATGTTGGTTCGAAAAAATTGAGCGACAGACAGACAAACACGGAACCAAAAATGTTCCCTGATATCTGAAACTGATTTATGTCTGGGAATTTTTAAAATCGGAGACATCAAATATATTATATTTATTTATTATATTATCATTCTTCAGAACTATCCCATAGCTTCCTTTACCTTTGGTAAGCTCGGAAGCAAAATAATCACGAAATCGCACTTATTTATAACCTTCATCTTGTAACCTTCCTTTTCTTAAAAAAATATTTCTACTTCATGGAAAAACATTAAATCATGGATATATTTTTGAGTTCTACCATCATGGATATTGTTTTGTGATCATACATCCAACTAATGGATATAGTCAAAGACTAAGTCCTCTTTAAGTATAATTAGCAGGTAAAGAGTAGATAGATCACAACAACCAACAGTAGTACCGCGCTTAAGAGGAAAACATTATAATTAAATAAAGTAAAAATAATTCGTAGCTACATCCATCAATCTTTATTACTCCCTATCGTGAGGAAAAGAGTTCTTTAAATTCCTGATAGCTTCGAGTGGCATAGAAATAAACAAAACACGTTTCTGAATCCCCGACATTGTCAGTAATTTAAATGCTAAATAAAGTCCAAGATGAGGTTACCTCCATGATGTTTATTTGTTTTTACTCTCCACGTGCTACACGACAGAATAATTCCAGCTGTGATGGAAATGAATATTATTTATAGTTGTTACAAATTAGGAGTGGAATTAAGGGTAAAACTAATGTTTGGTCATTAATCACACTAATGGAGTTGATCTATAAAGGTTAGAGTGGTCATCACGTAGTCTTGCAAAATGGATCCACATTTGTTTTAATGGTCTCAAACACCATCTTAACATTTCCTCACCAGCAATTAAAACAGTTGTTCAGCAATTCACACAAATCTCTCAACATATCAATAAAGTAGGCATTACTACACTTTTTGCATAAAGGTAATTCACCATAAATTAAAAGACTTGTGAATTATTTTCATTAGTCACAATTTGTTCGCAACGTCTGCAAGAATTCGGTGCTATTCATTAACAGTTCGAGCTATGATTTGTCGAATTTAACTCATAGTTAATAAAGCCTAAAGTACAAGGGGGCGAGTTTACAAGCTACAAGCCGGTTTTTTTACAAGCAGCTCGTAAACTAGCCCAGTGTACTTGATGCACTCGCCCCATTAGCTGCTACTAAAAAAGCTCTGGAAAAAGTTGATCTGCAGGCGATTTTACCACCAGCTTTTCCCAACACAAACAGGAAAATGTCACAGCACCACATGGTTTCTACACGCCAGCTACTTGGCTATTGAGCGAGTCGAAAGTTTCGAGTGGTACAACAGCTAGCGCACTCTACTCGTCTTCTTTACTCGCCGGCATGTAGCTTGTAAACTCGCCCCGTGTACTTTAGGCCGCTCCCTGACTTGTCGGTACGGTATCGGTATGCGGTATTTTCTGCTTTACCGACAGCTTACCGATACCGCCTTCATTTCCCCACATGTCGGTATACTTTCGGTATAATCTTGCAGTCACAGACGTGATTATGTCGTCGTCAGAAGAAGTACTGGCGATATCCTTTAATATATAATTTAATATTTAATATTATAATTTATAACTTTAAAATTAATAAATATAAACAGTAAATACCAAACATTTTTGTTTTGTTTGAAATTTCCGACCAAGCTTTCTCCCTCAGGTCCTTTCTAGCATATTCCGGTAATTTATATTTGTACAACAATAGATATTTCTCAATTTCTGAGACCAAAATAACATGAATATCTCTCTCCGTTGCCATATTGCGATAACACCTCGACCACGCTCAAAGATAGAATGATAGGAGTTTATTAATCTAGTACTTTTTACCGCGTCTGTTTTTACTGCTTGAACTTACCGACTCTCGGTATACCGATTCCTTACCGCCCCGCTCCCACGCATGCGCCCTAGTCAGGCCGCTCCATTTTAAGTTTAATGTATAAGCAATTATCTCTATGATTCACAGACATAGTGAAAATCTAAATAATTATCAAACTGCTCAGATTTGATGCATTTAGAATTTAGTAGAACATAATAGAAAATAAAATTAGTAAATGCACACAAAATAACTAACGTAAGGCTAAAATGTATAAGTTTAACTTATATTTATTATGCAGCAAAATTAAGCATTACTTAACTGTTTTTAGGCTGGAAAGTAATAATTCACAGATTTGTCATTAAAATATTAAAAACAGGCAGGAAAGTAATTGAAACAGTCAGGGAAATATTTATCTGCCAAGGCAGGAAAAGTACAGTGTTTACCAGTGCGTGTCATATCATCTGTTTTAAACTAAGCTTCCATTTTTTATCCAAATAGCGTGAGAAGATAAAATATTGTATGCAACAAGGCAGCAAAGGAAACATTTCTGCTAGAAGATTATTAATCAGAAAAACATTGGACCTACGATCTAGACTAGAAGACGAAGCAGCAAATTATTGTTAACGTCTTTAAGATATCATTAAGTTTTGTTGCCATCAGGTGATTTTTCTATCAAAATTAAGGTCACTAACTAAAAGCAATTAGAGATTGGCTAACTTATCCAAGATCAATTTCTTCTCAACATATCATGAAATATAACAATCAGCGGGCTTAATTATATAATTAAGTATTGTCATTAAGGTTTTATTCCGTTGCCTTGAATATTACATAAATCTCTTTTACAGTTAATTTAGAATCAATTTAATCATTGAATCATGACAGATTCCTCATTTGAGAATTATACGAAAGCATAATCGTCTGTATATTACATAAGCATTGACACGTGTTACGTTACATCACATCCTTCATTATCAAATTATTATACTATAAATAATACAATTTTATCAATCATTGATTATCTATTTATAATTTTTAAAGATATCATTATTTATCAGGTTGATAACCTACTTAAAAAAAATAAAATAAAACGGGGGAATAAAAGGGAGATGTAAAATAGTTAGCAAATTAAATTACAATAACTCAAAATTACAAGCAACCCCTAAATGATTATTATAATTAGCATTCGTAACCGGACTCTAACAATTTATATAGAAAAGTAAAATAAAACAATCCGTTGAGGTATTTAAAAACCAAAGATTGTAGCCAAAAATCAGTGACAGCAAATAAAGGATAATCGTAAATTAATTAAAGAAAATAATGAATTCTAAATGGAAACATTTCGAACAAGAAATAACAACTAATGGCATTTCAATGTTAACTGAGTAAATTAACACAAAATTAAATTAGAACAAAGTCTGGAAGTTTTATCTAGATCTGGCAAGATAATGGAACAGTTAGTGGCTTTAAAATTCCTAAAAATACACTCTCGCTATCTATTAACACAGCTCTCATTTAAATAAGTAATAATGAATAGTTAATTAAAATAAATGGAAAGAAAGTAATAAAAAGGATACGTTCAATTAAGGTCCTTTCTAAGCTCAGAGATCTAATAAAAAGGACAAATTTTGGAATACTTAAATCTTCTTTTTTAAATGATAAAAAGAAGATGACTATAAAAGATGCATAATTGAATGCTAAAAGCAAATATGTAGTAAGAGAGAATAGGATAAATTTAACTCGTCAATTATCACTAATTGCTCTGTAAACACAGTTGCTCGAGGGATATTTGCGTAACAGATGAAAAAGCTCTGCTTACAACATAGAGAGAAATTATTAGAAGTATATTGGGGTAAAATAATGTGTAAATATACAAATAGCAAACCACAAAAATGCAAATCCCTTTGCTCCATAACTCTAAAGAAGAGAAGTAGAAGTCTATTCGACAACAAAAAGGAGAAATATGGTAATTTTTTATAAAATTATAAAATGATTGCAGTTTTAAACATTAATAAAAATAATTATATCATTCCCTGCTTAGAGCTCTTGAGTAAGTCCAATGATACTCGACAAACCTCTTGATAAGATAACTTTAATTATATGATTGAAAGAAAATTAATCACAATAATTATAGAAAAAGTTGTGATCATTAAGGGATAGAACTGTTTCAATTAAAAAGTAAAGTTGTCAAGTAGGTGCTTCCAGCAAATACAAATAGTCCAGGAGATAGCGTGCAAAAAAGTGTCAGACTAACATCAAGCTAGAATTTTGTATACAAGATAATTTTTTGGTGCCATTCAAGAACATGTGGTCGACTAAGTTCGTCTGTGGGACATAGCTTGGCAATAGGCATTTGAAAAATACAAACCTGTGAAGAGCGGTCATATCTCGCCAATTATGGTGGAAAATGTGATTTTCATGATCCTGAGTATAAAATTAGTTAGTAGACCGAAAATCAAGTTGATGCTAGTTTGACACTTGATGGGCAAGTTATTCAAATATTACTCCAAATCGCAGTGGTCACCTATCAAGTGACGAACTAACATCAACTTGATATTTGCTCTATTAACTAATTTTGTACTCAGGATCATTAAAATCACATTTTCCGCACCAAAATGGGCGGGACATGGCCGCTCTTCACTGGTTTGTTTCAAATGCCAGTTGCCATGTCCCGCAGACGAACTTAGCCGAAACATATTCTTAAAAGGCCCTAAAGGATTTACTTATACACAAAATTCTAGCTTGATGTTAGTCTGACACTACTTTGCATTCTCTCTCTTGGACTAAAAAGGTGCGTAACCAATTAAACAAATCGGACGAATTCATTAACCAGCATAATTGCCTCAGACGGTTCAATATGGCGACTGTTTAAGAGATCATATCAAGATAGGGTATATGCTTGATGACGTATCCGCCAGCAGTCCATCTGCTGTCAGCTGGGTGCGGCCATCATCTGCCCCATTGGGATTCTTTCAAGGAGGGGGAATCTTTCGAGTCCCCTGGAGGCGGCTGGAGAGTGGAGAAGTGAGGGCGAACTAGGCGGGTGAACCAGGTTAGACGGTGCTCATCTAGAGAGGGACCCCTTCAGGGACAGCCCCTCCTGTCCCTGAGGGGGTCTTAGCGGTCACGGGGTGGCCGGCGGTCTTGACCGGCCCCAAAAGTTGAAAGTATCAACAACAAGCAGCACCGTTACCAATGTGAATGTGTTACGACCCTTCTCCCTCATACAGGTGCTGAGAAACTAGGAGGGCTAAGGAGAAAATGCATAAGTGTCCTCATCTATAAGACACTAGATGTCTTTTATTGATGCAAAAGAGGAGGACAGACGACTGCATATGGCGCCAATAGCCGATCAATGGGCTGAGGCGCCCTGTAAGTGGAAGGTTTTCAATGGGAGAGATTACTCTGGGGAGTCTTACACAACGGGTGAAATCAAGTGCATTTATACCAAACCCCTATAAATAATTAAAAAGAAACTACTTCAAAGTCTCCAGCTCAAACTATTTCCAAGATATTCACGAAACATGTAAAGATGAATGAAAAACCGAAACCAAACACTTACATACATATATACAGGGTGACTGGCGATATATGTGAAAAAATGAAGTAGGTTGTTCTACGCCCCAGCGGCTACAAAAAACGCTATATAAACCATGGGTCAAATCTTAACCGTTTTCCCGCCAGGTCAAATTTTATGATTTTTTTAAGATCGCATACCTTTGCTCATAAAAACCCTTATTACTTCAAAAGTATAAAAGCTTGAACAAAATCTTTGCTATCGTTGTAAAGCTTACAAAATTTCCAACAAGAAAAGCGTCAGTTTAATTTTAATGCACTCAAATTACATGAAAAAAATGTATACAAATTTTATTTTTAAGAAAAAATATAAAAAACAATTTCTTTGGGGTTCCATAACTTTGAATTGATCCGAGCTTAAACTGTTCGGACTTCAGGAAAAACTTCCTTATTTCCTAACGTTTCGATCAATAGTAATATTATTACCCATTCATAGGGCAGAATTTCTTGTAAACTTCGCTTAAAGTAAAAAAGAAATGTGTTTATTGTTACAGGTGAGTAAATAATTAAAAATTTATTAAAAAATAGCAAGACTGGTTTAGTATATATATATATATATATATATATATATATATATATATATATATATATATATATATATATATATATATATATATATATATATATATATATATATATATATATATATATATATATATTTGGCCTTAAAAGAGCAGAATCTATGCTCGGCTCGTTTACTCCGTTTGGTTCGGCAGTCAGTAGACGACGCTTTGGCAATGTATAGACAACAACGATGGTCATCTTCCAGATGTCATATTCAAAAAATAAAAAAGTACTATGTCCACTTTAGGCCATCACTTAGGCACTTTTTACGCCCCGTGGTGGAGAGTTCCAGCTACTTCACACATCATATAATTGTACATTGTACCGCCGAAGCGAGTATGGTGTGGTCATTAGTAAGCTATATAAGCGTGCGTCAAAGCGTGGGGGAAGAGTCCCCATAAAGGGTGTCCCTCGCCCTGCTCCGTCCTCGAACCATAGATACAAATTACATTCATCATGACCCAGATCGGACCCACATGAAAGAGTGGGGGAAGAGTCCCCATAAAGGGTGTCCCTCGCCCTGCACCGTCCGCGATTCATTGATGCAATTCAGAGTATCATGGCACGGGATCGAACCCACGACCTCGAGTTGCCTCGACCTAGTGATAGCTGAGCGAGCGCCTTAAGACGCTCGGCTCCCCTGGCTCCCGTTTAAAGGGGGTAGAATTGTTAAAAAAAAGTTCAGATTAACTGATTTCAAAAGGAACAAACCAAGATTCTTGACACATAGAAAGCCTCTGCTAAATTTCTGATATAATCTTATAAGCAGAAGCAAATAACACATTCTTACCTAGTGAAAGGAATGCAGTGACAAAAATGAAAAAATCGGTCCGAGACAACTCAGAAAAACTTTCTCAAACACAAGGAGTTCACAACTACTTAGCCCCGTGTTTTTCATTTATTATCTGTCGCAGGTACATATATTTAATTATTATTGAACATTTTATCAAAATGTATCATAAAAAAACTTCAACTCGGTAGGGAATCGAACCCGGTCTCTCTCCGTCCACGTTTAAAGCTATTTCCTCAGGAACTAGATTTTCTGATGATCTCTCGGGCATCATCAGTGCCTACAACCAAACAAATTCTCTTGCGCACCTATTCTTCTCAAAGACACATTGAGTAATGATATAACTTTTAGAAATAAATGTTTGAGATCTACTGATTTACGTAAAACGAAGAAAAATTTCTTCAAATTTGTAACGCAACTTTTGATTTTTCAGAAAATCTCGAAAAGTAGGACATAAATGTCTGACAGAGAACTAGTATAAACGATAGTTATAAACAGAAAAACAACCAGGACCCTGCTTATAGTACGATAATAATAATGTAAAAAAAAACCTAACACGAAATCGCGTTATAACCATCTTGTAACCTTCCTTTTCTTAAAAAATGTCTCCACTTCATCGAAGAACATTGAACCATGGATATGTTTTTGTGTTCGCTCCTGGTGGTGAAATATAGTACTAAAAAGTGAAAACCGAGCTACCCCCTGTTTGATCTCAACTTCCTGGTACTGAGCGTCACGTTTCCCCTGCCCCTAGCCCAAAGACATTTCATTATAGGTGGTATAATATATGTCGTTCACTTAAACTCTTGTAATGTTCAATTATTTTAAATGATAAAATAACAATGTTTTATAACTCCCTAAGTGGAAAATTTTAGTTAAGAGCGTGCGTAAAACCGAAAATAAGGAAAGAAAAACAGAGGAAATCCAGTTTACCCTAAATTATGCTTGGTTGCTTTTAATTTAATTTGGGGAATCGCACCTGGAACCTGGAATGCGATATGTATGATCTACCATGGACCCCGTTCACCAAGCATATCACAAAAGTAATGGGTGACTACGACTACTAAAGTGAAGTGTTGGGTCAAGGTGAAGCACTCGGAGCCACAAGTAAAGCCAATGGTAAAATGCTAAACCAACACAAACTCATGCATTGCTGGAGAAACAAAAGCTCAGTAATAATTACAAGATAAAAATAACTTTTATACAGTACGTTTTCAAATTTTCTGTTGGGTCATATAAACCTGACCTTTCTATGTATTAACAAGACGGCTATACTTTATCTTTATTTATATTTATTCTTGCAATTTTTTTTCTAACTAACTTTCCAGACATTAAAATTTACTGCAAATGAATTAAATTCTGCTTAAAGATAAGAAGGCTATAAGTATTCAAATAATGCATTGTCATCGTGTTCTGAGCTATTCTAAAAGTTTCAAATGTCTAGCTAGTTAAAAATCGATTGTAAGATTTGTAATGGACACACAAACAAACAAACTCACAAGAAGCAAGCTAATAAAAAAGTAGTAAAATTATGTGTTTTTAAAAGTATTAAAACCGATTGTATTAGGAAAACCACACTGATGGCGTCAGGGTTTTTTGGACTGTGTCATACTTTTAAAACCCTTTATATTGTACTACTTGTCTGCATTGAGGTAACAATTCTTGGGGACCTTGTGAATACTTTTAAAACCCTTGATATTGTACTAGGTACTTGTCAACATTGAGGTGACAATTCTTGGGAACTGTGACATACTTTTAAAACCCTTGATATTGTACTACTTGTCAGCATTGAGGTAACAATTCTTGGGAACTGTGTCATACTTTTAAAACCCTTGATATTGTACTACTTGTCAGCATTGAGTTACAATTCTTGGAGACTGTGTCATACTTTTAAAACCCTTGATATTGTACTACTTGTCAGCATTGAGGTAACAATTCTTGGGGACTGTGTCATACTTTTAAAACCCTTGATATTGTACTACTTGTCAGCATTGAGGTAACAATTCTTGGGGACTGTGTCATACTTTTAAAACCCTTGATATTGTACTACTTGTCAGCATTGAGGTAACAATTCTTGGGGACTGTGTCATACTTTTAAAACCCTTGATATTGTACTAGGTACTTGTCAGCATTGAGGTGACAATTCTTGGGAACTGTGTCACACTTTTAAAACCCTTGATATTATACTACTTGTCAGCATTTAGGTAACAATTCTTGGGGACTGTGTCACACTTTTAAACCCCTTGATATTGTGCTGTTTGTTTTACTATTAAGCATTTTACGCATGGCTATACTTGTGGCCCCAAATGCATTATCTCGATCCATATTCATGTTATAATTAGAACAGAGAATAATTCCCTTCCATTTGTTAAAGGTAGTTAGATTAATTACAGTTGATTACAAATCCACCCTAAAGCTACTAATTACAAATAGTAGGGCGAATTAGCATACACCTACACAAAGAGTAAATTTATAATAAAGACACGTCACAGATAATCAAATAACAGTGTTAAACACAGACTTGCCCAAATTAGGAGCAATTGTTTTAACTAGAGTGAATAAGAAGGTAGGAAGTTTTGTTTAGTCTATTTCAGATGGAATTGACTTACGTTGCGTCCTCTGAGTGATGACGTTCATAGTAGCTGATGAACTATCCTCGAAATCCGGGTCATCCATGTCGAAAACAATGCCCTCCTCGTAGTCGGTGTAAAGAGCTCCTCCCTTCCCGGACATCTAAAACAAAAACAAATTATAAATTAAACTTCTAGCAAATTGGAAGCCTTTAGTTTGTGCTTTCTAACGAAAACATAATTAAGAACCGTGTAATAAAATCAAGAATTATAACAACAACACATGGTGCTCATGATTCTCTCAGAAAAACATTTTGAAGCAATAAAAATATTACCAATATCAACTTTTACTTCATACTAACTTAGTACTTTCCAGCGAGAATTTATAGAACTTATCCATAGTACAGTAGAGTCACTAATCTGGTTTTGATAAGACCAGGCACTTTTCGGATAACCTAAAGTCTGCATTAAACGGAATCTGTTTTAAAATGTCTGTAAGGCTCTTTTTGCAGGGTAAAACTATTAAAATCGATGTTTTCAACATAAAAATGACTGTCTAGTCTCAAAGTAGGTCCACTTTTTAAACCTACAAATTGATTTAAGATAACAAAAAAATTTACAATCATATTGATATAAATTCAAAGTTTATCAATTGAACATTCTTAGAAAATGATTGAGGTCCGTCAGGATTAACCAGATGTCCGGAATAGCGGGGTTTGAATAAGCGAGACTACCGTAAATAAAATTCCAAGAGCGGACTTGACCAGTTTATTTTAGCCTAAAAAACCTCAATCGCTAATACTCATATTTAATGCACCGAGACGACCACTAACTTTAGTAGAACTTACTCTTAATAAATAAAATTCCAAGAGCGGACTTGATCTGTTTTACTTAAGCCGAAAAAACTCAATCGCTAATACTCATATTTAATGCAAAGTGTCGACCACTTACCTTAGTATAACTTACTCTTAATAAATAAATTTCCAAAAGAGGACTTGATCAGTTTTACTTAAGCCAAAAACAAAAAAACCTCAATCGCTAATACTCATATTTAATGCAACGTGTCGACCACTTACTTTAGTATAACTTACTCTTAATAAATAAAGTTCCAAGAGCGGACTTGATCAGTTTATTGTAGCTTCCTCGCCAATTGGACGAATGGTCACATGAATAAATAATGTAATCACACTGGAAATTGAATGTGTGGTTTTTTAGACCTGTTTCACTTAGGTTTTCTTTCTTTTTTTTTTTTTCTTAAAATTTAATATTTCTTATTTAATATTAAAAGAGAGCTGAAGGTTGAAATTAATATGTGAAGGCTTCTTTAGATAAACTATCCGATACCTTCGGCAAGTTCAGAAGCATAAAAAGTGGTTATTACACAGTTTTTGATCACTTAAGTTTAGGAAGGGCGTCCTCGAACGAAACCCCACACCACTCCGGGATCTTAAAGGAAATTTGATGCTAAACAAAGAGGTTCCTATGAACAAAGGTCTATTAAACAACTTTTTTTTTTAAATTATTCTAAAAAAAACAGTAGAAAAATCATCTTCTTATCCACCGTCAAAAATTTCCTCTAAGATCCTGAATTGATGCAGTTTCCTTTGGGGATACCCTACACCCTATATTCGAGTAGTATCCCAACGAAAGCAACGAATCACCTCGAAATGATCTGTTATTGCTAAGTTAAGGCAACCCCATTTATTCCAATAAAAACAAATGTTTGTTTCGATTTGTTGGTCTCTAAATAGCTTTAATAACTTATCTCAATTAATTTACTTAATTTTAGTCTGTTTTGATTTGTTAGTCTTCAAATATAGATTATATTAACTTATCTCAATTATTTTACTAAATTTCACTTTTTTAAGTATAAAATTAAGCCTGTTGCCAGTTAAGTTAAATTAGCCGTTAAGCCCACGGGATTAACGGCAGCTGAGGCCTTTATTGTACATAATAATGTGTTTCACATTTCGCTACGGAATGAGTATTGTTTAAATGCATTAATTTATTAAATAATAATATATTTATCTACAATTTTATTTATATAGATAAGTATTTGCAATGAATCTGTAAACTACTACAGATGCGGCCAAAGCCAGAACGTGGGGAGGAGTTCAGTACATATATTAAATTAGCTTTCTTTACATTAGCTCTCTTTATGTACCTACATTTTTTTTCCTTTTAATATATACTAAAAAACTCAACAAAAATACAAGTTACTTAAGATCTTACAAAATTAACTAAAAACTCTAAATACGTTTATAAAATACTCTAAAAAAGCATTAGAGGACTTAAGCTAAAAAGTCCAGTCATGCACCATGACTTAATGAGCGAATTTTCAAAGAAATGCGCGTATTATTGGCTTATGATAATATAGGAAAATTTTGGTTTAGAATTTGCATGGGTGAAAAAAAAATTGGCACACAGGGGTACGGGGTACAAAAGTCAAAATAGTATTTACCCTTCAAGATGCATGTCGTTGGAAAGCTCCTTAAGAGTAGAGTAATTGTTGTTATATACACTTTTATCATATTATCATATAAAAGGGGGGGGGGGGGGGGGGTAAAATGGACAAAACACGTTTTTATGCTATTTTTGACCCTAAATTGTAAAAATTTGACCCCTAAATAAACTCCAAAAATTCTGGCCAACGAATTCATCCTTTCTTTTGATATTATTGACATTTTAAATTTTTTTGAAATTTTTAAGTGCATCCTAAGGGGAGATATCGTCTGGAGTGACACATATATACATACATATATACATACATATACACATACATACATAAAAAAAAGTGTTAAATTTTAGGAATCGATTCAGAATGGTCTAAAACGGATTTCCATGAAAATTTTTTCAAAAATACGCATTATAAAAATTTTGAAGCCATTGCAATTGCGTAATTTTCTTTGAAAATTCGCTAAAAGATTATCTATAGCCTTTAAAATCTTTATAACAATACCCATTAAATGATACATACATAATCAATATTTTTGGGGGGTCTTATTAAAATAAGAAATTTCTCCGCTGATTATATTTTACTCAGCAGTATAATCGAGGATCTTTAAATCAATTTCCCAGAGGCGAGATATATATTATTATCCGCATTCACTCGCAACATTCTTACTCCATTACACTTTTAAGAATGAATTTTAAAAATAAATGTTCATAATTAAAGAACGGTTATTTTTAAATTGAAATATAAAACACAAATAATCGATATCAAAACGAAAAAAAGAATTAATAGACAATTAACACGACTTGATCACAATTCCGTTTGAAGAATTCTTAGTAACAAGTAATAGAATATAAAAATTGTAAATGTGTGAGAAACAAGAAAGCTAAGATTCGTCTTCTAGAACTTTTTTTTGCCTAGAGATAATAAATTAGGGAAAACATAATGTTAGGAGGCCTGGCCGACTTCCCCCTAGACTCGACTAGTAGGCGCTATAGGTTTATTGTAGTAAAATGTTGTCAATTTGCCAATTGCGCAGGTTTGCTTGAAGGCATATTTTCGGTTAATGTGCGAGGTCATTAGTCTTGACCTCTTAGGTTTATCTTACATATTAACATGCTGACACACATTTCAATTCCTGTATGAAATAAAAATTACAGGAAATTACCGGCCAAGACAACACCGGCTCATATTTCTAACATTTGTTTTTTTAGTTGTATAAATTGGGCCTTATACCTTTTACAGGGTTAATTGATTTTATAGGGTTGTAAGAATTGGGCATTTTACCTTTTATAGGGTTAATTGATTTTATAGGGTTGTTAGAATTGGGCTTTTTACCTTTAATAGGGTTAATTGATTTTATAGGGTTGTTAGAATTGGGCATTTTACCTTTTATAGGGTTAATTGATTTTGTAGGGTTGTTAGAATTGGGCCTTTTACCTTTTATAGGGTTTATGGTTATTATAGGGTTGTAAGAATTGGGCATTTTACCTTTTATAGGGTTAATTGATTTTATAGGGTTGTTAGAATTGGGCTTTTTACCTTTAATAGGGTTAATTGATTTTATAGGGTTGTTAGAATTGGGCCTTTTAGCTTTTATAGGGTTAATTGATTTTATAGGGTTGTTAGAATTGGGCATTATACCTATTGATTTTATAGGGTTGTTAGAATTGGGCATTATACCTATTGATTTTATAGGGTTGTTAGAATTGGGCCTTTTACCTTTAATAGGGTTAATTGATTTTATAGGGTTATTAGAATTGGGCCTTTTAGCTTTTATAGGGTTAATTGATTTTATAGGGTTGTAAGAATTGGGCCTTTTACCTTTTATTGGGTTAATTGATTTTATATGGTTGTTAGAATTGGGCCTTTCACCTTTTATAGGGTTAATTTATTTTATAGGGTTGTTAGAATTGGGCCTTTTACCTTTTAATTGATTTTATAGGGTTATTAGAATTGGGTCTTTTACCATTTATAGGGTTAATTGATTTTATAGGGTTGTTAGAATTGGGCCTTTTACCTTTTATAGGGTTTATGGTTGTTAGAACTGGACCTTTTACCATTTATAGGGTTAATTGATTTTATAGGTTGTAGAATTGGGCCTTTTACCTTTTATAGGGTTAATTGGTTTTATAGGGGTCTAATGTTAGAAAGCCCTGAAGTGAAATAAAACTTTAAAAATAAAAAAAAATATAAATAAACCCTGAGGTGAAAATCGAGAAATTAATGTTGACTGCAACTTTGGGGGCGCTACCCCCCAAAACTTTGAAAAAATACAAAAGAAAATATTTGTCGAAAACGGTTTCGACGATTATGATTAAAAAATTCTAAAATTTAGTCTGATGTAAATACGAATCCAACTATATAAGCAGTTTTACCGGGAAAAATCTAGTTCCAGAGAAAATAGATACTTGCTGTGTCTTTTAAATCCCTTTAAAAACAAAACTAAATAGGACAAAACAGGAAGACTGAACTCAACCCGCCTACAAGAGCACGTAAGAGCAGCGAAAACAACGACCACAGATCAGAGATAGCTCAATATAATTTCTAAAGGTGTCTTCAGGGGTAATAAAAACCATGTTTAAATTCTTTAAAAAAAGATGATATTTCATCCCTTGTTTGGGATATTCTCAAACCTTCTTGAGTTGCCTGCTGTTCCTCTCATAATAAAAAGTTATGTTCATTCTTTACTGTAAGTAAAGTTGTCGAAAATAATAAGGTTAACCTAGGAACAGCCTGAAGCTGAGTCCTTGAGCTCTAGCAACTGAACTTTATTATGAGAGGAACAGCAGGCAACTCAAGAAGGTTTGAGAATATCCCAAACAAGGGATGAAATATCACCTTTGTTTAAAGAATTTAAACATAGTTTTTATTACCCCTGAAGATACCTTTAGAAATTATTTTAAATATAAAGGAAAGGGGACAGTAAAAAAGAGGAGGAAAAATGAGATAGCCCAACATTCGGAAGAAACCGGTCATCTAATTAAGTTTGAATTCATTCGTGTACTCGAATCTGTCAACAGGTATCCCAGCAGGGTGCTAAGGGAGGCTAATTTATATCGAAAAACATCTAGAGAACTTTAACAGATAGGATGGGTTCACTCTTTCCCGGACCTGAATCCTCTGATCTACATCTGCCAAGCAGAATGTAAGAGGCAGCATCGCAGTCACTTCCTGACATCAAACATCCTCCGCTCGACAAAGGACAAAGGATTATCCCGACTGAAGGAACCACCAGGAAATCCAGATAAAATCTTCTCTCTAGTCGTCAATGTATCTTGTTATTGCTTCGAGTTACATCACGATGCACCACACCCCTAAAGATGCTTCCAGTAGTGGAAGCGAAACGTCGGACTTCAAACCCTTGGTGACGCGGATTTCACCGGAATATCAAATTAATCATTCGGAAAGTGGTTCTAGTTTTATTTAGCATTAATAAATAATAACGTTAAAAAAAACCTAACCCACTACCAATTAGCCTCAAAACAAACTTTTTATTAAGGTTTTCTTTTAATCTTTGGAATGGAAGGAATGGTTTATTCAGCAGAGAACTACGCAGTGCTCGGCCTTAATACACCCTTACCCTTATTCAATTAAATAAGAGGATGTGGAGAAGTGCTAGAGCGAGACCGAAGAGGAGAAAACAATAAGAGAAAAACGAGTGAGATTTATTGTGGTAACGAAAGAGCGAAGATAGGAGAATTAATGGTGAGAGTGAAACAGGATAATCGAGAGGGTAGAGAATAAGAGTTACAGAGTGATATGGTGGTGAAAAAGAGAGGGAGTATAGGGGACGTGATAAATAGAGAATGAGAGGAGCTAAGGCGAGATAGATAGGATGGGGGTGCAAAAATTAGGGTTAGGGGGGGAAGACGAGATCAAAAGAGGTCGGTGAAAAAGAGAGGTGGACATTCAGTTGATAGAGGATGAAGTATAGGAAGAAAAGAGAGATCAAATAGGAGAGAGAATAAAGATGCCTGAAAAAAAGATAAAGAGAACAATAAAGGGATGCTGCAGTAGAGCCTATCAAGATAATGCAGAGCGTCATTGTGTGCGGGTGCAGCCTCAAACACTGCATTCTAGATCTTTGTTTAGAGTTACCTATTCTACAGACAACCTGTAAATCTGTTTCATTCACTCATCCGCTTGTACAACATATTAGAGATAACGTAGACACACTGATAATACTAACGACAACATTGCCGATTCAACTTTATCGATAAATGTTGTTTATAAACTTGAAACTTCTCTGAAATATGTAAATCCTATTAAGTTTACCATAATTTCGGATTATGGTCAATCTTAAAAAAATGACCAAGAAAAGAATAGAAATCCATGTATAAATATGGATATATGTATATACAAATAGATTGAATTACGTAATCGATGAGATTTAAGTCAAAACATAAGTTTTTTAAAAAAAGAAGATAATAATCTTTATTTTAATATCTCTTTTAAACATTATGAGATAAGAACAAACTTTTTTTTATTAAAATTGTCAATAATGTTACATTAAAATGACATGGGAGTTAAATTAGTCATTTAGACTCAAACTTTAGTATTAGGTACTTATAGTAATAAGTTAAATCTAAAAAGTAATTATTAGAAAAATAAACAGTAGAAGGTAAACAAAAGAACCTACTACAAGGTTATCTTCTGTTGTGATAAAACACGGTAGACATAAAAACAAGATTTATATACCCTGAAATGTCTAATTTAGTTTAATAATAATTATAATTATTATGATAAGTATCACTAGTAATCTATCTTAAGTTAAGTGGGGGTTTAATTTCATGTTAAACAACAAATATAGTAGTTTCCTTCGGAACTATTATGGAAAATGTAAATAAAACAATAATTAGAGTCAACGTAATCAGTTAATTATTTTAATTAAAACAACTTTTATTGATAATAAACAATAAACTAATTAAACAAATTCAAGTCACAATCATATTTAGTAAAGATATTATGTGATGTATGATAGAGGAACGTTAAACTAAAGATGTAAACAAATAACAATAACATGTTATAACACATTTGATTATGTACACAGGTTCTGTGTAATAACATTTAAATTGAAACACAAACAATACAAATATTTGTTTTGATTACATTCTAAATCACGTTAATGTGAGAGATAAAAGTAACGCATATAAATCCCTTGCAATTATTAACGGTTGAATGAAAAGTTAGTAACAGTTTTTAATTAAAGTGATACGTATAATATTTACATCATATATCAAGGTTAAGGTATTAAAAATAACATACCTTGTACTTAAATGGATAAATACTTGGTAGAAGAGAAAAAAAATGTAAGAAGATAAGGAAACTAAACACGCGGCAAGTCAAGGGAGGGAGGAGCTTGACTTAATTTCGAACGCAAGATAGCACGCGTTGAGACGCGACTGAATAAAATTTCGAGCCGTTTAAGTTTAATAAGTGGAGGGGATGAGAGCGCTGTCCCCACCCCACCGCTTACTTTCTGATTGCCGATCGATCTTTTACGAACACAAAAAGGCAGAAGGTTACTCTTTTCTGTTGGTTACCCTTCAGGTTATACACAATTTTTCTTTTATTTGAGGATAAAATTTCAGGATTTTTCTTGTTTTAATATTTTAACTTTTTCTTTCAGTTTCGAATTTATACCGAGTAAAGTTATTCTAGACTTGAGTTGTTTTTAAAAGTTATCGAAGAAGTGTTTTTTTGTTTTTCTTATCTTTATCTAAAAGATTTGGAACTTATTGGTTTTTTCGTAGGTGGGTTTCGAGCGAGAAAGAGATCATGGCTTTAATTAAATTAGTTAACGATTTTTTCCGTCTCCTTTGATTTTAACGTGTTTAAACTTCTTTTTACACCTGATTTCTACTCCTTTTCGGATAAAGGTCTAATTTTAATTTGGTTTCGTCGAGAAAATGGGCGTTAAAAATATGACACTGCTGAGCGATCTCAGTAACGGAGACGATCGCCTGGTCAGTGAAACGCTGAGGCAATTCAGCGATAAGAATGCCGGAGTTTTCCAATTTCCCGATTACACTCCTCTCTCCATCAAGAGTAAGTTGTGGCAGAATCTTTTTCAATGTTTGACCAGATCGGATTTAGAATCTTGTAAGACGTTGTGTCTTTCTTGTATAAGGATTCTGTCCAGAGACGAACACGTCGTGGACGGTCTACCTCAGGCTTATTTAAAATTAATCATGGATTGCTCTTATGTGGACGAAACGAGCGATAAGAGTAACTTCGAAGTCTCAGCCGAAGCTATGAAGTGCTTGAGTAACATTCTCAAGAATTCCCGACAGCTTTTAGATTACTATTACTCTTCGGATCTGATAGAGCCCGTTATGGATAGAATTATTAATTACGATAAAATTAAACCACCGCCCGAACTGATCATGTTCGATTTGAGAGTTCTGTTTCTCGTGACCACTTTGAAACCTCCTTACAGACAGAAAGTCTGTGAAAAGCACAATGGCATAGTTTTATTGACCAGACTTTTAGATGCCGTCCTTTTAAATTGCAAATTGAATGTTCAGCTGCTTAATGACACCGATTTGAACATTAGTTCAGATGTATGCATGATTCAGTTCAACTTACTTACGTTCTATATTGAAACCCAAAATAGGTGTCAACCTTCACTCCACTTACAGACCACTTCTTTGGGAAACACTTCTCAAGACGAGATTTCACAAAGCCTCGACAGACTTATGCAGCTTCTTAAACATTTTCTTATTATTAACGCCATGAAAAACAGAAGATTCGAGAAGATACAGACGGATGTAATCAATCTACTTACTGTGATACCTCAGAAAAACTGTATACATTTAATATCGGGTACCGATTTGTCTTCGAGGGATGTCGACATTAAGAACCCGGCTATGAAACCCATCAAAACCATTTTAAGAATTTTAGATAACAAATTGAACGATTCGGAGAAAATTGAAGATACGTCATGTGAATCCTTATCTCCGATATTGATGGCCCTTCTTAACATTTCTAAATCTCATTGGGTTTTCAGAAAATACTGTAGGAAAGTCGTTTTACCTCATCTACGTGATGTTTTTAAAAGACCCGAAGAAGGAAACACACTGAGAAATAAACTTTGTCGTTTGTTGACGTCTCCCGCTACTTCTGTTAGCGATTTAGCTGCAAGTTGGCTTTTCGTTTTGTGCAAGGAGAAGGTATCGAGAATGATTAAATACACAGGTTACGGTAACTCCGCTGGATTGTTTGCCAGACACGGTTTTCCATCTGAACGCCCCGAATACAGCTCCGACAGTGAAGATAGCGACACCGAAGAATATCTGAACAATAAAGAAGACATTAATCCCGTTGTCGGGTGTAAGATGCCCAGCCACCCGGATCCGATGAAAGATATGACAGAAGAACAAAAGGAACACTTAGTTATGGAACTGGTCAACTCGGTCGACAGACTTCAGAGAGTCGGCATTATCCAACCGTGTCGGATCAACAAGGACGGAAAGCCCGAACCGATAGAGCACGTCATGCAACTTCAGGAAGATCCTAAACAAGGTACCGATAATATCCATACTGATCCAGATGATTAAATATAACCCTCACTTATCGTAGTTCGGTATAGGTGTAGTAAACAAATGTAGTCGAATCCATGATATAAAACAAAGTATAGATGTAATCATATTCAGAGAAATATTTATCCTTATTCAAATTTAATCATGTATATTGTATTGGACTTTTTGTTATTTGACCATTTTTAAAGATAGTTTTATCCGAAAAGTTTATTTACTAATTTGAAATGCTTTAAATTATAATTGCAATTGTCTTATGATTTTATTTAAAAAAGAAAATTAGTATAAGATCTTTTTGAGAAGTTCACACTCCTGAGTGCGATTTTTATATAGTAATAACATGTTCATACTTAATTACTAATAGTGAATTACACAAAAGAATTTACTTTGTGGTAAAGAAAGATCAACTAATTACAAATCCAGTTAAGTTTAATTGGAATAATTTCTTTATTAAAGCTAAAGGATTTCTTTAAGTAGAAGAAAGTTGAAGTCTTGCTTTATGATATAAAGATTTTACTTTATTGATAAAGAGATTAACTAAATAACTCAAATCATGAGTAACTCTCTTTAGAATAAATTGTGTAATTAATTTAAAATATTCAAGAGTTTTTAATTACTTTTAATCATTGTTTTTTTTTCTAAAGTCCTCATTTTATCATTTCGGCTGACGAAGCCTACGCTGTAAAATATTTTAACTTACATTTTAAACTTAATACATTTTTAAAGATTATAGCTTTCTTTTATTTTTATGATTATTATTTTTTTAATAACTTGAAGATTTAATCTTGAAGTAAAAACCTAGAGAGTTTTTTTCCATGTAGATCATAGAAAAAGACTTTTATAAAACTATATTTGAGTCAAGTAGCAAAAAGTTCAGAGATTAACCTAGTCCCTATGAATTATAAAAATATAATATCCCTGAGCCTTTAGCTTAAAAGCAGCTCTATAATTATTAAATTTGTATTATTTATTGGAAGAAAGGTAAAGTGAGGTAGTTGAGTTGCAGATTCCTTTTTAGGTAACGATGTTGTTAAGTATTAATGGGAATATGGGGGAAATTATTAATTGGAATATGGGGGAAAGTATTAATGGGAATATGGGGAAATTATTAATGGGAATATGGGGGAAAGTATTAATGGGAAAGGTCCCTGATGCAGAGTAGTCGACACAACTTTTAAATAATTAACATATTTATTCCTCCATTAAAATAGTAAAATTATTTTTTAGTGATAATTTTAACAACAATAAATAAAAAAAAAAAATGCTATTTTTTACATGATTATAGGATGCGCTCGACCAATAGACAAGTGATTTTAGTTTAGTGTAAATTGAGGAAGTAGATTGAAGGGAGAAGTATAACAAGCTGTGATTGGTTAATGTTAGGGAATAGGTTAATCTAGGTCCCCTTGGTCCAATGACCTGGTTCACCATGGCTTTCAAACCAATCTTTATGATTCAAAACTAAACTAATAAAATTGATATCCTAAAGTAGACCCTAGATTGTCAATCTTTTTGATCATAAGGTTGCATCAATCGATTGAACCAACCATGATTGACCATCTAACGCTTGAGCCAATCATTGACGGTGATTGATGGAAAATTTTATTTATGTGAGTGATTGTAGAGAGCGCTTGACCGTCTAGAAATGGTTTGATCAATCTTCCACCTAGTCAGTTTAGTTTCCACTGAATTTCAGGTCTTCCAAATCCAAGCCAAAAGCTAGGTACCTCAGTGTGATGGAAAGTCTCTGAGTTGCAGGAATCGCTTCACTCATATTTGTGTCCTTTTTTATCTTTTTTGGGCTGCACTAACTCCAATAAAGAAGAATAAAAACTTTCTTAGTTCATTCTGAGAAAGTTTCTGTTGTCTTTTAATTCCGTTTCGTCCAGAACATTGAGGAAATGTTCATGAGTGAAGCACTTTCTCAATTTATTTCGTTTCCTATTCCTGTCCTGATTTTTCCTCTTGGGGGCAACTAAAGTCAAGGCAAGATAAAGAGCAATAAATTTGCATTTGAAACATTGTTTCAATGGATGCTATGTTGGTGCACTATATATTCGATAAGCCTCAAAAACGTAGCTTCACAGAAAAGTACAAGTTAACAATTAATTCACAAAAGTCTCACAAAAAAAGGAATATTACTCTATTACGTAAACGCCTGGGTGGCTCGGAGGCTAGAGCGCTCGCCTTGCGATAAGGCAAGTTAAGCAGCCTCGAGCAGGGTCAGAAGATGGATGGGTGACCGCTTGTGACCATAGCTTTGGGTTCGATTCCCGGACCGGCCCCCCGCTCAATGTCCACCCAGCATTGTTTAACCAAATGGGAAGCTCCTTGAAAGAGTGGCGCCACCAGGTTTCTGCCTGGAAACCATGATGATGACACTCTTGGCAGTTGTAATACAACTAGGAGGGGAATCATGGTTAACGACCATATCTTCACACGAGTGTGTGAAGATTTCGGTCCCTAACCTTGGTTTATTCTATGGGCCCATCTAAGTGGCCTGAGTCTACAGGTGTAAAAGCCCCCCGGAATAAAAAAAAAATGACGGAAACGCCACATGAGTTTAGATCAAATGATTTAAGGGTCGATTGATGAGTTGATTGAAGTGCGCGTTAATTGATTGACTCGATCTTTTGATCAAGCAATCGACTGTCTAGGGCCTCCTTAAGGATATTTAGACTTAAATTTTATTAATTTGTTGCCTATCACTTGACCCACATAAATTATGATTGGATTTTAAATTGCAATTACATGTTTTACTAGTTCAGCTTTATAGTTTTTGGAAATTCCAAATCTCTAGCCCAGTGTTTCCCAACCTTTTAAATTTCCTCTTGCATAAGCTAATACTTCTAATAAAAGATCTATTTAGTTAGTGGGGAATTTTGCTGTTTTGATTAGGTTTTGCGCCTAGCAAATCGTCCTAAGGGGTGTTTATAGTGAAGCTGGAGGATAAGAGGAAAGAGGCGCAGAGCTGATAGAGATAGACCTCTATGTGAACATACACATACTAAGCAATGAGAATCTCCTTATGAGGTGCCGTGTTTATACTGTAGCTGAAGGATACGTAGAATCAGGTGCAGTGCAGATAAAAGTAGACTACTATGTTAAATAATATGCGTCGAGCAATGAGATTCGGTATAGATTAGCTGCAAAGGAGGTACAGATAGAGACAGAGCACAGATTCACTGTGCAGTGCAAAGCACAATTGTTTGTTTTACATAGAGACGGTGCTCTTAGCTATCGTTTAGCCTGATTTCAGCTCTCAATGTTGCAACCACTCCTCAACCCCCACCATGGTCTTATTGACATGATGTTAACAACTATAGCTTGCAGCGTCCTGCACCGTTTCACTGTGTTTAAAACACCACTTCTCTTTCCTCTAGGTTTCAACAACCACCTCCATCTTAACGCACATTTATTTTCGCTCTTTTATTTCCTCTCCACTGTAATGTCAGATTAACTCTTAAGGGAATCTTTACTTTTCTACCTTTCTTAACCTTCGTACTCTTTACAATAGACAACTTTATACGTGAACTGAATCTTCAAGGTTCGTTCGAATCAAATATATATATATTTTTTTTTAGATTTTATTATTTAACAAACAATATAATCTTTATTGAAAAAAATAAGCTTGGTTAAATTTTGTTGTCATTATTATTTTATTATTTTATTTTGGTTTTACTTTAATTCATACAGAAAAGTATCTGAGATTGTAAAACATTAAAGCCAAAGTTTTTTTTTAAACATATATTTGGCTCAATCAGTAATATTAGAAGAGCAAAAATTATTTATTAGGTATGATAATTTATAGAAATGAAAATAATTAAATTATATAAATACTATAGTATGACAAAAAAAATTAATGGTGTTGACGCCAATAAATGTAGTAAAAAGTATAGTTTGGCTATAAATGTTTGTAGCTAAAAGTAAAAATTTATTTAAAAATAATATATATAAATTATACACTATAATATTGTATACATATTTTATTTTTTAAGTTAATCTATGTTTTATCATGAAAGAGGTGAGGATTTTTGTGTTTATTATTATGAAATGCTTCGATGAAATTGTAAAAGAAATAAACATTTTTAATAGGGTAAAATGGTAAAATAGTTAGTTAATTTTAAACAAATATTTAATTTATATAATGAAGCGTCGATTCCTGTTCTCTAATTATTTTTCTTTGAAGAAGTGTAATCTCTTTGGGTCTTTTTAAGGGTTTCGTTGGTAAAACCAAATAAATAAACCCTTATAGTTTCGTTCCTGTGTCTCTCTGTTACTCTGTTTGGTTCCAAAACCTTTTGAATCAAAAGAGATAAAAACATGAAACTTTCCAGTATTAAAGATCGTTTTGACACGCACGCGGGAAAATTATAGCTAACTCAAAATTATCAGGTTTTCAAATCCAAAATGGCGGATAATTAATGCCATGCAATGAAAAAAAAAAAAAAATAATAATAATTTTGAGTGGGGGGGGGGGGGGGGGGGGGTATCAAAGGTAAAGTTTTGAAGAGTAGAATACAAAAATATATAACACTTTCATGTTTCATTTTTCTTGTCATTTTGTCATCAACATTTTGTGTCCCTCTCCCCCTTAAGGTCTGCTAGGCCATAGAAGAAATGAGAATAGCAATTTAATTGCCTCCCCCCCCCCCCCTTAAACTAACTAATTTTATGTTCACAATACCAACGAAACCCTTTTTACATCCGATTTATTTTGTCTTGGTTTCTTTTTATTTGATCATAGTTCCAATGGGAATTTTTATTCCCATATAAAATTCCATAAAAAAAGAATTCAAAATATCATAAATCTAAAATTAAATTGAACAGGAATTACCTAATTCATGATGGCTTCTTTTAATAAAATATTTTTTTTTATTTATTTATTTATTATAATATTATTTATTTTAGTAAAATTAATCATTTGACCCCCCCCTTTCCCCCTCACTTTTTTCTATTTAAACATTTTTTTTAGTATAATTATAAAATAATTTAAGTGCAATGCTAGTGCAATATTTTTAAGTAAGCATTTTATTTTTGTATTTTAAAATCTTTTTGATATAATTTAATAAAATTATTTTTACTTTTATTTCGTAGAAAATAAGTTAGAAAAAAAAACAAGGTTGAATTTGTGTTCTTTTTTTAGAGCAACCTTAGTGTGCCTTCATACATATTTATCATGATTTAGATAATATGTTACCATTTATAGGGGATTTTTTTTAGTAGATAAATATAGAGTGCGTTTGTAAAATATGAACGAGTTTATTTTGAATCAATTGCGTTATTTAAATAAAAAAATGTTTTATACATTTGTGTGGACAACATTGGAAGTCATATCGATGGATGTTAATTGTATACATCCAGTGCTTAAGGTAATATTTATATTTATTTTTTTGACAGTTCATGAAATTATTTTCCTAAGGGCTATTCATGGTCATTATAAGGTGGTATCAAAAAGTTTTGAGATAACGTCAATTTAAAAATGAACTTTTGCTTCTGATTTGTCTCTCAAAAATATATTCTGGGTAAATGGTGAGTTGAAGATCCTTACAAATTCTGATTTCGGTTGTATTTTGAAGGGAAAGATATTATGAGATTCCCTAAATATCTCAGATTGGGATGGCTTGGACATGAGGAGTTGATGGATTATAAGAACCCTTAGGGCTCATTCACACTGGGATTCCAGAATGCGATTCACGAATGTGATTCGTGTATGAGATTAAAAAAAGTATCAAGATTCAGTATCTCGGCGGCTTCTTCCCCCCACTTTTCCTAGTTTTGATCCCACTATTACAGTGTTTCCCAAACTTTTAACATCTGTGTACCCTTTCTATAGTTTTCGAAACACTAAGTACCCCTCGTTAAAAAAAATTCCATTTTTTTATTATTATTTTTTTTTTTTTTCTAATATTGCCAATCGGTATTGTTCTTTAAAAAAATTAAATCATATAAATATAAACTACTTTCTTTCTATAAAACGGTTATAGTTCTTTCCCACTTATATTGAAACATTTTCAACACTTTAGGTTTAATCCTTTTTAAAAATGGAAATTAAAAACTTTCTATTTTTCAAATATTTACAAATTATTACTCTTAAAAAGTAATTTTTCCAAAACTAAAACACCTAAAACCAAGGAGTCAGGTCTAATAATGTGAGTCACTTCACTCATTGGGATTTGTCCCACGACTCTATAGTCGTCATGTAACAAATCTAACAAGAAATTGGATGAATAAAAAAAACAAAAACAATGCTTCCGTTACCTTCGGTAAGCTCGGAAGCAAAAAATTAGTACATAAACGAAAACAAAAATACAATTTAAGAAATAAATTAACAGGGAACCAAATTATGATGAAATCTGTTGCCTCAACATAAACAATTTTATCCTTCTCAGGATAAAATTGACTACGCAGTCAAAGCCCGGTGCAACGCGTACCCCCACCAAACTCTTCCCGTACCCCCAGGGGTACGCGTACCACACATTGGGAAACACTGCACTATTATTATACACTGACATATATATTTATTTAATTTTTAAATAATTAATTATATTATATTTATTATTATATTCATAATTAACCTATTTTATTTAAAGTAAATAAAACAATTGAAAAAAAATATATATTAAATAATATATTACATTGATTTATTAATATATTTATATAATTAAAATATTTTATGCAACGTAAATAAAATTATTTATAATAAAATATTATAATTAATGATATTACAGTAATTATTATGAATTTATAATTAAAATATTTTATTTAAAGAAAATAAATAGCAAGAGGATTGAAGCAGAATGCGATTCAGAATCGCCTAGTCTGAATGGGCCCATATAGCGCAATGTATCATGAGCCGCTTTCTAAGAAGAATTCTAAAATGAATCGAGGCGGCTCATGGGGACGGGATACTCAATTTGAGAATCTCATACGAATCGCATACCGGAATCGTAGTCTGAATGGACATAAGCAAAATACATAGGCCGCCTGGTACCATTAGAATCTTCGATTCGTGAATCGCATTCCGGAATCTCTAGTGTGAATGAGGCCTTAGAAGACATTCCAGAATGTTCACTCAGAATGATGGGGTAATTGGGTAGCTATTTAATAGAAGTGGAGTCTGCTCGTCTTATAAAACCATGTGATATGGCTGAAAAGAGGTAATTTAACAACAATAATCACACACTACTACAAAAAATAAGAAAGTCCTATCTTTTAGGCCCTGACCTCTTGTGGTGTGTTGCGCATACGAATTTGGTTTAGCTTACAAACACCTCAAATAAATAGTACTTCGTTAGATTGTTACTCCCCTATGTTTTTTTTTTTTTTTTTATTTGTCATTGCATTTGTCATTTTTTTTATTGTCATTTATTAGGTCATTGCCCGACCTATTACCCGCCAAAATCTCAAGCTCTCATACACTCTCCTCCCATTTATTTTCTCGATTTTCCTAAGCTGTCTGAGTTAAAAAGTATAATGTGTTTACTATTGGTCACTATTAAGACAAAGGGATGTTGAGTCGAATGTACTTCAGGACCAAAGAATATCACACTTCTGTTTTTTATAAGGAGAGTAACAGTTTTAAGAAGAACATTCCGTACACCTTCTTTTGATTGCTACTCCCCTCTCTTTTTGTAAGGGGAGTATTAGTCTAAAGAAGTGCCAAATAAATCAATAACAATAACTCCCCCTAATATTGGGAGCCAGGGTAGCCGAGCATCTTAAGGCGCTCGCTCAGCTATCACTAAGTCAAGGCAACTCGAGGTCGTGGGTTCGATCCTGTGCCATGATACTCTGAATTGCATCAATGAATCGTGGACGGTGCAGGGCGAGGGACACCCTTTATGGGGACTCTTCCCCCACTCTTTGATGTGGGTGCGCTCCGTGTCATGATGATGTAATTTGTATCTATGGTTGGAGGACAGAACAGGGTGAGGGACACCCTTTATGGGGACTCTTCCCCCACTCTTTGATGTGGGTGCGCTCCGTGCCATGAGGATGTAATTTGTATCTATGGTTCGAGGACGGAGCAGGGCGAGGGACACCCTTTATGGGGACTCTTCCCCAACGCTTTGACGCACGCTTATATAGCTTACTAATGACCACACCATACTCGCTTCGGCAGTACAATGTACAAATGTATGATGTGTGAAGTAGCTGGAACTCTCCACCACGGGGCGTAAAAAGGGCCTAAGTGATGGCCTAATTGCAAGGTTCGAACAAGTGGTTCATCCTACCCGTTCTAGTAGGAAGTACTAGACTACTACTACTACCTCCCCCCCTAATATTTTCCCTCCATTTTCAACTTAAATCTTTTTAAAATGTTATCCTTTTCTAAAATGTATACGATTGATGTAGGAAATTATCTTTTTCTTACTACAACATGCTATCTAATGACCTTATTTTGTCTTAAAGCTTTTTAATGCCATCTTAGATCAAAGATAACACACCTGTATATTTTAAAACATTTGATTTAATTTTCTATGTATGTATAATTTGTTTATTATAAATTAATAAATAGTATTCTTTTAACTCTATCGAAGGAAATTAATGATACTTAGGTGTTGTTATTTTTTATTTATTTTTATTTTATAATTAAATTGCATGTTTAACTAAAATAAAAAACACACTGTGTTCTTAACACTGCCCTTTTATAAGAAAACTCCCTTAGACGTAAGGGATAAAACATTTTGATAGCTTTGTAATACAAATATTTCTTAGTTGTTCATATTGAAAAAAAAAAAAAAATTATGCGTAACTAGTATATTGGCATAAATATGTTAGTCTTTAATAGTAGGTTTTTATTTGTGATTATTCAACAATGTAACCTAGGTGCCACCAATCAGTGGGTGTAGGTTCCACTGAGTTGTGGTTATCACAAAAAAATCTTAGCACTTCCTTTTTTTAACACCATGTCACCAATCACAGAAGTCTCTGAACTATAAATAATTGTAATCTAATTATAGCCTTATTTCTTTTTGTTTTATCTTATTATTTATCGTTTCTATTTCTTTCCCTTCTTTATTCTACTATTAATTTCTCTTTACTAATTATGTATCTATTCTTTCAGCCCTTAAATTTTTAATTTTTTACACAACCTAAATATAAAATTATTTCTATTTCTATAATACTTATTATATTTTATGAATGCACACTATTAGGTTTTTTTTTTAACAAACGTCTAATGTTCCAAAAAAAATAATGCAGTAAAACCTCCATAAAGTGACCACTGAAAAGACCAAAGTTCTCCATATTTGGAGGGAACTTACCCAAAATAGGAAATAAGACATTTATTTCTTCAGGGACCATAAAATAGTGGTCAACTTAACCAGGTGGTCACATTAGCAGGTTTTACTCTAGTTCTATTATATTATTGAAAATATAATATATAAATGTCTTTTATTTTATAAAAACATTTCTTAAAATTCATAGAAAATAAAGTAAAATATACAACTCTATTGTTATTTCTATTTTTTTCTTTGGTAGACTAACAATTTTAACGATGCATTCTTGAAAAAATTGTTTAAGCAAGAAAATAATAATTGATACGAGCATTAAAAAATCACCTTTTTTCCATGATTCTTCTTCTCTAATCTAAATACCTTTTAAGGTAATTCATTTTTTTATCTACTACTTCAACTAAATTATAGTATTCTATAATAACTTCAAAAATTAAGATTAATTAATTAATCTTTCTATAATTAATTAATTAATCTTTCTACATTTAATTAATTAATCTTTCTATAATTAATTTCTATGTTGTTGTTTTTTTTACTATAAATAACTTTTAAGCTATCTTTCTATATTTCGAAATATTCTTCAATAGATAATCCCTATATCAATAAATTTCTTACCATTGTAATAGTTGGTGTTTACAGATTAATAGGTATAAGTATAAACCATTAACATTTTAATAACTTTTTTATTTTTTTATTATTTTTTACTGTTTACAAATCCTTTTGATATAGACTTAATTTTTATTCTTTTTTGTATACTCAAATATTATATTTATTTAGTATTATTATTATGATGTTTTATAAGAATTCCTTTATTTATCAAATATGAAAATAATTTATTATATTATATTAACAGATTTTTTTTTTTTTTTTTTTTTAAATCTTAAAGAAAATAATATTCCTTAATTTATGATTATATTAATTTTTATTTTATTTTGTGGTTGTATTAGTTTAATTTATAGTGAGTTTTATTTGTTAAAAGCCAACATTTTAATCCTTCAATCATAAATTTGAAAATTTCCTCTATTATGAAAATTGAAAACTCTACTAAAAATCATTTATATTGTTTTACTTAAAAATTGTAATATTTTTTATCTACGATTGATACAAAATATAAACATTATATCTCTGTTTAGATGCGTAGAAAGTGATTATTTACGTACTTGTATTCATTGCGCATGTGTATCTCATGGTTCTGAAGAATTCCTCTTCTTTACCACGCTAGCACGGTAAAGAAGAGGAATTCTTCAGCTTTACGCACGATTAGCGAGTTTGTTTACATTTAACAAAACTAATTTGCTATTCTTTTATTAAAGTAACTGTTTATATCGAGTTTTTAGTGAAAAACAATGAATGAATCAAGTGGCTTTGATGAAAATGTAGAGAATAATACTCCTCCAGAAATAATTAATTCTGCAAAAAATACAACTCAAGAAATGTCATCTTTATCAAGAGAAGAGATACGAACTTACATACAGCAAGTTTATTTTTTTCTGTATTTATTATTGAAATCTAACAATCGTAGATAAAGTACGGTACGCAACTCGTGGGAAAACGGCATTTTGCATTGCTCGTGTGGTTTTACTACCCTCGCTGTCGCTCGAGTGCAAACTCCACACTCGCATGCAAAATGCTACTTTCCACACTTGACGCGTAATGTACTATTACAAAATAAATGGGAATCTCTATTACAGTATTTTTACAATATTGACAATGTTATGACGCTTAATAGGGTACAGGTTTGTTCAATGGACTTTTGTACTCTACTTAAAGTGCTAAAATGTTCACCAACATTTTTTTATTTTAAAAAATATTAATATTTAATTGCTAATAAAAATTCATTATATTTATTGCAATATTAATTAATTATGCACTTCTAAGAGCTGAAAGAGAAAGGAGAAAAATAACGGTGGGAACAAGTTCCTTAGGCTTGTCATTAAATATATATTAATAAAATCACACTGCTGTGTATACAATGCTAACAACTTATACATGGCAGAGTTAGAAAAGAGACAAGATTAAAAGTAACTAACTATTAAAAAAAAGAAGATATTTAACAATGTTATTTGTCTCATTGAATAGACAAAGTTAGAATTTTTTCCCGTCCTAAAATTCCAATTTTACATTTAAAGCTTATGTTTACACGAGCGTTGCACGCGAGCGCTTGGGCAGATAATGTTGTCCAACATACTCGTCCTGGGCATTGGTAAAATGAACATATGTACCAAATTTCAACTAAATCGGTCAACTTTTACTCAAGTTATCCTCATTGGTTGATTTTGACAGTCGATTTCGTTACCGGTGTTTTTTTTCAGATTCACTCCCAGGCTGCAAATGGGCATAACGTGCCATAATGGTAACGTGGCATAAGGAACTTCTGTATTCTTATTTATTTATAATGTTGGCCTTAACATAATGAAACTCTAATAACTTCATATCCTATTGTATATGTCATTAATTTATTTTCCAAATGCACTATTTTTAATTTTATTTTGTTATTTCCAAATACTTTTATTTTATTGTATGTCCAAATATACTATTTTACACCAGATAAAAAAAAAAATATATTTATCAATAAATAATTTATGTGTATATTTATATTAGCCCATTTAGTAATATTAGTTTTAAAAATTTGACAGAACAAAAGTCAAAAATAAGAATATTAAATATATAATATATTAAAATGAATTAGATAGAGAATGTTTATTGAAAGTAAAAAAAAAAAATATATATATAAAAATATAATTTATGAAAAATTATTAATAGAGGAATTAATTCCTTTTTATGGTAATGATATATTATGAAGAGAAAAAGATTAATGTAAAGAATATATATTATATCAAATAAATTATATATTAATCAAAATTATGTTTTGGTTTTGTTTTTTTGTACCTGAAGTTTTGTTGATGTATAAATTTTATATAAATTGGTGGGTTTATATAAATTTTATATTCTTTTTAGCTTTATTTTTTTGTAAAATTTGTAATGTTTAATTTTTTTTTTTTTTGCTTCTGAGAAAGCAAAAAAATGTTTTTTTGTTCTAAAGAACAAAAATATTTGATGTCTCCGATTTTAAACATTCCAAGGCAGAAATCCATTTGAGACATCAGGGAACCATTTTTGGTTCAGTGTCTGTCTGTCTTTCGCTCAATTTTTGGGAACCAACATATCTTAAAAACTGCACTTTTGATTTAAAACTTTATTGATACGATAGCCAACTGGTTCGCAAAGCTCTTCCAAACTACGACCCATAACTGAGATTCTGGAAAAGCTAATTTGGAATAGCAAGATATCTTTAATGATTCTAAGGTTTTGTTAAATACTCAATAGAATTATTATAAATATGGTGGTGATGCATGTGACAACATATCCTAAAATTTGATGATTTTGAGATAATATAGTCAGAATAAACAGGTCAAGTGTTTGCTAGTCAGCACACAGTGAGGGTCCGTAGGCCACACTATATAGTGTTTAACTGTAAAGTGTATAAACAGTGTTTTTTTAAAATGCTAAAAAGCTTACTTAAGGGTCTGATATTCTCAAAACACACTCTGATAAAGTATTTTTTTTGCCACTGAACCGGACTACAACTATATAAATACATCGAAAAGACCATAATTATAAAAAAAACTATTTTGTCAATAAAAAATAAAATAATATTTTTTTCGAAATTTCTAAAAAGTGGTATCTTTACTTTTTGTCGAAGAATGTTCAGGAATTTTTTCAGATTTTTTGCACTTCACATAAGCGAGATAGAGGGGGGGGGGGACACGTTTCAAACCCGCTTCAAACTCGCCTACGCTCGCCCTATCAAAGTTATAACCAAAGAATTATATATTTTTGTAATCAGCTCGACGTACCCTTTCATATGATACCCCTCACGGTGTCGAAAAAATAAAAAAAATTTAACCCTTAAGTTTTTTTACCCTAATTTTTTTGAAAAATATATTTTTTTTAAGTCGCTATATTTTTAAAATATGTGGGCAGGTACAAGACACATACATGCCAAATTTCAAAGTGATCGGACGAAAGGTGTAGCCGTGAGAGGACGGACGGACAGACACACGCAGGAAAATATAAGGGTCCTTGGTTTTGCCTACGGACCCTAATATTGAGATCAAATAACATGATTAACTTAAAGTACCCTTGTATTTTAACTATTAAAAAATGTAGGATTTTGTTTTGTATTGAAAGGGGCTCTACGTTAATAAATAACTTTTTTCTGCACATTTTAACTATACCTTAAAAATGTCAAATTTAAATGCAAAAGATACACTGTGTCATCAATTGTCTTTGTTGATTATTTACTAATTATGTCAATCGCACCTATCAACTGGATCAACTTGCCAATACATGCTTTGGAAGCAAAGCACTTCTTTAAAATGTTTACATTCTCAAAAACATAGGGGAGTAACAATCTAAAGAAGTACCGGAAGTAGGAGATACGGATTCATTTGCTGACTCCGGGAAGGGGCCCCTCACTTGGTGTTTATACAGCATCAAGATATAATTGGGTAGCTACTTAAGTTAATTGGCATCTGGTTTAAATGCCAATTATATGATTTACAGCATTATATGATGAAGCAACATGCCAACCTGGTGTCATCCATTACATATAGGGTTGTAAAAGCCTTCCACAGGTTGTTGCTTCAAATTATCATATATCAAAACCCTATCTATAGTTTAGGTGGTAGCGGGCAAAAAAAGTGTCTGATTTTTTGTAAAAGTTGATCTTTTAGTGCCTTTAAAGAATATGTGGTCGGCTAAGTACGTCTATGGGACATAGTTTGGCAATAGGCATTTGAAAAAAAACAATCCGGTGGAAAGCGGTCAAGTCCGACTAATTATGGTGGACAATGTGATTTTCATGATCCTGAGTACAAAATAAGTTATTTGGCTGCAAATTAAGTTGATGTTAGTTTGCCACTTGATAGGTGATCACTTTGATTTGGAGTAATATTTGAATAACTAACCTATCAAGTGACAAACTAACATCAACTTGATTTTCGGTTTAGTAACTAATTTTGTACTCAGGATCATGAAAATCACAGTCCACCATAATAGGTGGGACATGACTGCTCTCCATTTTTTTTTTTTTTTTTTTTTTTTTTTTTAAATGTCTATTACCAAGCTGTGTCCTGCAGACGAACTTAGCCTACCACATATTCTGAAAAGGCTCCAAAATATTAACTTAAATACAAAATTCTAGCTTGATGTTAGACACTTTTTTGCACGCTATCTCCTTGACGATTATATTAGCCTTTCAAGAAGGGGGGGGGGGGGGGGGGGAGGGATAAGAACTTTCATTTAAATAAATATCTTTCAGTTTTATTTTATACACTTAATGAGCAAAAGGCTGAAGCTAGATCATATAATTTTAATTTAATCAAATAGGATAAATGTGGGCTTTAAAAATGGTTCTTTGACTTAACAGAGCCCTCCAAATAAAATTGCAACAATGATGTCTATTTTGATGTTTCACTGTATTAACCTTTCATATTGCTTCCGAGCTTACCGAAGGTAACGGAAGCATTGTGTTCACTTTTGAGAACAAAAAAGTTTTATGCCTCCGATTTTAAAAATTCCAAGACAGAAATCCGTTTCAGACATCAGGGAACATTTTAGGTTCCGTGTCTGTCTGTCTGTCTGTCTGTCTGTCTGTCGGTCTGTGTGTCCGCGAATCGTGAAACGTGCGACGATAACTTGAGTAAATGTTGCCTGATTTTGATGAAATTTGGTAGACATGTTTATTTTACCAATGCTCAGGTCGAGTTCGTTGGACAACGTTATCCGTTCAAGCGTTCACGCGCAACGCTCGCGTAAACGTGAACTTCAAATTTAAAATTGGAATTTTCGGTCTGGAAAAAAATCAAACCTTATCTATTCAATGAGACAAACATTTTTTACAAATACAATTTTTTAGTAAAACCTACAGCCACACCCCTATAAAGGGTTAAAGATCGCTAAAAATGTTAATTGTTCTAACAATATAGTAATAAAACTTTAATGTTAATATAACAATAAAGTACATGATAGGATGCGAGGAAGCTATGTGCCACACTAATTGGCAGTGTTTTTTTTTTCAATAAACTAATGAGTTTTACTTATAAACTACTTATAACTACTACTTTTATTTTACTTAGTTTAATCACTGTGAGTTAAAAATCTATTTATAGAGTGTGTTTATTACACGGATTTTCCATGTAAGGACAGTGTCTCTTGAACAAAGATGCTAACAGAGTTATTTTCTTACCAAAGGAAAGGAGAAACTGGAAGAGGAGAAATATATTACAGTCTGGGCCAAATGAGTTTTAGTGCGTTAACAGCACGGGAAAGTCGAAAAAATAGGGCGGGAGCCAATGAAAGCTCAGGATCTTAAAATCCTGAGCTTTCATTGGCTCCCTACCCCCTTTTTTATATTATCTGTCACACACTGAAACTCATTTGGCACACAGACTGTAGATTGACAAATGCTTAAGGCCACCCTACACGATCAATCTGATTGTCAATCTGACGTAGGATTGACAATCTGATTGAACGTGTAGGGGCAAGATTGATGGATTGATGAATGTGATTGACGGATTTCCAGATATTCTGAAATCCGAGCTTCAATCATGCGAGGGGGTGGGGGATTCTGTGAGTGGCGGGGGATTCTGTCAATCTGACTGACCGTGTAGTGGCTTCATCAATCTTTTCTTCAGTCCAGTGCGTTGCGTGCCATCTCTCCTTTTTTAAGCACGTCCATTATATGGGTATCAAATAAAGGGTTTGCTACGAAGAATACGAATAAAAGCTTGAAATTTATTTAGTAAAGATAGAAGATGATTAAAGAAAAATAATTTTAAAAAGCAAATTATACATTATCAGTGTATAAAAATAAGATTAATCACAAAGCAGGTATAAAAGAATTTAATAAATTCTATTCAGCTACATATTTATAAGCAATTGAATATTAAAACATTAAAAAAAAAATAGGTAAAAGTGAATTGTACGGTGCTGTTTACAGAATTAAAGTACGAATTTTTTTTTTTTGCCCTAGAATTTTAAACGGCCGCTTCGCTATGTTCCACTCATTTTCTGAAGAAAAATAACCCTGCTGCATATAGACCAGCTTGATGTCCAAATCGAAGTATAAAATTCAATGGCAATGACACCGTACAATTCACTTTAGCCAAAACATATTATAAAATGATTGTCAATCTGATTGAACGTGTAGGGTCCCTTGTGATTGAAGGCAGGATTGTCAATCTACTTCAATCTGATTGATTCAATCAGATTGACAATCAGATTGATCGTGTAGGGTGGCCTATAAACCATCATTGGGTACAGAGGAAGATCAGAAAAAAATTGTAAATAAAAGATTTTGCCGAGTGTCTTCATCAATAAAACCAACATTTTACATTACTTTTACTGTCTTTAATGTTATAGGCAGAATTAGACCTCCCTAACTTGAATTCTTCTTAAATCCCTCTCTAGGGCCCAATAAGCCGCTAGAAGCCAATAATTTGTTTAGCTCTTTTAGAATCCAATAATTTGTTTTAGTAACCTCCTTATTAAATGTGACCTTTCATAAGATTTTATCCCGATGAAAATAAAGAGTTTTGACTCAAAGGTAGTAGGTAGTATAGTATTACTAAAACGAGTAATAAACATAACGTTATTAAACATTTTTTTTTTCATTTACTGGATAAGCTAAAACTGATGGCACATCCACAAGGCACAGTCTGCAGTATGTCTACCCTACAAATCAAACTTTCCACCTAACCTTAGTTGTTCCCCTTTCCCCTGAATAGGTGTTTATGCTATATTTTTGCATGCCCACTGAGTAAAACAGACCTGTACAGGACACATAACATCCAAGTTTGGCAGAAAACATATAGAAAAAGTCAATATGTATTTATGCAGCAAAAGGTCTGTTTATTTCCCTATACTGTCGCTGGACAGGTAGACCTGTCCGGTGACCATATAGTTTGTTGGAGCCTGTTTGTAAGCCAACAAATGGGCTTACTTAATTAATAAAATAAATAAGCTTTATAGTTTTAACGTTATTATTATAGAATTTTATTTTTGTACATATATTTTATTATTTTTTAAATGTTATCACTTAAATTGATTATATTATTGTTTTTATCTTTGTTAATTTTGCCTCATAAAGAGCGTTATTGCCGTTGAGGTCTCTTAAAAATATGAATAAATAAATAAATTTATTTATACTTTTTAAATAATTTTAATTTGATTATTAACTTACTAGAGAAGCTTTAGTTTCAAATTTAATAAAAATAACCACGATAAAAGTTCCTTATGGTTCAAAACTTATTAATTTTTTCCTATCTAGGAGGGGGGCCACCTTAGGAGGGGGGGATTATTTTCGGGAAGAAAGAAGGTTACGCTATCAGGTTATTTTAGGTTACCTGATGTTGTCGGTGTCGGTTTGTGTTTTATGTTATAATCGCTATGGTTTCTCGTATATTTAAGATGAATCCTTTTACACTGTTGTTAAATTCGTTTAGTTTTTAAATATGTTTAATTCTAATTAATCATGGCCTCTAGTAAAAGTAGGAAAAAAGAGAAACCTTCGATTAAAACAGTTTTAGATCAAAATATAAAGCAGGGAAATTCAAAGAGGATTCACGACAAAAATGACAACTGTTCTAAAAACTCCTGGATTAGAACGTACACTATTCTAATTTTAGGTATGTGATTAATAACTAATTTTTCATATTATAATGTTTTTAAATCCCCTATTAATTCGCTCAAAATAGGTATTAATTATTACTTAAAGTTCAAATATAGACTCACATATTATGAGATCTTTGTGTACGATAATTGTTTTAATGGCTTTATTTATATTTTAAGCTCTATTTTCTTCTAGCTTTTTCAATTTATTGGTTTGTTAAATTTATTTCTTTAAAATATCTTGTCGAACGTCAAAACAATGTGAACATATGTTTTAAAAACTTGCTAACAACTTAAGATAATATATAGCAGATGTTACAAAAATCTTAATTTTTATTCTTAGCACTTAAATTGATTAAGTTTATCATTTAATTTTAAGCTCTAATTAAGCTAAAATGTATTTTAGGACTGCTTCTATGTTTAATGATTGTTTTAAAATATATATATATTTTTTAAAGAATGTAGTATATTCATGTTAACTTTTTAATTTGTTTTCTATTCTAAGTTGGTTTTTTTGACCATTATTCTTGGAACTTATGGTGGTAAATTTGCTGTTATGTATGTAAGTGCAAATTTATGTATAACTTGGTACTGTGTGGATCTATCTTCTCTACAAGGGCTCTGTAAGGCTTAGGCCAATTTACCATAGAGGAAATTAATCTAATGCATATATGTGTATGATTTGATAATGAATGGATCAATCTATGGCAAATCTGCAGTCTCTGGTGTTGTTCATGGAGAATAGTGGTATCTTTAACCATACAAGAGAATGCTGATTAGCCAAACTTTTTTTTCTATAAAACTAAAGTTATATAGAATAAACAAGTTGTTGCACTGTCTAGGTTTGACGTTTCAAATCTCGGGTCGAAAAAAAGTCACGCATTTTTATCCCCTAGAGTGCAGGCCAAACAGTAAACCCCCATACTGTTTAGCCTGCACTCTAGCGGATATTTTTACCCGCGAATCCTAGATGATATGACTGGGTCTCGTTCTATTCTCTTGCTTTTGTTTGTTTTCTTTCATTTCTAAAATTACGTCAATTTATTGAGAATTGTTTAAGAAAAGGATTAATATGAAGACTTGCTATGTTCCTTTTTGTAAAAGTGGTTGTAGGCCAAAAAAAAAAAAAAAAAATGAAGAAAAACTTAGCCATCCGATTAATCTCTTTTCTAATTCATGTAGACAATGATTATCCCTTGCTTTGAAGATCAAATGTATAAATTTTTACATCAGAAAAAAAACTGTAGATTTGTATAAACAACACACATATATATACAAATATATGCACATATACGTTGACTTTCATAGATGTAGATAAATGAAACATATTGTCATGAAAAACTGTAGAAAAACTTATAATAATTCTACACTTATTTCGCATTATATTTCAAAAAGTCTTCATACATTAATTTATAAAACCTCAAATATGTTGAAAAATTCTGGACAAATCAGCATCTGTATACGGAAAAAAATATTACATGACAACTAGTTAAAATTCGGGACTGTCTGTAAAAAGTACGGACGTCTGGTCACCTCAATTAAGTTAAAAAAGTTATAGTTTGTAATGTAGTTGTGTAGAAAATTAGCCCCCATACAGATTGCACTGCTGCGTGGTGGGCAAAAAGTAAACTAACCTCACCAAACGAAAAAAAATAATCCAGTGCAACAACTTGTTTATTCTATATAACTTTATATAAAACTAACAATAATCTTGACTAAATTTAGAAAAGGTCACGTTATCAGTTTATAGAGTTATTGTAATAGCAAATTGCTTCCGAGTTTACCGACGGTAACAGAAGCTATGAGATCATTCGGAGGAACATACAATTTTTGGGTCTCTGATTTAAAAAATTCCAAGACAGGAATCCGTTTCTGACATGAGGGAACATTTTTGGTTCCATGTATGTCTGTTGGTCTGTCGCTCAATTTTTGCAAACCAACATAATATCTTAGAAACTACTCGTCCAATTTTATTTAAATTTGGATGGTAGGTCATAATTAGTCCATTGTTGGGTGTCATAATATTATATTCATAATATTATAAGTTTCAATCATATGCGCCCATTTGTTTCTCTCCCACGTGCGCACAAACATACATTTATTTATTCACACCTTTATCTTCAAAAGTACTCAACTGATTTTTATGAAATTTTGATGCTTTGTTGAAAGTAGCCTGCAGATAGCCCCAGATTAATTTTAACCGTGTCTGTGCTCTTTACATTTTGCTAAATTGATACTTTAATACATCTAAAAAATCAAAACAATTTTGACTGATTAAAAAAATGAAATAAATTGGATAATAATATGTTTTAGATGATTGTTTTCATAAAAAAATATATAGTATTTTAATCCCGACTTATTTGTTGAATATTATTACCTACATAGATCAATTTATTAATTAGTAGATAAATTAGGTTTCCAGAAGCATATAGCTTTGTATTGGCTAGGTTCAATTCCCAGGATAGAATCATGTTTGGTGTTGATCCAACATCATGAGGCAAATAAGTAGCTACTTGATGGACTACTTCAGTCACGGAGACTATATATTATGACTAAAGGGAGAGTTAACAGTTGACCTGTGTCACTCATCTATGGATTTTAGCAGAAAGCCTCCTTTAAAGCCTTAGCCTCTCATAGGCACCTAACTGCTTTAAATAAATATCTGTTCTCAAAAATATGTACTCAAAAAATGCCAGGAACTTCAGTTAAGAAGTTACTAAATAAATAGTGGCGGAGAGGAAAAGCCAAGCAATTGACTACTTATCATACTAAGAGATATCCTAGCAAGTTAAAGTGTGGAAACTTCGGAGTACTTATTAAAGCCCCTAAATTAAAACAATAAAACACTTTGAATGAAATCTGGGTATTTACTCCCCAGTCGGCAAAGAAAATAATATTGTACAGTCACAAAGAAACAAAAATAAATGAGGAGCCTAGTATCAAAGACGGACATTTTTTCCGAATTTCTGTTATCGATTGTTTCTTATAGATTTTTGGCTGCTGCATCAGATTCTGCTATCCATTTGCATCAAAAACAAACAGAAAAGGGGGAAAAATGCAATATTATTTGTAGTTTTGTTTCAAATACGGACACACATTTTGCTTCAAAAGTGGACATAACCAAAACAGCCAATCAGGAGGCTGCATTTTAATAGCTTGTTCCTATGATGCACTGCGGGCTTTAGCATCTGAACACCTACTCCTACCATTTTGTCATACATTTTTAGAAAAATGATACCCCAAGGGGAAATCGAGAAATCAATTTTAGCTCTAAATTTGGGGCACTACCCCCTAAGAACTCTGAAAAATGTGAAAAAAAAATATTTCTCCAATATTATTATTCTAACCATTATTTTCAACGTCATTTTGTTTCAAAAGCGGACAACTCCATTTTTTAACTCCATTTAGCAGCTAAAATATCAAAGAAATTCACGTTTTCAGTACTATTCAGTCTATTAAGTATCTACAGAAAAAAAAAGCATTGCTCTAGCACCTGTAGACTTGAGCTACAGTTTTTCGGCTCTCCTGTAAAATTTTGAAATGTGCTCTTGTCTGTCTTTGATACTAAGCTCCTCAAATGTAAATGAAATAAAATAATAATAATAATTCTTGTAGAAAGTAAATTAACTTAATCTGTAACTTCTTAATGATAAATATCTATATATTTTTATAGCGCTTCCTATGGGGCCCCACTACATATAACTCCTAGCGGTGGTCATCCACTGGTCTACGTTATTACCAAGTAACTGGGGGAAACACCAAATAATTTAAATCACAAAATAAAATAAAACATTACAAGTAAAATAATAATTAAATATGAAGGGGCTTCAGGTTAGTTCGCGGGATGTCTAGGGTGAAGAGGATCAAGCCAGAAGTTGGTTAAACCTTCCGCCTGCTCTCAGGATACTCTTCACAGGAGAAGAGGGGGTAAATCAGAGGGAAGAGAAAAGTATAATTTTAGCCAACCTCATAAGTTGATGACTGATGATTGCAGTGCTCTAGCTTAGTCTGTTGGCTATGCTGCGTAGTTTTAGTGTAGCAATAGTGGAGACCTACGAAACGCACTTGGTTGCCGCAATCCGGGAAGTTCGGCTCCTTCTTAATCCACCGTAGGTGAGAACAGCCCTAAACTTAAACTTTACAAACTATGCAAGGAGGTAGTTTCTTGCCAACAGCTCTTTGACACAACTCACTGTCCTTCTGACTCAACAAAAACTCCCCTAGCTGTTATAACCCCCTCAGGGTTACCCATATAAAAAGAGAAAACATAAAAACTAAACCTAGACCTAATGACATAAATAAACTACTCTAAAGGTAGACTTACACTACAATCCGCCCTAGATTTTATCAAAAACAATAGCAATCATTAAGGGGGGATAAAAATTAAAAAAAAGTGTTACAATGTCCCAAATTCTTTGGCATTGTCCGTTAAAGACTCTCTTCTCTCAAGATATTCCTCGATAAGATATTCCTCCCACAAGTGCTGGATTTGAAGCAAAGTCAAATATGAATAGCCAATCTACCTTTTTTTGACCCTCTGTCAAATTCATAATTACCTTTAAACAATTTTTGAAAAAAATCTAAATTATTTAGACAGTTTCTACTTTCTAGAACATTTATTAATCCATTATAGTGCTTAAAAAAAATATCTGTGAAGATAAATTTCTTATCTATTCTTTGAATCTCTTGCCAGCAAATTTTTCTTTTGTAAATGAGTCGTGCCCTCATTGATAACTGGGGGCACTATTATAAAAATGTATTGGCATCCAGTGAAGATAACCCTAACCGATAGAAATGGTGATATGAGTAATCATATAGTGGTGATAATAAGTAAATTACGTAGGTCCATAATTTTCTAAATTACATCTAACACTTTCATTCCATTTATTGTTTTTGCCTTTATAGCAGTCTGCAGTCAAGACTGCTGTAAGTTAACCTTTGAGGGTTCAGAGGAAAATGGAGAGTCAGATACATGATACATATAATTTTACAGTTGTATGGACATATGCTTTTTTTGCTTTAATTTAAAACATGGAAGTCAGGTCAGAAACTGGTTTAGCACAATGTCAAATGGTTAGGTCAATGTTTGGAAATAAGCAGAAAAGAAAGAATAAGAAACAGAAAGTTAAAAGCAAGAAGCGGAGATAAAAGTATGATAAAACAAGGCAAAAGCAAAATGGAATAGCTCAGTCAATAAAGGCCAAAAACAGGGTGTACCCGCAACTAATTAGGGGAAATCTGGATTTTTTTCCTAATGATAGACCATGATAAGAGGTACATTCTCTCAAAAGTCCCCACTTCTCCCCCTTGTGCTTCCCCCCTACCCCCTCTTAAAGTTCAAAATTTACTTATTTTTCACTTTTTACGCAAAACTGTTTATTTTTTGAAGAGAAGTGTTATTACCAAAAATATTTCTCACATAATTCTACACAAAAAAGGTCCTATGCATGTTTGAAGTGAGACATACCGTTTTCGAGATAATGTTGATAAAAATTCCAATTTTTCATTTTTTCGAACCAAGATGTGTTAAAAACAACACTTCTGATTTTAATAAAATTTGAATGGTAGGTCATACTTAGCCTATTGTTGATCCCATATAAATTTCAACCTTCTGCGCCCATTATTTTATCTTGCACATGTGCACAAACATACATTTATTTAGACCTTTATCTTCAAAAGTACTCAACGGATTAATATGAAATTTGGATGGTTTGTCGCAAGTAGCCTGCAGATAGCCCCAACTTAATTTCAACAGGATGAAATTTATATAGGATCAACAATAGGCTAAGTATGGCCTACCATCCAAATTTCATTAAAATCAGAAGTGTTGTTTTTAACATATCTTGATTTGCAAAAATAAAAAATTGGATTTTTAAACAATAATATCTAGAAAACGGTATGTTTCACTTTAAACATGCATAGGACCTTTTTTGTGCAGAATTATGTGAGAAATATTTTTGTTAATAACACTTCTCTTCAGAAAATAAACAGTTTTGCGTAAAAATTGAAAAATAAGTAAATTTTGAACTTTAAGATGGGGTAGGGGGGGGAAGCACAAGGGGGAGAAGTGGGGACTTTTGAGAGAATGAACCTCTTATCATGGTCTATCATCAGGAAAAAATCCAGATTTCCCCTAATTAGTTGCAGGTAAAAACCTTTATTAACTGGGCTAGAAGGGGGTAGGTCATTTTTACAGACTGAAACCAGACAGATGGACTAGGATAGTGACTGAGTGGACCCCATACAGTAATGTAATGTTAAAAGTAGCTGAAGTTCGGCTAGAAAATGGTCAGAGTTGTGGAGAAAATAGGGAAGCTATGGCATGAAACAGCTATGGATAGGTTAAGCTGGTAAATGCTGTAGCTGTTAATGTAACAGTTTGATTTGATTTTAATATTTTTTTTTTTTTTTTTTTTTTTTCAATTGTTTCAGCATTTAGCAGTGGATTTGTTCACCGGTACCATGTTTCAACATTATTTGAAAACGACAGACACTTTTCACATCTTTCCACGTTGGAAAGAGAAATGACATTTAGAAGTGAAATGGTTTGTATTATTCCCTCTATAATTAGAATATATTAAAGGATTTATTTAGTTTAAAAATTGTTAGTACTAAAATAAGAAATAATATTGATGATAAGGACCTGGTATAGCTGAGTGGTTATTGTAATTGTAACACAAGGTCAAAACACATATATCTGGGGAGTTCAAATCCCAGATAGATGAGATATCTTTTGCAATGATGATCTCATCGAGTTGATAAATAAAGTGACCTTGATTCCCCCCCCCCCCCATCTTTAATAACTTAATGTTGTGTTGATTGGAATATAAAAGAAACAGCCAAACATATATTTTATTGATATTTTAAATTTGCAAATTTAATACTTTTAGCTTTAACTTAGTAGTAGTAGTAGTAGTAAGGGGCGGGGGGCCTAGCCTAGGGTTGGGACATCGATGTCGATGTATTGAAAACATCGATGTTACATCTATGTATCGGACTTAAAAACATCGATTTTGATCTTTCGATGTATCGGACAACATCGATGTTTTCCTGAAACATCGAAAACGAAAAGATTGACGGGTCGATGTATCGGACCCCAAAAAACGGCAACAACGAATATCGGGAACGAGAACGAGGGATTTTTTTGTAACTGGTGACCTTTTTTTCTTTTTTTTTGCTCGTCGGGTTGGAGGACCAATGTCGATGTATCGAAAACATCGATGTTTTTGTTAACATCGATGTTTTCTTTTGATGTTTTTGCTAACATCGATGTTTGTTCTTTCGATGTCGATGTATCAAGAACATCGATGTTTGGCTATCGATGTCCCAACCCTAGCCTAGCCTAGCAAACAGGCCACATTTGGATCCTTTATGCTAACCCCAGGCGTTCCCACGCCCATCAAACCATCACCAACTCACTCTTAAACCTCTTTGTTTGGATTATGAAGGAGAGGATGTCTTGCCACTTCAGTGTATCAAGTTCTTCCACCCCAATCCCTCCCTTCCCTAAGATAATATGAAAGCGCAATCTCCCATATCCTTCACACACTCCCAGGTAATGGTAAGCTGTTTCCTCCTCCTCACCACACACTGGACATGTGGGGTCTTCTTCTACTTTTAGTAATGTCAGATGTCTTCTGAGCCTGGAGTGTCCAGTTAGCACTCCAACCAGATTTCTCAGGTTGGTCCTGCTCAGTCCTAATAGCCATCTGGTTTTATTTTTCTTTTTGGCAGTAACATCTTAAACTGCCTGCATCCCTCTGTTTCTAACCATTCCCTTTCTGCTTCATCCCATACCCACTTCTTAATAGTTGATTTAACCTGATCTTTCGACTAGTCAACTGCAGATTCCGGTCCACAGAAGAGTTTTAAGTTAGTTGCAGTTGGTATTGCAAAAGAGGTTAGTTATAAGGTGCTAGTACTAATACTAGACGGGTAGGACGGACCACTTTTTCAAACCTAGCAATTAGACCATCTTTTGGTAGAGAGTTGCAGCCACTTCACACATCATACCTCTAAACATTGTACCACTAAAGCGAGTATGATGTAATCATTAGTGAGCCATATAAATCAGAGCATCGTGGCAAGGGATATCAGCCTTGAATCACCCTTGATTCAATCATTGCCGAGCAGATGTGGTAAGTAATTTAATTCACACAGCCACACCGGCTCTCGGAAAAGAAGTTAAAATTGTGATGAACTTTTGATTGAAATGGTGAATGCATAACTCTTGTTTACACTCAAAGCAAAATCAGTTTGTTTTAATTACTATTACTACATTCGTGTTTAATCTTTTGCTCATTATTTGTTGAACATAAATTGTATTTTGTTACAGGGTCTGTATTACTCATTTTATAAAACAATAGTGGAAGCAGATTCGTTTAGCAGTGGTATAGATCAGATAGTGTTCAACAATCTGACAGAGTACCCGACTACTATAAACACACTAGAGAGGTTCAACTTACTACCTGAGGTAGTGATAGGAGGTCTGTTCAGGATATTCGAATGGGTCTGCATTACTCTGAACGTGAGTGCAAGCGAGTGCTGGCAGGTAGACAGGGGTCGACACATGCCTCCTGTACTTAGTTGTGAAGGATACAGGCAACCTGAATATTTCTACTTGGAAGTTGTCTGGTTATCTGCAGCTTTAACTGGCATTGTACTTTTTCTATACGGAGTACTTATAAGGTTTGAATATTTTTTTCTTTGGCTTATTCAATATTAATACCCTTTTTTTTAAAATAAAATTTAATACAATTTTATAGGATTTAGGTTTAGAAATTGTATTTTTGAAGTGAAACTTTTTTGGCGGCAGTAGAGTGAATTTTTTCATATAGTGAAATCGTGTAACGAAGTTTGCGATTTGAGACTCGTCCAAGTGTAACATTTTTACAGATTAATTGTATTATATCTATTTAAAGACTAGTAAATCAAAACAAACATTTATTTTTATTGGAATAAATGTGGTTGCCTTAGCGTAGCAATATATTTTTTTTTTTTTTCAATTAAATTTCCCATAACCATTTCTTAATCTTGAAATAATAAATTCGTCAAAAAATGAAAGAGAGCAATGCGTTCTAGAACTTAAGTTTCACTTCTAATGCGTGAGAGCCTCACACATTTTTTTTTTTTTACAATCTATATAATTTTCACAAATGGAAACAGCTCACTTAGATTGTTTGCTGATGTATTCTTATGAGAGAGTTACATAACATAAATAATTCTAATTCAAACTTTAAGAAGTGGATAGATAATTTTCAATATTAAATTTGTATAAAAAGTGAAACATTTTTATGCTAGCTTAAGAATCATTTGTAAGAAAACTGAGTTCTGTTTTCTATCTAGTTGATTACCTTCTCATAGTTTATTTAGTTATTGCATCGAATATAAGACGATTTTTCGAACCAAAAATTTGGGAAAAAAACATTAATGCTTGGAATATATAACGTACCCTGTTTCATAGGGAAAATATTTTTTAACAACTTGTTCAGACGTCAAATTTAGGCATTCAACCATGAATATTGTTGGAATATTGAATCTTTATTTAGATGTTTGGTGCATTTGAATCTTTATTTAGATATGTGACAGATACCATGCCATACCAGGGAAATAGCAAGGTTAGATTTGGAAAATGAAATTTTGAAGCTAACAAGAAATAAATAAATTTGTACAATGGAACGAACCCCTTTCACCCAAAATCTCATCAGAAATTGAACACGTTAAAATTCTTGAAATTGATGATATAGGAGGGCCTGACAATGATACTCCGGCAAAATTCAGAGAATTGGATATAAAAAGTAAATACAAGATCTCAGTGGTACTCTCTTGAAAGAGATGTTTGTAGAAGAAAGGTTGTTAGTTAGTTCTGTTACACTAGAATACATAGATTGACGCACTTTCAATATAAGACGCATCCTGATTTTCGCAATGCGAAAACAGGGAAAAACGTACATCTTACATTTGAAGCAATACGGTAATTAATCACTCTTAACTTATATAATTAACTATTCTATAAAGAATAACAAACTAATAGAAAATATGTAAGGAAGAACTAATGGAAGCTTAATTGTGTAGGAGTACATCAGTTGGTTAAACTAAACAAACAAAAAAGTCTCCGAACTTGGTTTCATCCCTCAGGGTTGCCAGTAGTAGGCTTGGTAAACTAGTTTGATAGAGGTATCTAAAACTTCTTTGTTAAATTAATTTTAGAGTGTGATTAGTTACATTTTAAAGCATAGGTTTCTTTTTCAGAGCCCCAAACCTAAACAAGTTCTAGCTCTTTTTTCATATATAGCAATAGATTTGGTAATCCCCACCATTTGAAGCCCCCTAGTAAGAGTCCTATCATTTTACTACGTTTTTATTAGCTTGCTTTCTTGTTTGTTTGTTTGTCCAGTACAAATCTTGCAATCGATTTTTAACTAACTTCCCGAGTAGCTAGACATTTGAAACTTTTAGAATAGCACAGAACACGATGACAATGCATTATTTTAATACTTTTAGCAAAATTTAATTCGTTTTCAGCAAATTTTGCTATATGGAAAGTAAGTTCGGAAAAAATCCACAAGTTATTTTATTTGTTTTGACATGTCCCATATTTACAATCTTCATTTTGACTGCATTCAAATTTGTGATTTTTATTATGAGATTAACATTGAATGACAGCGAAAAAGGAATAAAAGTAAACAAAGAAATAAATAATTGACGTGTGACAACACGGTTTGTTTACACTTGTGACCTAGTTATCGTTTTAATTTTTCTGCATCTGTACTTCTTTACTTGTACACATTTTTCCTTTTCTTCTCTTACTGTCCTTACACGGGGGCATATCAATAGCACGGTTTAGATTCGTTGTTGGCGAGATCCATTGTAGAAAGATTTGTCCTTTTATAGGTTTAAGATCAGCTCTCTTGATGGTTGTCATTTATGTGAAGTAAATAAATTCGGAACTATTTTTTTTTTTTTTCCACTAACATTATATTCTAACAATGACAATTATAATATTATCAACATTACATATAATTCAACAGAAAATGTATAATACGTAGTATATAAAAAGTTATTTTTATCTTGTAATTTTTTCCCCTAACAATGATTACAACAATGATTTCTTTTTTGTAAGAAAGCATTAATTTTATTTAAATACTATTTTAAGTAATTTTTATAAAAAAAAGTATTACCCATAAAATTTTAGTTTAAGATGAACTATATTTCCTAATTTTTTATGTGAAAGGAAAACAAACAACAAAATGGTACGTTGTTTCAATGACACTAACTGTTTAATATTAATATGAAATGTGAAAAGTTTCTTTGTTTACCAAACTGTTATTATTTAAGTCATAGTAGTAAACAATTAAAATACTATTTTTAAAATTAGTTTACAATTTTTACTAATTACAAATAAATCATACGTACCATCTAAAGGACTTTGTTTCTGTTGATTTTATCTCTTGAGGTGCGTATGATACACTGAGTTGAAAATATCACACCATTTTTTTTTTATTACGTTGATAATTCAGATACGATGATAATATTTATTATTATTTTCTATTTCAGTGAATCTATTATTGGAGGCCTGATAACTGTTCTCTGTTTCTTTTATAATCATGGAGAGGTATAAATAACATTTTTTTTTTTTACTTTTTCTCTATTATTATTATTATTATTGTTTACATATGATAAAATGAAAGTAAAGTTTATATTGTCGAAGGCTTACTTATCTTTAGCTGGTATTTTTCCACTCAGAGTACGAGGGTTCAGTGGACTCCACCGCTGAGAGAGAGTTTCGCTTATCCAATATGCCTTCTTCACATGTACATCGTCACTTGGTGTATTAAATCAAATGTTAATGTCGCTCACTCGTTACCTTCTATCATCAAACATAAATTTCAGGTACTTACTTCATTTATTTATATTAATAAAATTATATTTCTATATTATATAATATACCTTCTCTATTAACTAATAATATTGATGAAGAATTGCTGTTTATGAAATTTATAAATTAAAGAGTGCATATGGAGAATACCACCTTATTGGAGCAGTTATCAAATTATAGGGAACTTTTCTTCCTATATTTAGAATTGAAGTAAAATATTCAACTAAATTTTCTTTTAAAAAATTAAGAAACAATTTCATGATTAGCGTTTCTTTATTTATTATATTAATTTAAAACATAGCACATAGCTTCCTCGCATCCTATCATGTTCTTTATTGTTATATTAACCCATTGAATGCGTAATCTAATTCATGAACCTACCTTAGTGACTGAATAGAAACTTTAACAGTTAATAAAAAAAAAAAAAAAAAAAAAAATTGTTGGATCCCCTGTGGATACAAACGTCAGCGGGCCTGACGGAGCCTTGCAAGATGGTTCTACTCGAGGCACGGAGAATAGAGCTACAGAGGGCTGAAAGGGAGGGCTTGGATCCACTGTGGATCCACCCGCCAGGCACGTTAGCACGGCATGGATCCACAGTGGATCCACCCGCATCGAATGGGTTAACATTAAAATTATTTTTATATTACTTTATTCTTATATTGTTTATTGTGTAAAAACTATTAATAGTTTTAGCGATCTTTAACACTTCATAGCGGTGTCGCTGTTGGTTTTAATAAAAAATTGTATTTGAAAAAAATGTTTGTCTCAAATAAGTCTTAAATAGATGAAGTTAGATTTTTTTCCCGTCCTAAAATTCCAATTTTAAATTTGAAGATCATGTTTACACGAGCGTTGCTCGTGAACGCTTGGATGGATAATGTTGTCCAACGAACTCGTCCGGGGCATTGGTAAAATGAACATGTCTACCAAATTTCATTAAAATCGGTTGACATTTACTCAAGTTATCATCACACGTTTCATAATTTGCGGACACACAGATCGACAGACAGACACGAGACCAAAAACGTTCCCTGATGTCTGAAACGGATTTCTGTATTGGAATTTTTAAAATCGGAGACATAAAAGTTTTTCGTTCTCAAAAGTGAACAGGTGCTTCCGTTACCTTCGGTAAGCTCGGAAGCAAAATTGAAGTGAAGAAAAACATACAAGAATCAAAGAAAATAATTATTTGTATATAACCACAAGAAAAAGGTTTCATAAACAACTACAAACAGCATAAAAAATCAGTAGTTTGTAGTTACAGTATAGTCCGTTTGCGCTGATAGCAGTCAGAATCTGAAACAAGAATGAACTACTAAACATTGCGGTAAAGTCTCTGACTCCGAATCCTGCGCATGCAACCAGTTGCCTGCTTCCTCTATGGATACCCTGCTGTAACTACACTGTTTAATTCTCCTGCTTGTTTACTGAATCTGAACCTGGTTCGGAACCAGCATGCACTGTAGCCGTACCCTCTAGCAAGTCTTGTGACCTGCCCCTACCTCTCTCCACTATTATCTTCTGTTTCACAGGCTCTTTTAACTTCTCTTTTTTCTTATGAATACCATTCTAGTGTGTACTTTGCCATTTTTCCTCACTCCTTTAACCACCTTCTCCACTTAATTCTCCTCTTATCTTTCTCAATGTTTACCCCTTCAAATTTCACTTCTTTTCTCTAATTTCTCTATCTATCAGGCTATACACTATTCTATTCCATAATCTTTTGTTTGAAAGTAACAACCATATCCTCAGAATTTTCCTTAGTGACCGATTTATGAAGATTTCTATTTGTTTCCCTGGTAAAAAAAATATATATTTCTTCAATTTTTAAGTTTTTGGTAGTATTCATACTACAGAAAGTTTAAATTTTAATTTAAATCATATTATAATTATTATTAACAACGGGAGACAGACAGAAGAAAAATAGACTCCAGCACCGGGATTGAATTTCTAATTGAATGTACTAGGTACAGGTACTAATTGGTTACTTTATAATTATAAGCGTTATTTCTCGGTCTAGTTCTATTATCGCAAATGTCGATGTGGAAAATGTGAAAGCTTAATTCGGGACTTGGTATCATTAACTAACAACAGAGGAAATTATTCTCCAGTATAGCTTAGTTGGTAAGAGCATCTGTACTGGAAACCATGGAGGTCCGTGGTTCAAATCCCGGTGCTGGAGACTATTTTTCTCTGTCTGTCTCCCCTTGTTAATAATAATTATAATTTGATTTAAATATATATTTCTTAAATACATTATTTTAAAAATGTTTTATATATTTAATTTTCAGTTAGCCCTGATCGTAACTACAACCTGTTTATGTTTACTGTTGTGGCAATTCTCTCAGTTCTTCATTGCTACTCAAGTAATAGCTTTACTTCTTATGTTTGCCATGGGATTCATCACCAAGTTTTCTCTTTACATCATTCTTCTCGGTGAATTCGTAAGTTTTTTTTTTATTTCTTATTATTATTATTTATGACAAATTTATTTATTGTTGGATAGATGTTATAGTAAATGTGTAACTTTAAAAATCATTAAGGGTATAATATTATTTTGACTTCTGTACACGTGTGTACCAAAATTTAAATTTCAAAATCTCATGTACATGGCAACCTTCCTCTTGTTTTTAAGGTTCAAGAGCGGCTAACAACACCAACACATAGCCATAAATAAATAAAAAGCTAGCCATAAATTAAACATAGCCACAAACATGTCACTCGGGACTAATTTTGCTTTCTATCAGTGAAAAAATTTTCTGAATCTGATTCGTAGTTCCAGGGATTACCTCCCACAAACAAACATACAATGTTTCCTCTTTATAATATTAGTATTGATTCAATGATTGTTTTTTCACTATTTTTTTGGATTGTCAAAAAAATTTGTCATTACTTACTAGGCATCTTATGACTCAATCATTGAAGCGAGCGAAATGCAGTAAATATTAGATATTAAGAAAATAGTTAATCATGTTCAGTTGATAGTTAAAGAGGATGATTGTAATAGAGAGCCAAGAAGTTGGAGAGAAGGGTGCCTTTCTACATATCCCTTAACTAATCTGTTCCGGCTATCTTCATTTCAACTATTATAAAATGTATCTCTTCACTACTCAATAACTACTGTTTCTATCAAGTTGAAATTTTACATGCCTATTTCAATTGTACTTTAGACGATATATATGAAGTTTTATAAAAATATCAGTAAAAGTGTTATTTTATCTATTTTAAATGCTTAAGACCGCTTTAATAGTTTTAACGATCTTTATCACTTCATAGCAGTGTCGCAGTTAGTTTTAATAAAAAAAAATAAAAAAAATGTTTGTCTTATCTGAGCATTAGTAAAGAGACATGTATACCAAATTTCAATTAAATCGGTCAGACGTGTTAACGTTACTGACAGACAGACAGATTGTTGAATTTTAGAAGCTCGCTTCAATTAAGAGTTTTCTTTCTTCTTTAATTAGGAGCCAGCGTGGCAAAGGTGCTCAAGGCACTCGCCCAGCTATCAGTAAATCGAGGCAAATCAAGTTCATGGGTTCGATCCTGTGCCATGATGCTCTGATTTAAATAGCTCACTAATGACCACACCATATCTGCTTCGGTGGTGCTATGTATAGGTATGATGTGGGAAGTGGCTGGAATTCTCCACCAAGGGGTTAGTAAAAATGAGCCCTATGTGGCCTGATTGCTAGGTTCCAACAAGTGGTTCCTCCTACCCGTCTAACTACTACGACTACTACTTCTTCTTTAATTAATTGAATGGTTTTATTTTGTTCTGTTCTAGTTTGGTGTAGTTCAAGCTGTTTTCCTGCTGTTTGGGAATCAAATGCTGATATCATCATTACTGCTCTCTCTTCTTGTATCTTCAGTTATATCTCTGAAGATTGTCTACCCTGTCATATCTACTAAGATGTTACCTCGTACCAGTGCTTTTATTTGTACTATAGTGACAGTTTTGTTGACAGCCGCTTTGAAAAAGTGGATCATGAACTCAAACGATGATGTATGTTATGTTTTTTTTCATTTGAGTTTTTTTTTTTTTCATCAGAAATAGTGGATTTTTCTCTTAATGAAATTATATAAGTATTCTTGTGGAAAGTAACTTATCAAAGGTCGTTTTTAGGGTTTTGTAGATTCTTCTCAAAACCCTTATGCCGAGGGTGATGTGTCCGTCTGTCCGTCGCTCTTTGGTTCATAGGGCCCGAACCATTTAAGCTTAGAAGCTGAAATTTGAAATACTGGTGCAACTTTTTGACCCAACCACAGGAAAAATATACAGAAGTTCCAAATTAAATATGCGCATGCGCAATTCGCAAAAATGTTGTAAACTCAAAAATTTATATTTTTTTTAATTTTCGAGTGGGGTATCAAATGAAAGCTGCTGAAGAGTAGGACGCAAATATATACAAGCTTTTGTAAATTTTGCATTCCTTATTGGGTAAAAAAATCAAAATATACCCAAAAAAAATTTCCCCCCCCCCAACCACTATACTTCGGCTGGTCCTAAAATTTCGAAATAATTCATGCTAATGCCTTATTATGGGGCGATGAAAATTCCGGGAGTTCATCCCAAATTTTAAAAAATTGCCAATTTTGGGTGTGAAAATTTGAAGTGCGCCGAAAATTTTATTTTTTTAAAATTTTGAGTTGGGTATCATATGAAAGCTGGTGAAGAGTAGGATTCAAATATATATTTGCTTTTTTAAATTTTTTATTCTTTATTAATTTTATAAGTCAAAATATACCCCAAAAATTTCCCCCCTCCCCAACCGCTATATATCGGGTGGTCCTAAAATTTCGAAATAATTCATGGTTATACCTTATGGTGAAGCGATGGAAATGGTCTGAAAAAATGAATTTTTCTAGTCGTTATTACCGATGAAAAACATTGTGACCCCCCGGGGGATCGAACCCGGACCCTTGAGATCGAAGAATTAAATCATAATTACATAACGGGCATGCTTAATCTTCTACAAAACCCTAAAAAGTACTTGGACGCAAGTACTTCCCTGTTCTTTTAAGTTTGTAGTTCCTACAAAGTTAGGACAGTAAAAAATAGAGAAGGTGACCATCACACATGATTTATCAGTGTACACATGGTGAGGCAGCTTGTACATCACTCAATTGTCTGGACCAATGAAAAAAGAAGGAAAGTGAAGTAACCTTGATTGGGCTGGTCAAGTGAGAGAGTCACCTAAAAGTGAGGAAGTCTCACCTAAGAGGGAGAGATTCTCACCTAAGACTGAGAGAGTCTCACCAATGAGTGAGAGAGTCTCACCAATGAGTGAGAGAGTCTCACCAATGAGTGAGAGAGTCTCACCTAAGAGTGAGAGAGTCACACCTAAGAGTGAGACTAGGGCTAGTGACACACTTCACCACCCGGGTGGCGAAGTGTGTCATTAGCCTGAGAGAGGGACTCAAGAACCAATCCACCCAGGATAAAACTGGTTTCAATTTTTGTGTGATTCCATGCTCCATTATATTTTATCCAAATTTAACTTCGTTTGATTGATTTTCATAGTTCTTGTATTGTATCTGTTATCTCCTATACTATGATTTTACCCTAAGAAATCCCTTAAAAAGAATTGTTAATTAAAGCATTCCATGTGATTTTGGAAGTTTGAAGCAGTAAGACCTTACATTTGAATCCCAATGTATTTTTTTTTGTTTTTAAAATGTATTATACACTATCAGCTAAGCAGGCTGGACCCAAAGAATGTGAATACCTTGCTTATAGGAAGCAACCTGGGTTCTTTAGTGGACAGACACTTTTTTTGGCTAAAGTCTCTTCTAAGCCAGGTTTCAGATAACTCAAAATAAGGTGAGATAGAGGTTTCATCCTCTTCCTTGAATGATCTTATCACTGGGCTATCAGCTGACACCTCAGATTGACATTTGACTTACTAATTTTAATCCTCAACTACAGCCCTGAAGGAACCTTGCTTCTTTAATAATCCTGGCCTAATCATAAACCTCAGGTTCTTTCCTCCGAAATCTCACTTCCATCTTTCTTAAGTCGCCCTAGATTGAACTTTAAAAAGTGATGTGAAGTCCTACATATAGTGGGTACCTCGAATGGATAGTAAACATTTAGCAGTGGTTACTTATGTAAACTTTATCTTATAAGTATGTTTTATTTTAATTTTTACTTTGCAGGGACATATTACAAATCTTCTACTGTCCAAATTGACTGATTACAAAGATTTTCATACTCTGTTGTACACTTGCTCAGCTGAATATGACTTCTTAGGCTGGGAGCCTATTGTGAAAATGACGATGACGTGGATACTGCCTATGACAATTTTTATTCTTTGTCTACTGGCCTTTCACTTCTTCACAAGTCCTAATAAATTAAGGTAGTTCTTTTTTCTAAATATTTAATATTTTGTGGAAGGTTTAAAACCCTAAAACTGTTGGTTCTTTAAGCAAACTTGGGCAAAGTGAAAAGTAGTCAACATAGACTACTTAGATGCGGCCCAATAAACAAATTCGTTTTTTTTTTTTTTTTTTTTTTTTTTTTTTTTTTTTTTTTTTTTAATCCAGGACAGAAGAGTATCATCCCCTTCACACATCCATTTAATATAACTTATGTGTAAATTTATAAATTCCTTATATTTGAATCTTACTGATTCCATTATTTATACCAATCTGACTAATTTACATTAAATTGGGATAAAATATTATATTGTTGGTTTTGATAGTTATCTATCCCTACTTCATTAATAAATTAACCAATTTAATTTTAAGTAATAATTTCTAATAATTATTTCTGTTACCGTTTATTAATATTTGATCTTTTTTCTTTACAGTGCTGTTGATCCTCATATTATTTATAATGTTGCTCAGATGGCAGCATTTGCCATCATGGCGATATTTGTGATGAGATTAAAACTATTTTTCACTCCTCATTTGTGCATTTTATCCTCGTTAATAGTTCCCAATAAGGTTAGTTAGAAGTGAATTTATTGTTTGATTTATCATTCATCGCAGTTAATCTTTCATACAAATTAATATATCAGTACCTCAGAAGTATATTATTGTAAGTCAAATTTTATCAATTTTTACAAGAGAGTTATTTTATACTTGCTTAAAATGAAAAATTGTACTGTCTTTTTTCAAGAAATATTAATTTTGCTTCCGAGCTTACCGAAGGTAACGGGAGCATTGTGTTCACTTTTGAGAATGAAAAACTTTTATGTCTCCGATTTTAAAAATTCCAAGACAGAAATCCGTTTCAGACATCAGGGAACATTTTTGGTCTCGTGTCTGTCTGTCTGTCTGTCGGTCTGTGTGTCCGCGAAATATGAAACGTGTGACGATAACTTGAGTAAATGACACCGCTATGAAGTGTTAAAGATCCGCTAAAACACATAAACTAAAATAGTTTTTACACAATAAAAAATATAACAATTTTAATGTTAATATAACAATAAAGTACATGATAGGATGCGAGGAAGCTATGGGCCACACTAATTGGCAGTCTATTTACGTTGTTAATCTTTTTATAAACTTTTTTCCATCTTTTATTCTAAGCAGTTCCAGTAATTTACCTCCATAATCTTCCAACTATTGCAGTACATAAAACAAAAAAATTAGACTTGATTTATTCACCGCTTGGAAACTTTGACGTGTACTTTAAGTAATACTTAACTTTCCTTAACCTTACAGAAAAAAGCAAGAAAACAGGTTTCAAAAATTTGTGAGAACACTCTTTACCTTTGACGAGCTGATTTGAATTATATTTAATTTCTAGGAGTACTGTTAGTAAAGGAAATAATTTTTAATTTAGTTTTACCGTTTATATTTATTATTTAATAATTGATATTTATTATATTTTTCAGTATTTTAATTTTATTAGTAAGAAAGAGATTCATTATGCGCTATTAGCAATTGCTGTTGGAGCTATGAGTGTGACGGGTGTTAAAAATATTAGAGAGCAACATGAGATTTATGGTAATTTTAAACAAATTATTATTTATATAATTGCTAAAACGCAGTAGTCAAAAAACGTAAGAAAGAACATTTTCTTAGAACTTGTCATATCTGGATTACTCTATTCAAAATTTTAATTTAATTGACATTATTATTACTATTGTGTTCTTGGGTGGCCTTAAAGATTAAATCTTTTGATTCTATTTCTTTTCCTCCCACATGGTGTTGTCTAGTTTTAGTGTTGGTTCAAGACCCCTCTTGAAACTTTTCGCATTACTTATTTCAATAACTGGCCGGTTTTCACAGAAACTGGTTGTCCTTAGTTTTTTCCTACAGGTATCTTTGAATTGCTTTGGCTTCCTCATGTCTATCCTAAACCTTTGTACCTGAACTACCCAAATTTCCTTTTCCCTCTAACACAATGTCGTTCTTGGGAAAATACTTCTTATGCGTCAAATTTAGTAAAAATTATGTTTTGGATGATTCTTATCAAACAATGTCCCGTTTTTAGATAGTAAAATCTCTTATGTGGTTAAAAAATAAATAAATTAATTAATACCTCCTATGAGTGGTCATCAACATTGAAACTTTCTTTTGGCAAATTTCCATTTTTATAATCTAAAAGAGTATTTTATTATTTAATGAATGATAAAAAATTGGATAAGAAGGGGTCAATTGTTTTGTTTCTGTTTTGAGTTTTCTAACTGAAATATTAATAATTCAAGGGCTTAGGGTGGGGACACACTTGAACATGCCAAATTAGCATGCGTTCGCCCCGTTTTGCTCAGCTGTGGACATGGTGAGCCGAACGTATCCGCATACCTCAACCCGATTTGAGCGTTGTTGACACATCAAAGTGAGCACGTGCTCAGTCTGGACGGGGTTACAACTCTGGTTGGGCTGAACATTATGAGCCGACTCTCACCCTCTCCTTTCTGGCACATTTATTTATACTATTTAGGAACATTTCTCATTGTTATTGTTTAACTGATTATTACCTTACTCACTGTTTTGACGTCCAAATGCGGTGGCTCACTCGGTTCGCTACCCCTACCCTTATGCCGAATGAAAATGCATGCTCATTTGGGGTGAATGCTCAAGTGTATCCCTGCCTTTTACTATTATAAATAGAGATAATTATGTCCTAGTTAGCTTATGTATTGAAAAAAAAAAAAAGCATTCTAAATGTGAATAACTCAAAATTGCAAAAAAGTAGATAACTTTGTCTGACTTTAAGCCCTTGAATTTTACTTTTAGAATCAAAAAGAATATTTAGTAATTATGTCAATCAACACAGCATTATTCAATTTAGTACAGTTTACTCACCCTACATATTTCATTTGACTTGAAGGTATAAAACAAGTGTCATATCTTTGACGTTCAAACCAGAGTGTTTGACAATGGTTTCATTATCCACTTGGCTTTGCTTAGCCTTAATGTTAGTGCTATATAGGTATATTACTATTGTTTTGTTTCTACAGGTGAATACAGCAACTATGCTCTAGAAGAGCTGTTGACTTGGGTCGCTGGTTCTACTGAGGATAATTCAGTATTTGCTGGTTCCATGCCCATCACAGCTGCTATACTTCTCTCCACTAGAAGGCCTATAGTAAACCATCCTCATTATGAAGATGCAGCCCTTAGGTGAGGCACACCCTTCTGTTAATTGTATTAGTTGAAATAGTAGTCAGAAAATTTTTGTATCTATCCTTTATTTAATAACAGTTATGAAATTTCTGTGAACTAATGTTACTGCCTTTGGTTTGTCTATTTATGTTATTATTCACAAGATGGGATAATAGAAAGTAACACAACAATATTGTCACCACAATATTATCAAAATTGTGTTGACATTATAGTTGTGTTATTTTCTCTTGATCCTCATAATTTGCTCATAATTTTAGTTCCTTCTGTCCTACCACGTTTTGAAGTTTATTTTGACAGCGCTAGAGTCCTATAACAAATCTAACAATAATTAAATAATCGGTCCGAGACAACTCAAACAAACTTTCTCATATACAAGTTAATAATTACTTAACCCTGTGTTTTCCATTTCAATCAAAATGTGTCTTAAAAATAATCTCCTCGGCAGGGAATTCAACCTAGCTTCTCTCCTCTTCGATAAAAACTATTTTATCAGTAATTAGATTTTGCCCAGGAAAACGGGTTATATCGTTAGATTTGTTTTTAAATGGACTATATTTTAAAATTTTCAAGAAAAACATTTTTTTCATGTGTTTCAGAGTTTTTGGGGGGTAGCACCCCCAAATTTGGAGCTAACATTTATTTCTCAATTTCACCTTGTAGTATGATTTTTCTTGAACATGTATGCCGAATTTGGTCAAAATAGGCCTTTTAGTTTAGGCCCCAGGCATCTGCATAGACAGACGACTGACAGTCATTTTTTAAAAAAACACTTTTTTGGACTCAAGGGACCTCAAAATTGAATTTTCGTGCCATCACAATACTTTCTTTTTAAATGAGAAAGTAAAAAATCTCACATCTCATTGTTCATCAGTGCATGTAGGCTTATAAAGAATACCACCATCATAATTATGAAGTGATACCACAGAATCTCAGTCAAAGCAATCAATAAATTTATTATTTATTTTTTCCAGGGATAGGACTAAAAAAGTATATTCAATTTATAGTAGAAAGCCACCTGAAGATATTTTCAAGATGCTCTCTTCACTTGAAGTTGAGTATGTAGTCATTTCAGAGAACTGGTGCTTCAGTAACTATTACAGGTAATCAACACTTGTCCTACATTATACTTCTTATAAATTCATTGATTTTAGTTGTTAGTAATCTTGCTTACATCTCTATCTCAAAGGTAAATTATTGCAAGTTCATTGAAAAAAAAAAAAAAAAAAAAAAAAATAGTTGTCACTAAGCAGCAAAATGAAATTTTGCTGACAAGTTTTTTAAGTTTTAGTTCCGAGCCGAAGGCGAGGCTAAACAAATTTACTGCTGAGGCGAAGCCGAGGCAGGAAATTTACTATTTTACTGACAAGGCGAAGCCGCGTCAGGAAAATTAAATTTTGACTGACGAGGCGAAGCCAAGGCAGGAAAACGTTAATTACCTGCTGTGGTGTAACAGAAGCAGGTAATCTTTAAACGAGTCAGGAATGTTTCCTTTGCTGCATAGTTACATACAATATTTTATCTACTAACGGCAGAAAAATTACACTAAAGATTTTAGTACCTGATTTAGAGGGCAATAAACTTTCCTTGTATGATGTTGCAATATTTGCAATTTCGGGTGGCATGTTATCAAACAAGTCTTCAACGTCTTGCACAACATTATCATCCATATTTTTATTTAAACTTCAAAAACCTAATTAACAAATTTATCAAAATAATAACAGAAAAATATTAAATTATCTTTTTTTGATAGATAAAAGATTTAAAGCAATGAAAGTTGTAAAAATCGAATTGATGACTCGAAAGTTAAAACAAAACAAAGACAAAACAATCAGTGTTGCCACTTTTTTTATTAACAGCTGTTTTTTATCTCAATTTTTAGTGATTTTTTTTTTTTTTTAAATAATCACTATAAAATAATAATATTAGTTTTATTATTATAATTTTTAAAGGTATTTTCAAAAAACATAAATATTTAGCAGAATATTACGCTTAAATATACAAAAATTAACAATGTGGGAGAGTTCATTACCTGAGATGTAGTAACTTTTTCTTAAAATTTGGCAGCCTGTTTGTTATTTTGCTGCGTGTTTTTTTGACCCTTTACAAAAGAATCAAGAAAAATTACATTTTTCAGATTGAAAATAGTACAACAATGCCTAATTTTGCTGTCGTGAGTAGATAAAAGAACTTTTTATACTTCTTGTGATTTGTACTGCATTATGCTGGCAGATAATTGTGGTAAATTATTGTGCAACTCCATTCTTAATAAATAAAGAGCTAATCGATCAACTATTTCATTAATTGAAATGTTTCTACCCTTATTTGAAGGTCATCTTCAGTCATATTTAATTCTAAAGATAAAACAAATATACTTTAAATAATTAATAAAACAAATCAAGATATAGATTTACATTTCCTTTTAATTCTTTTTACAAAACATATTTATTAAAACTTATTAACTCAGCAGACTTCTAAGCAGCGATGTAAACGAGTTCAGTTAGCTCCAACCTTTTTCTATTCTCCTAGTACAGTGTACAGCGTTTTAGAATTGCTTGGGGAGGGGACACCCTAGCGTCAGCGGTACCATGCGCGGTAGTGGGAGACACTATCCCTACCAAGAGAGCGGACAGACTCGATTGAACACCTCCTATACCTTCCTAATACCCGGATCCTATATCTTCCCCACTCGTATAACGTAACACTTTTCGAGGTTAATGTGCCATAGCCAAAACATAAAAATGTCAAAAAATCCCTTTATGATCATAATATGTTATGTTTTGTCAATATATTATGTTGATCAATATTATGATCAACTCTTATCCTGTAGGCCTATTATTTCTTATTTCAACTCCTTCTCCTCCTGAACTCCAAAAGAAATAGCTAATATCAATGGATATAATGTATTGATGTTTGTTTTATTGTTTCAGGGGGTCATCATGTACTCATGTTGACTTGTGGGATTCCGAGGACTTGGAGAATAAGAACCGAAGTCCAACTTGTCCGAACCTATACGTAGGTGCTGTACCGTACTTCCACAGAGTCTTCTCTAACTCAGAGTATTCTATCCTCAAGCTGATGGACCCTCGAGTTCGAGTTGATAAGACAGACAGAACTACTGTATCATATCAATAGCGCAACTCTGTTACCTCTCTCATATTGACAACTGTCGATCACTTTCAGGTAACTACTGACTATATACACATCGGAGTTGTAATATGATTTTTACTCGTTTGTTGTAATATGATCGTAAGTATGTTTACCTTTATTGGAATTAAAATCAGATTTTTGGTGTTTGGGTATTGTTTTTTATGAAAATAAGCGTCAACCACATAGATATTACCTAGTGGTTGCCTGCTCCCATCTAGAACCAAAACCTAAACACCAAAATTCATGTCCTAGAAAGAATTGCCTGTAGACAGGAGACCACAAAGGACCAGGACCTTGTGGCCTTTGGATTACTATGTGGATCCCTCTGTGAGCTAGAGGTTGCCTGCACCTGTCCAGATTCAAACATCAAAAATTAAAATTATAGACAGGAGTACGCCACAATAATCTTCAAAGGTATTCCATGATGTGGCTTGTGTTTATTTCTGAATTACCATATCATCAGTTCCTGTAGTCCCTCCTTGAATATAAGGCACCAACAAAGCCCTAGTTTTATTCTTAAAACTTGATTGATTCCATAGTTTTTTTTCCCTTTTTTGTCCCTTTTATATTAACTAAAGGTGTAGATGTGGGTCGTGAAGGGTAATAAAACGATGTGGTTTAAAATTTACGAATGGCTATATTTCGCCCCACTCCAGGGCATAGACGTGCCTGAAACATCATTTTAACTTCATATAAATATAGTTCTGACTAGGTGAAAAATAAACTATACATAAGAAAAAAACCTATTTTAGAAATGAGAACAATTAAAACAATTAATATTAATAGAACTTTGTCCTTAATTCAGAAACCTCCCACCATTTTAGATCACCAATGTTATTATATTTATTGAAATGTATTATTTATGTTATATTTTTATAGTTAAACATGTAAAATTTGCTAGAAAGTTATCAACCCAGGTACAATGAGGGTGAAATTCCACCGCAATAATCCCTAACTCCTCTGATCCTAGACGCGGAGATAATTCCTCTTTTGCCGATACCCAACTACCGACCTCCCTCTCCCACACCATGTACCCCAAACCCCTCTTCCTTTATATCCTATTCCTAACTTGTAAAATTATCATTACACTGACAATGACTGAATAAGTCGAAAACGGTCTGTAAGTTAAAATATATTTATGGTTTGACAATACAGGGTGGTCCAAAAGTCTCCCCCCCCCCTCTTAACTTTTGAACGGTTTGAGATAAATTAATGAAACCTCTACCATACAAAGGGAAGTTTGTTTTCATGCAACCACCCACTTTGCCCCCAGGCCACCCAACTTCAAAATTTCAAATTGGAGTGTATATTTTTGATAGCATATTTAGATTCTACAGTGAAAAATAATAAACTTTTACTTGAAACTTTTTTTTCTATTCCCAATATTTTGCCCCCTATAGGTGGGCAAAGATAGCAAAATTACCCTACCGATAATACGTTGTAAAATCTAAACGGTTAGAGATAAATTAATGAAACTTAGGGGATCCGTACCATGTAAAGGGAAGTTTGTTTTCATGCAACCGCGCTGTAGGGGTAACCTCCCATTTTGCCCCCAGACCACATAACTTCAAAATTTTGTCCTAGAATGTATATTTTTGATAGCAGATTTAGATTCTACGGCTAAAATAAAAATATTTTACTTGAAACTTTTTTTTCTACCTCTTATATTTTTCCCCCTATAGGGGGGCAAAGGTATAAAAATCGTAGATTTCAGCGCCTGGGGGCAAAATGGAGGTTGCCCCTAGTACGCGAGTGGATGATTAAATACTTCTCTTTACATGGTACAGATCCCCCAAGTTCCATGAATTTATTTCAAACTGTTTAGATTTTATAACGATCTAAGTGTTATTTTTTTACTATTTCGGAAGGGTTATTTTGCTATCTTTGCACCCCTGTAGGGGGAAAAATATTGGAGATAGAAAAAATAGTTTCCAGTAAAAGTTTATTATTTTTCACCGTAGAATCCAAATATGCTACCAAAAATATACGCTCCAATTTGAAATTTTGAAGTTGGGTGGCCTGGGGGCAAAGTGGGTGGTTGCCCCTAGTGGGTGATTGCATGAAAACAAACTTCCCTTTGTATGGTAGAGATCCCCCAAGTTTCATTAATTTATCTCAAACCGTTCAAAAGTTAAGAGGGGGGGGGGGGGGGGGGGGGGAGACTTTTGGACCACCCTGTATAACAAAGTTATTGATCAAGTAATACTGTTTTCTTTCCTTACCTACCTTCACTATGAGTAAATACCATAAAATCTCAATCAATACTACTAACTTGATCAACGTTACTTGGACCAAGCGTGTAGAACCCGGCTTCATTAATGATGTTTATTATATTTAATATTGTTTATTTTATCTGTTTCAGGAGTGATGTTTGTAAGACTGTTTTGTAAATAAATACTTTGACTGTTTTTGTGTGAGATTGCTAAGAGATGTCGACCTGCTTTCATTTGATTGATTGGACGTGGAGCTTTAACAAATATATAAGGAGTGTGACAAGGTTTCCTCACCGGCTAAAAACTGATAACAACATGTACCTGGATCTATTAGTTCAAACTCTCTTATCACTTTTCTGCTAGAAAGAAGAGCAACAACAAATTTGTACAATAAATTTTAAAGGTTTGTTAATTTTTAATACTGTGTGTAAATCTATTGGCAGCTAAAGGGTTTTAGGGTAAAAACACACGGGATAGAAAACTAGTGTATAGTTTTGCTATAGTGTGACTATAGCTGTGTGACCGATTCATATAGTTCAAATTATTCGTATAGTTGAACTATAGGATAGTTTTTTTTTTTAGCTATAGTATAGTAGAAAACTATCCCCGTGTGACCACCTTTGTTATAGACTATACGAAAACTTGCAGCTATACCAACAAGAACAGATAGCGTATAGTTGATAGTTCTAGCAGTTTTTTTCTTTAGCGGCAAGAGGGTGAACTAGTGGAGTTTATTCAGGCATTCATTTAAACAACAAATGTGAAGGTCATAATAATATGGAGCTTGTCTCATATTTGTTTCTAGTTTTTTAATTAGAGGCTCAACTTTTTCCAATAAGTAGTCAAAGTCCTCAGCAACAAAATTACAATGGCAATTTTATACAAAAATTCGTACAACAAATTTTCTTCATTATCACGACGCGTAATCCATTTTTTTGTCCACACGGACCTTTTCTTTCTTCTTGTCTCCATTCTTTTGTGGTTTATAATAACTACAAGACAAGCGGCAACCTTTTTTTTCACTAACATTTCAATCAACAATTGAATTCCACTAAATTTTAAAATACAACATATAGTATAGTTTTGATTCCTTCTCGTGTGGCCCCTCTATATAGTAATATTTCTGTATAGCGTATAGTTCGACTATAGGATAGTAAATTATACGTATAGCTGACTAAAACTAGAGCTCATGTGAACATGTATGCTAGTTTACTATACCTATTTTTAAAATTATACGCTAGTTTTCTAACCCGTGTGTTTTTACCTTTATTCCGCTCATAAATCCCTAGTGCAAGCTTTGTAGTCCCACTAATTTTATTTATTTAAACACATTTAAGAAAACTGATTCTTATTTTCAAATATCGCTGTTTTGGTGATAAATATTTTATCTTCATTATTATTTCAATATATTTTTATCTGATAAGAAGTCATTTTAATAATTTTATTTTCACTTATTTGTGTGTTTGCAGGAACTTGGTAAGAAAATTAAAATTTGGATTATGGAGCCTATTTTTTATATTACCAAATCGTGCCATTTTTATACTGGAACTAGTCTGACTCCACCTTTAAATGTAGTCATTAGCTATTGTTATTGTTTGTATGATAAGTATAATTAATAATTTTTTTGTTCCTCCTTTTTTAAAAAAGAAAAAAATAAATAAATAAAACATTATCAATCCAATATTATTAAAAATTTGTTGTTGTTTTTTAATATTTGTACATCATTTCATAAACCCTAAATTTATAGAATATATAAGTACTAGTTTATTTTCTAGGATACAATTATCGGCTTTTATACAGCCAAGACTGGCTAGCAGTAGATAAGGGAACAGAAAGAAGAACATTAAGGGTGAGTTCGGAAACACTAACCAGGTCGACCAAGAAGTAACCGGTGTGTCCAGAAACACCAACCTAAACAACCGCGTTCGTAAACCTCCGGTCATTGACGATGGGTTAAGCACAATTTTGCCTGAATTTAAAGATCAAATGATAAATTATACGTTTATGCAAGATGTTAGCCTGTCCCATCGCTCCTTGCAAACAATTCAATACTTGCAAGAGAATTGCCCAGACTTCAGGCAACTTTGTGCTTAACACATCTTCAATGTTTGTTATAACACTGAGGGACTCCTCCCACTTACCTATAACCCCGCAAACCCCATATCTCTATCTACTACAGAAGCTGAGCTATAAGTGTTCAAAAATGTGCGGTTTTTTTTGGCCCACCCTGTATGTACACATCCATATAAAACAACATATATGATGGCACATCCAACATCATAAAATCTAGCTATATCAATCAATTTTTTTCTTTTATTTAATTTTTTTTTTTAATGATTTCCGCCTATTCAATGACAGTTATATTCTTACGTTTTCATTTTTCTTTTTCTAATTTGTGAATCAGTAAAATCAAAACAATAATCAGGACGCAATAAAACTAGCATTTATTACACGAGATATGAGAGTAGCGATACAACGAACAAACAACTACTGATGGTTTGTTTTTGTTTATCCTAGTGCCCCTGTGGTTCCCAGTTTTCCCCTCTTTTAGTTATCTTGCCTTTTAAACGTGGTTAGAGGGGAGGAGGAGGGCCTCAGCCCTCAGCTTACAGGACGTGCCTGATTACAGGATGTGTCTGATTACAGGACAAGCCGGACTGGCAGAGTATCGGACAATACAGTAGAGTCTCGCTAATCCGGGTTTGACGGGACCGGACCCAGTCCGGATTATCGAAAGTCCGGATTAAACGGAATCAGTTTTAAAATATAATATAAAACATGTTTTAGTTGAGAAAAACTATTAAAATCGATGTTATTATCGTAAAAGTTACTTCTACTAGTCTCAAAAACATACTTGTACAACGTATGTTATCTATTTTAGGACTGTTCTGTCACCAGTCCAAATATCAAATGAATTAAAATAAAATTACAATCTACTAAGGTGCAGGTATAGAAGGGACTTCCAGGGAAACAAGCTGTGTTCCGATATGAAATTCGAGCAACGGCTAATCTAATTTACACACGCGGCTTGGCGAAATTTCACGGAACTGCGTTGAGCCCCCGCTACGTGTTTCTTAAACCTCTCTCACCATCTTACTCGTATTTTATTGTATTTCCTGGAATACACTACCTTTATATCTTCCGCCCTACATTTCTATGGAACCAAAAGAGATTTGTCGATGTTCTTACTTATTCTTAATCTGTTAATTTTTAACAGTAATACCGGGTATTCCTCGTGTGGGAACGTTGGAATGTACACCTGTAAACTATTCTAGGAACAATTTTATATAAATGTTAATAGACAACAAAAGCAGAAACTTCGATAATCTTAAAAATTCATAAATCTGAATTAGCCCTGGTTCCAATTTGTACATCGTTTTTAGCCTGTCCAGATTATACGGATGTCCGGACTAGCGGGGTCTGGATAAGCGAGACTCTACTGTAGTAGCTCTACTGTACTATGTTTAAGAGCATCACATTTTTCATGTCATTTTTGTTGCATGTTATGTATGTTAAAAAGAAAACAAAAGGAGGAAATAAGTAATAAACAAAGCAGAAATTGAGAAAAGAGTAAATCATAATGTTTATTTACACCATTTCTTGTTTTATAAACATACCAAGTGCACAATAAGCATACAAACCAATTTTATTTCTCCCATAATAATAAAAAACAAAACCAAAAAACCCCATATTTAATTATAACTTCAAAAATAATTGCAAATGTGCTTTTGAAACGAATAAAATATACATTTAATAATAATAATTGCCAAACGTTTACCGTTCCTAATACGACAATAATTAAAAAACATCAAATATGAAAAATTTAAAACAACTTTTTAAGATTAGATTTATACACACATAAATTAGCACTTAAGTATCACGTTTTCGTAATAATTCCGAAAAGATCTATTAGCAAAAAAAAAAAGATTCCTACATAGGAGGCACTTAGATAAATTTTGAGATTGCACTTTATTAACACATTAATAATCATAAAAAAATTATCTGCTCATAAATACAACGATTAAGTAACCAAAATAATGGAAGCCTTTTTTTAAAAATTTAATTTTTTTTATACATATATAATTTTTTTTTCTGGTTGATAATATAACTTATATAAATAAAGTGTTCAATTTATATATAAAATACTGAACTCCCGTGAATATTATATAAAACTAGATTCATATTTATTTTTTTTCTTTTTAAATCTGTGCATTTTATTTTTAACAAACCCGATATATTGTCACAATAAAAATATAAGAAATTAATTTTCTTAGGAAATAAATTTTAAGTAATTAATTTATAATTAAAGGGAAAAAGGTGGTACAAAATGAGATTGTATTTAGTTTTTTTTGGACATGAGCCTATCTAGATACTTGACAGTTAAAAATGATATATATTGATAAATAAATATATAATACATGTACTTTATTATATATTTGGTTAATTAACCTTATTTAAGTGGTTACCATTTTGATCCACAAGATCTGCTTCTTAACACATCTACTCTATGGGATCATGAATTTTAAATTGTCTCACCTCTCTTGGATTTGAACCAAGTACATCAGTGTTTAACAAACACTTGTTATGCCAAAACTCATTATTTTAAATAACATAATTAGATAAATTAACATTTTATAATGCAACCTGTATTTAAAATTGTCTCATTACATAAAAATGTACTTTTTATTTATCAAAGTATCTTTCGATTTTATGGAGTCATCATCAGTATCAATTGTGGGAGAATTAGAGTTATATTAATAAATAAATTATTGAAAAATAGGTTTATATTATATAAAATACCATTAATAAGGACCTGACAATAATAACTCTTGAATCCTTATATCTCGCCCTTACAGTAGATTTATGTTTGTTTTTTAAATAAATTTATTGATTTAACTCTATTTTGCCCATAAGCGGCTCTGATGATACCCTTATGAGTAGTAGATTGATCTTTCTCTTATAAGTTTACTAATTCAACTCTATTTTGTCCATAAATAGCTCTGATAATACCCTTATGGGTTATTTTATGCCCTTAAAGCTCTATCGCACTTAAAAATTAAAAAAAAACAACAACATTAAAATGATAATTTTACTGGTTCTAAGCAAGATATCAAACATCTAAGTACAGGCTTCATTACTAATTTTCATTCTGCGCAATTTGAGCCCTATTTCAACTTCCTATGATAAATAGTGCAGGCGCCATTTCAATACAACGATAAAACTTGTTGTATTGAAATAGTTGTAGTATTTATTGTAGTAGGGAGTTGAAATAGGGCTCAAATTGTGCAGAATTAAAATTAAGAATTAGTCTGTACTTAAATTTTTTTATATCTTGCTTAGAACCAATACAATTTTAATTTTAATGATTTTTTAAGTGTAGTTAGTGTTTTAAGTAGAGCCTTAAGAGACTTTTGTCAAATCCATTTTTAATTATATTAACGTATTAAAAACTTTTTTTAAAAAACCATTTACTTACAACTTCAATCATGTTAAAATAAAAACACAAAATTTCTCATTTAACACCTTCTTCCCTAAATTTGCACCATGCAATTTATACAACTAAACAAAATCTTTGAGAATTATTAACGATATTACAATGGTATTTTTTTTTTCTTTTTTTAAATTTACATATAAATAAATTAAAAAAAAAACGTTATCTATATTTTTTACATATACGTAACAAAAGTAATAAATGATGATTATACATACATACATATACTTTTTTAAAACATTTATTATTATTATTATTAAATATATTTATTTGAAGACTAGTAAAATAGAACATTTATGGTGGTTAGATATATTAATGTGTGTGTATGAATATATAATATATAAATTTATAACAGATAAATAAAATTTAACTATAACAACAAGTTTTACAATAAAGAAAAGTTAAATAATCATTTTACTTCATATTTATTGTGTATATATATTGACAATTTTTATTTTTATTTTTTGCATTTTTCAATATAAACAATTTATTTTTATTTTTTTAAATGATTATATTTTACAAAAATTTACATTTTAAAAAAATCTTTTTTTTTTGAGATGATACAATGAATAAGGTACAATATTAATTTTAATTCCATTCCAAGTTTTTTATAAATGAAGTAAAACAATAAGGTAATTTTAACAAAGATGAAACTGAAAATTTTTCACTGAGGGAGTAGATTTTTTAGCTAAATAAATAAGACAACCAATTATTTATTAATTACAAATTAACAACCAATTTTTAATTTATTTCGATTAATTATTTAATTACATAGCTGTTTATAATAAATAAGGAACTGATCAGGCTTTGAATTGAATAAAATGAACTTAGAACTCAATTAATTGTATCTAATATAATTTTAGATAATTTGTAAATGTGGTCTTTTGGTTATAATTTATTCTTTCTTGTTACCCATCCAAGGTAAATATTCTTTTAGAGTCTATAACTTTCAAAATTTGAGGCAGAAAAACCTTATGAGGATTATAACGTTTGAAAGGCATAAGAAACCAGTCAACAGCAATTTGGGCTTTTCATTCAACAAAACAAGGTGAGACACGAACCACGTTACCTTTAAAATATGTGTAAGTGGTTGATTAACTGCAGTTAACATAAAAAACACTAAATTGCTGATATTGGGACATGAACCACGTTACCTTTAAAATATGTGTAAAGTGGTTAATTAACTGCAGTAAACATAAAAAACACTAAATTGCTGATATTAAGACATGAACCAAGTTACCTTTAAAATATGTGTAAAGTGGTTGTTTAACTGCAGTAAACATAAAAAACACTAAATTGCTGATATTGAGACATGAACCACGTTACTAGGGATGGGCTAAACTATTAAATCTGAGTAATAGGTGACACCGTTCCAGCTCCAACCTGGTAATAGGTACCAATACCTATTATTTTTTTAATAGGTGACAATGTCACTGTCACTGAAAAAAATTTCTGCTACCTGCAATGTTCCTCTAAGGATTCGTTCCAGATCTGGTATTAGGTACCAATACCTATTATTTTTTTAATAGGTGACAATGTCACTGTCACTGAAAAAAATTTCTGCTACCTGCAATGTTCCTCTAAGGATTCGTTCCAGATCTGGTATTAGGTACCAATACCTATTATTTTTTTAATAGGTGACAATGTCACTGTCACTGAAAAAAATTTCTGCTACCTGCAATGTTCCTCTAAGGATTCGTTCCAGATCTGGTATTAGGTACCAATACCTATTATTTTTTTAATAGGTGACAATGTCACTGTCACTGAAAAAAATTTCTGCTACCTGCAATGTTCCTCTAAGGATTCGTTCCAGATCTGGTATTAGGTACCAATACCTATTATTTTTTTAATAGGTGACAATGTCACTGTCACTGAAAAAAATTTCTGCTACCTGCAATGTTCCTCTAAGGATTCGTTCCAGATCTGGTATTAGGTACCAATACCTATTATTTTTTTAATAGGTGACAATGTCACTGTCACTGAAAAAAATTTCTGCTACCTGCAATGTTCCTCTAAGGATTCGTTCCAGATCTGGTATTAGGTACCAATACCTATTATTTTTTTAATAGGTGACAATGTCACTGTCACTGAAAAAAATTTCTGCTACCTGCAATGTTCCTCTAAGGATTCGTTCCAGATCTGGTATTAGGTACCAATACCTATTATTTTTTTAATAGGTGACAATGTCACTGTCACTGAAAAAAATATCTGCTACCTGCAAGTTTAAAACCTCTGCAAACCAGAAACCTAATAATACGCACCCCGATTTTGGAGGGAAAAATGTGCGTATTGTACGCGAGATATTATAAGTCGCAATATCATAGACGAATATAATTAGGTATAATTTTGGGTATTATAAAAAGATAATAAAAATTATAATAACGTATTATATCTTCAAAGCATTGTCTGAACAATCTTTTTACATAATATTTAGAAGTACATAATAATAAAAATGAGTAAATGAGTATTTATTCATTCATTATGTAATTTAAATTAAATAAATAAACTTGAATAAAATGATTTAAATTTTAATAAAGTTATGAAAATGAAAGGAAAGTCAAAATCTAATTATTGCATGAAACAGAAAACACCCGGAAACGAACCAAAATTAGATTAAAGAAATATGATTTCAATGTCATGGAACAATTCATTTACAATTGTCTATAAGCCATAAGCTATTATAACGGTGCGGTGGTGTCATTAGAAAAGTGGGAGGGCGGTGTCCGGGCTATCGGCAAAAGAGGAATTAACATCTTGTAGAGGATCAAAGGTGTGTAGGATTATTGGGGTCTTGGGGTAGAGTCTAAGTACCTGGGGGACAAATGTTTTATTTTTCATTACAACTTTACAATTATACAAAATATTAAAATAATAACAAGCAAAGCAAGAACAACAACGCTTTGAAGATATATAAAGTTAAACCCGATATTATAATTTTTATTATTCCTTATAATATACCCTAAATTTAAATTATATTCGTCTAGGAAATGAGGAGGGGGGGGGGGGAGGTCAGTAGTTGTTTTAAATAAATACTTCGAAATCAATACACACTTTTGTCATATATGCATGTAATATTAACCAATAATACAATGTGGAGTGAATTATAAAAAGGAGTGATAAAACAAAGTAATAGAGATGAGCATAAGTACTACATTAAAATCTCGTGTATAATACACAGGCAAAATGTTAACTAAAATTTGTGGAAAATTAAATAGTCGCGTATAATAAGCAGTTAAAATAAATTTAATATTTTGCACATTGTACTGTAATTTCAAATATGTATAGCTTTATATTTTTATCACAATTACACGACAACTAAAATTAAACTATTATCCGCGAACGTGAGACAATAATAATTTTTAATAGTTTAAAGTTTAAAAACTTTGCAACGTACTTACAGAAAACTAGGTACATACTGTTTTTAAGATATCTAATTATCCATAAATAAAATTATGGATAGGTATTCTTCTGAATATTTATCATTACTAGGAATAATAAATATAAAGACATTAACAATTCGTAGAATTGTTAATTGCCTTTGAGCCGTTTGTAATCAAGCCGTTGTAATCTCACGGCGTTGCCGGTGTAAGACTTATCTTTATATTATATATATATATATATATATATATATATATATATATATATATATATATATATATATATATATATATATATATATATATATGAATAAATTCTCGACCGTAAATATAAACAGAAAACAAACAAAACTCAGGTTTCGGTCACAAAAATCGTCTTTATGTTACAATCCCGACGTTTCGGTTTTAAGTAAAAACCGAAACGTCGGGATTGTAACATAAAGACGATTTTTGTGACCGAAACCTGAGTTTTGTTTGTTTTCTGTATATATATATATATATATATATATATATATATATATATATATATATATATATATATATATATATATATATATATATATATATTATATATATATATATATATATTATATATATATATATATATATATATATATATATATATATATATATATATATATATATATATATATATATATATTATGTACTTTGATCAATTACCGAAATAAAATAAAATAACTTTGATGATAACAAGAAACAAGTCTCTCTGTCTGAAAAAGAGAGAATACAAATAAGTAGGTAGATACCTTACCAAAAATAAATACGATAAGATACATAAAATCATTTTTTATAAAAAAAAAGTATATTTACGTTCATGTTTTATAATATGTGTAAAACACCCGAAAACTATATATATACTACTGTAATAGCTGGCTTTTTTTTAATTATTGAGGTAAAAATTAAATTGTAAACAAAGTAATATTTTCACTCGTGTATAATACGCACCCCGATTTTAGAAAAAAGTGCATATTATACGCGAGATTTTACAGTATAGGTAAGTAACGGACAAGTCGAGTAGAGAGAAGAGTTAAATCAGCACGAGAAAATATTAAAAAATAGTGGCCGATGAAAGCCCGATATTTCAAGATATAGAGTATTGGTTCAGGTGTTTAAAAAAAAACTATTAACTCTTGTCACCGTAACTGGTCTGGTTATGGTGCCCTCAAGGAACGAAGCAGGTATTAGGGCTTTCTTTCCGTGACATTGTCACCTATTAATAAAATAATAGGTATTGGAACTTCCAGTTCCAGTATTCAAAACTTCATATTTAATATTTTACGAAGCAGGTATTAGTCTGGATATTGGGTATTAGGACATTCTTTTCGTTACTTTGTCACCTAATAATAAAATAATAGGTATTGGAACCTCCAGTTCCAGTATTCAAAACGTCATATTTAATATTTATTATATCTTATCCCTTGTCACTTGTCTCTGTGTGGAACGGAACCAGGTAGAGAGAGGGCTTTCTGCTAAGTAGAGAAGGGTACAGGCCAAAGGCTTACATGTAGGAAAAGGAACCTTCCCCCACTACTACCACATGATGCTACCCTACTACTTACTACCTAACCTACACCTACCTTAAAAATATTTAGGGGCCGTTCCGTAACCAGTGACAAATTTAATAGCTTTAACCAAGTCACTGTCACGTCTGTAATAGGTGACACAGTTGGAACCCTATTATTTTACCTATTACGTTAAATAACGCACATCTCTACACGTTACCTTTAAAATATGTGTAAAGTGGTTAATTAACTGCAGTAAACATAAAAAAAAACCACTACATTGCTGATATTGCGACATGAACCACATTACCTTTAAAATATGTGTAAAGTGGTTGATTAACTGCAGTAAACATGAAAAAAACTAAATTGCTGATATTGCGACATGAACCACGTTACCTTTAAAATATGTGTAAAGTGGTTGATCTATCTGCATTAAACATAAAAAACACTAAATTGCTGATATTGGGCCTTAGAAAATTAATGTTCTTAATTTTCTTCTTTTGTATTTGGTAGTTCATCGAGTCTTTGTTAATTTTTACATATTCCTTTTATAATAACACAAAACATAAATGTTCATTTTCCTCTATAAAAAGTTTAACACATTAGAAAATTTAGTGGCATTTCCACATGAGGAATTGAGAGTATAGTAATAATAATAATAATAATAATTTTCTTTGTGCAAATGTTGTGTAATAAGGTAAATAGTAATAATTTCCCCAATCCAAATAGACTAAACATTTCTGAATAGAATATTTTTTTTAGACGTTACCAAATTATAAGGATTTTCCCTTATTATCACATCTTTTAAAAATATATAAATAAAAAAACAAGTAGAAACCTGCCTCAATTTCTCCAACGATAAATTGTAAATACATAAAAATAATATGATAATTAATAAATATTGAAATATAATACTTCCAACACCATTACTAATCTCACAGTAAATAAATTATTAATTAATTTTAAATAAGTCTAAAAACACTTCTATCAAAATGACAAATACATCAAGCTCACACTAGGATAAGAAAGATTATCAACAAAAGAAGATAACCACTATTATTAATAAATATAAGTTAATTATTTTAAAAAAATTACTTAATTAAATTATCTCACAGTTTACATAAAATTAATTGGGGGGAAGAAATAATAAAATAAATCAAGTTTAGAGTATACTTTAAAGCCATACCATGTAAACAGGTTCTTCATTGGCTATATAATAATAGGGGAAAAAGTTCAACACATTTTTAATATCTACTTACACGTAAAGCACAAAATAACCTGGTAGAGGCTTCAAAAAAAGGTATTGGTAAAAGATATCATAAACTGGTTCTTAATTCAATAAAGTAATCTTTTTTTTTTAAGTACTGATAAATGGAGTGGCCAATAAAATTGGAGTGGAGTTCATTTGAGTCACTTCGAAATGGTCAACGCAAGCTAAGTGCAGTCAATTTTGAAACACTGTACTAATTAAATATGATACTTATAATACAATGTTTTCGGTATCAATGGGTAATAGTGGAGAGAAGAGATTTGAAAATGGACCTAGAACATATGAAAACTTCACACTAGAAGACCTAATGGCCATTTTTATATGCCTAATGAAGTCCACTTTTCTCTGCTCCTCATTTGGTGGCTACCGTCTATGTGTTGCCTAGTGAACACCTCAAAAGGTAGGTGAACATGCCCAGGGCGCAAGCTTTGAAGGGGTGCCAAAATCTTGAGAAAAGGGAAGAAAGAAAGCGAAAATCAATTTTTTTGCTCATTGACTCTTTGGGGCATCCCCCCCCCCCCTTGGTTGGGCCACAAATTTAAGGCGCCTATAAGATCTTTTCCCAGGGCGCATGGGGTCTGAATAATGTAAACTATTGACATAAAGAATACGATAACAGATGCCTCCCAAACATTTCTGATCTCAAAATGCCTTATTTTTCTATGCTTAGTTCTTGAGAATATGCCATTATGTCTTCAATCAAATCTGGTTAAATATATTTCTGATATAATAATGCCAATAAAGAACAGTTTAGAAAGGCATATTAACACTTTACTAAATAAAAAGACATATTTCAGAACAAAATTGAGCTCCATCTTTAATATCTTACAGTGTTTTCAAATTAAACCATTAATAGGGTGATTAATTACGCAAAGGAGTATTTTTTTTTTTTTTTAAATTTAAATATCTCGAGACAAAATAATATCTAAACATAGCTCCTTGATTGTGTCTTCTTAAGACATAGTAAATGTAAATGGAGTCAAGTATATCGTATCTATCCCATAATATCTCAGTTATTAGTTACTTTTTTGAACTGAATAGTTGAAAAGCATCTTTGTATATTAAAGTTACTTTTGGAAGGATTTATCTCTTTTAACACGCTTTTATTTAATTTGACTTGTTTGTGAGGTATAGTAGTAGTAGTAAGGTAAGGGTAGGACGAACCACTTGTTGGAACCTAGCAATTAGGCCTTCATTCGGGCCCATTTTACTAGCCCCGTGGTAGAGAGTTCCAGCCACTTCACACCATCTGGTACATTGTACCGCCGAAGCGAGTATGATGTGATCATTAGAGAGCCATGTAAATCAGAGTATCACGGCAAGAGATTGAACCCCGACCTTCTGATCCATTGATGGCTGAGCAGACGTGGTTTAACCCACACGGCCATGCTAGCTCCTTTGTAAGGTTATTATATGGTAAGGATATTGTAATAAATTTCCACACTTTTCGACAACCTACAAAGCTGAAGCTTTAAGATTATGTATTTCCAATGACAATGGGAGTTATTTAATATTTACTCACCAAATTAAATTGTATTTTTTTTTTTTACTGTTTTTATTAGCTTGCTTTCTTGTTTGTTTGTTTAGTACAAATTTTGCAATCGACTTTTAACACGATAACAATGCATTATTTTAATTCTTTTAGCCATCTTTCAGCAGAATTTAATTCGTTTTCAGCAAATTTTGCTGTATGGAAAGTTAGTTTGGAAAAAAATCTGCAAGTTTTTTTTATTTCTTATGACATGACCCATATTTACAATCTTTATTTTGACGGGTTTCAAATTTATGATTTTTTATTTAGTCAACAGAAAATTTAAAAATGTAGTATATAAAAAGTTCTTTTTATCTTGAAATTTTTGAAATCACATTTATTTTCTAATAAAATTGACTGGGCGACTTTCTGATGTTCAATATCTATATTATAATTAAGTGGAATCATACTTATATTGGAGTAAGAGCTACTGGCAGAGAGAAAGGAGGTCACACTGCTTTGGGTCCCAGGGCATACGGGGATTCCTGGGAATGAGTAAGCAGATGAAGTGGCGAAGATAGGAGCTTCCATGCCATTCTGCGGACCAGAACCTGCCATTGATTGGTCAAGAGGACAGGTGAGGTCAGCCATCAAGGCGTGGATCTGGGAGGAAGCAAGGAGGGCATGGAGAGGAACGGAGGGCTGTAGGCAGACAAAAATGCTACTGCCTGATCTAGACAAAGGGAAAACCAAGTGGCTTATGGGATTAGGTAGACCCAATCTAAGAAATATGGTTGGAGTCTTGACAGGGCATTGCCAGCTCAGAAGACATCTGGCACTATTGAAGATTGAAGACGACCCCACATGTCCATTGTGTGGGCTTGAAGAGGAGACAGCCTTCCACTTCGTGGGAGTATGTGAAGGATATGGAAGACTACGTTTCCATCTATTAGGAGCAGGGGAAATCAGGGAAGAGGAGTTTGTCACACTAAAGTGGCAAGATATTCTCTCCTTTGTGACCCAAACAAGGAAATTCGAGGGTAATTCTGTGGTGGTTCGATAGGTGTGAGTTACTGGGGTTGGCAAAAAGGACCCGAATGTGGTCTATTTGCTAGGCCTGGCCTCCCCGCCCCCTTACTACTACTATATTGGAGTAACCAAACTCTTCCATTGCTAATATTTTGATAAGGATATAGTTAGTTTGTTTGACATGATTTTGGCCCTGTTTTATTATGTGACAACTACAATAGGGCTTTTTACGCCCACATTTACCTATGGATAGACAAGGCATTTGCCCAGGGCTGAGGTCTCAGGGGAAGGGGTTAAAATGTATGGATCGCTGTTGGCCCAAAGAAACATTCACATCAAAATCATTACAATTAAAAAAAAAAAATGGAAATCTACAAGATCAGCCTATACAAGATATCAGATTAATAGTCCCCACAACTCAGTGGCGTAACTATGGGCCCGCACAAGCCCACATTGGGGGGGGGGGGGGGGGGGGGCACTGTCAGGGGCCCCCCTTCTAAACGCAAGAGATTTTTTTTTTGCTCATCAATTTTGTTTGGCGAGGGCCCCCCAAAAAGTTCTCGCAGGGGGGGGGGGGGGGGGGGGGCCTAATGCCCTAGCTACGCCCCTGCCACAACTCAGATCATTGCCACATGAATTAACATGTCCTCATTAGTGAAAGGATACAACTCTTCTTTTCACCCCAATTAATTTTTAATAAATTTCTCCCTTCAGAAGAAAACAACATATTATAAAATGTAATTAATATATTTTTTTTAAATTACTGAGTTATACCAACATACCCCTTTTTCAGAACACAGTTCTTAAATAATAACTAACCAAAAAATCTTCACCCCCAAAAAAATATAAAAAAATACAATATTAGTATACATGAAAAAAATACCTATAAATTCATATTTTAATTATTACATAAGTATGAATTAATATTTGGTTTAGTATTATATATGTAATACATTAATTACATATAAATTGTATTGTATGTAACATTTTTTTTTATATTATTTACTTTTTTCTTTAAATTTAATGAAATTCTAATCTTACAATTCTACTGGTTCTTTTCAAATTAAATTTACATTTATAATAAAAATTATTTTTTTTCTTTTTGAAAAAATTCTATAAAAATTAAAGTGATTTTTTTTTTTCTTATTAATAAAAGAATAAAAGTAAGGAAAGTATCACAATTTCTTAATGATCAAACATTTTTGATAAAAAAATAATGATCAAATTTTGTGTTTATTTATTTTTTGTTAAATGTTGCAATAAACAAATTTTTTTACAATATTTCTATGTCCAATTTTTTTTTAAATAAAAATTTTATTTGATTTAATTAAGACTACTAAGTACATTTATTTACAATTTAAATTATTTACACTAGTAATTAAAATAAATGAGTTATAACAAACGAACTTAAAACATTTTGAAATTATTACAAAAACAAGCTTTGGAAATGTTTTTCTTTTCTGTGTGCTACAAATAATATTTGATAAATTATTAAATAATAATTGCATAATTAAGGTTTTGATTCATATAATTTAAAAAGAATTGCCTCATATTGTAAAAGCCAAAACTTTAGTTTTTAGCTCTTTTGGTTGTCCAGAGTGGCGCAGCTAGGGAGGGGGTCTATTCATCTTTGCAAAAAGAGGAAGTAGAGTCCCTAGTCAGACATAGTGGCAGGGGTAAGAGGGTACTCCTTCCTCCCCTGAATTTTTCCCAATGCTTCACTAATGGGTGTTTAGTCCAGATTAGTAGAACCATTTGTATTGGCTTTGCCTAGGCAAATTTAATTTGCCCAAAATAATAATTATACATTTGAAAAATTAGCAAATTGTTCCTTGTGATTTTAAATATTTAGGTCTGAAGGGAATTAAAAGGCTCATTTTTTTTTTTTTTTTTTAATATTTTCATCTCTCCTTGGGTCATTCTGTAGCTGACTGATAGCAGATTAGATTTTATTATAATTTCATCACTAAGTGTTGAATTAAAAAGTATCTCTACGTAAAAAAATATTTAATCAAATTCAGAGCAGCTTTCAGCCACTGTAGGGCCATCGTCAGTGCCGATCACTGAAAAATGTTAATTAAAATATTGGAAGATGGGAGTGTAGTGCCGGCACAAGACTCCAGTAGTCTTGTAGTTGGTATATCTATATATAAGACAATGGCAGTGGTATATTGATTTTTGATATCTTGCTTAGAACCAATAAAATTTTCAATTTTATGATTTTTCTAACCTCAAAGAGCGGTAGATCCTTAAGAAACATTTTTAAATCAAGAGCTTCTTCAATAATGACCTCTTTAAAATACATGGAAAGTGTTATATTAATTTTTATTTTTAAATGTTTATTTATTTCTTACGCCAACCTTTGATGCATTCTTTATTAATAAAATTATAAACCAAATATCCAGAAGATAATTTAATAATCCCTTTTTCATAACAATAAAAAAATAATTAATATGGTGCTTAAATTAAAAAGTGAATAAATAAAATAAAATGAACTAAGAAAAGCAATATCAGGAGAATAAGAATCACATGAGGAAATTAAAAATAATTTTATATCTTCTTCGTAAATATTAAATTATTGACCTTTAATACCATAAAGGGTTTATTTCTGTATCCATTTTAATTTATTTAAATTTATGTGATTTGAATTTAAGATTTAAGATAAGTCAACATTACATATTGGAGAAAACACACATTCATTCAAGAATCTTTATTATTTTATTACATTTATGTTGGTGTGATAAAATATCATACTGAATAAAAATTAATAGTATCAACATGTTTAATTCTGTATAGGAATTTAGAATAAATTCTTTAAAAAATAAAAATGAGGAGCCTAGTATCAAAGACGGACATTCGACATTTTTTCCGAATTTCAGTTATCGATTGTTTCTTATAGATTTTTGGCTGCTGCATCAGATTCTGCTATCCATTTCCATCAAAAACGACCAGAAAAGGGGTAAAAATGCAATAATATTTGTAGTTTTGTTTCAAATACGGACAAGTCAACACACGTTTTGCTTCAAAAGTGGACACAACCGAAACAGCAAATCAGGAGGCTGCATTTTACTAACTCGTTCCTATGATGCACTGCGGGCTTTAGCATCTGGATACCTACTCCTACCGTTTTGTCATACATGTTTAGAAAAATGATACCCTCAGGGGAAATCGAGAAATCAATTTTAGCTCTAAATTTGGGGGCACTACTCCCAAAGAACTCTGAAAAACGTGAAAAAAAAATTATTTCTCCCATATTATTATTCTAACCATTATTTTCAACTTCATTTTGCTTCAAAAACGGACAAAACCTTGTTTTTGTTTCAAAAGCGGACAACTCCACTTTTAAACTCCATTTAGCAGCTAAAATATAAAAGAAATTCACGTTTTCAGTACTCCTAACTAGTTTTGAGTCTATTAAGAATCTACAGAAAAAAATCATTGCTCTAGCACCTGTAGAATTTGAGCTACAGTTTTTTGGCTCTCCTGTAAAATTTTGAAATGTGCTCTTGTCCGTCTTTGACACTAAGCTCCTCAAATATATTTTCTCAATAAAGGATGATATAGTCAGACAAAAATTGCAGAGTTTATTATAAATACTTTTTTAAGTATTTTTTTTTTTTAATTTCTTCTAACTCCATATTTTGCTTGAACTGATTATGGACATTTTTGGTTTTAAAAGAAATTATTGAGAGATGTGATTGTTCAAATTTCCTTTTCTTCATCTTCTATATTTCTCCTGCACAATGTCATTAAACCAGAGAGAGATCTTTCTTCTCTAATCATCTTTTTTCTGCACAATAATTCTTCATCAGTTTAAGAGATACAATCTGTGTTCAAATTATTCCTTCTTTAACTTCCAATTTAATTTTTTCCTGCATTATAACTAGCAAATAATATAGATAAATAAAATAATTAATTTGTTTTTATGGTTCTTATGTTGATTTTCAACTTTTATTTAGTAGGATTAAGTCCTCCAAAAAATAAATAAATAAAATAATAATTTTCTGAAACTTTAAACAACCATGGCCTTCAATAAATTCAACTTATCAAAACACACAGCAAGAATTAGTTTTTAATTTTTTTTAACGTTACAATAAATTTTATATGTTTGAACCGAAACCTTATATGTACTTAAAATAAATTAATTATAAGAAAAAAACTTCCATTTTAAGCAAAATTAATTATTAATATGAACTATACAAAAATTTAGATCTAATATTTAATTAAAAAAAGGAAAAGTACTCATTCGAAAAAAAAAGGAAGAAATATAATTTTATAGGAAAGACAAAATATAATACTCTTCAAAAACATTTCACAAATTTTGATGTAACTCCACAAAAGAAATTGAAAAAGTCATTGGAACCGTACTTAGTAACAAACACAGGAACAAAATTATAAGGGTTTCGTTTGTTAGGTTTCACCAATAAACCCTGAAAATAATAAAATAAAACAAAAATGATTAATTACATTTATTATAATAGATTGAGATTAATCAATTTTATATTGAATTGAGGAAATATAACTAGTTTATTTACAAAATGGAATTTATCGGCAGTGAATTCTTGCAAATAATTATTTATGTATATTATAGGTCTAATTTTATTAGTAGGCAACAAAAAAAAAACATATATTTTAAAGATTTGAGAGATTTACAAATAATTAATATTGGATTTTTAGCATTGATGATTTATCATATAGTTTATATAAGTGTAAAATTACAAATGTAAAAGATATTAGTTAAATTAATTAAAGCAATTTTTTCAAGAGATTTTAAGAATCCTGTTTCGAGCTTATGGCAATTCCTTACTTGTCTTTTGTCCTGATAAGGAGAAGGTGTAGGTTGGTTGGAAAAGATGTCTCCAACACATGAAATGCATTTTTATACTTGGCCTGAAATTGAACCAGCGAGCTCTTGGCAGAATCACTAATCTTTACACCTCAAGGGATATCTCAATCTAAAGGCTATTAGACTTCGAAAGTACAAGTACTTCTTTGTACTTGTACTTTTGAAGTCCATCAAGCAACCTCTAGATTATTTGAAGAAGGCTGCTTTAGAAGAGCCAAAACTGCCCAATGGTTTCAATTACAATTTTTTGTGTGAAGACATTGTTTGGTTATTGAACTAAACCTCTTTCATGGTAAGTTGCTATTACACATTGGAGAAAAACACAGTCGAGGATCTATATCAGATCTGATAAATGTGGTTTATGTTTTTTGTTTTTTTTTTGTTAGGTAAGGATGCCAGATTAGGAAAGTAAAAAAGCGATAACCTCTATTGTTGATATTTGTCAACAGCAGCTTGCAAAGTAAATTTTGAGTATATATTGGCCACAAGTAATTTCAATTCATAACCTATGGCCAAGATCAAGGTAGGCAGAGATAGGAGTGAAGATAAAACAGCTGAAATGGAAGTGAATCAGATATGCAAAGGAAGGTAAATGAGGTATTAGAATCTGTAGTGATTGAAAAAAAAGAGAAACCAAGACAAGTAAGCAAAGATCTATCCACATGAAAGAGTAAAAAAGGAAGGAGTTCAGAGTAGCCGATTGAAAAGGCAATGGCCACTTCTGCTAGGCCTTCTATGAATCAAGGTGAAGGTTTGTATGAATCAAGGTGGAGGTAGTGGGTTCATATGAATCAAGGTGGGAGGTCATGGGTTTGTATGCATCAAGGTGGAGGTAGTGGGTTCGTATGAATCAAGGTGGAGGTCGTGGATTTGTATAAATCAAGGTGGAGGTCGTGGGTTCATATCAATCAAGGTGGAGGTCGTGGGTTTGAATGAATCAAGGTAGAGTTCGTGGGTTCATATGAATCAAGGTGGAGGTCGTGGGTTTGTATGAATCAAGGTAGAGGTCGTGGGTTCATATGAATCAAGGTGGAGGTCGTGGGTTTGTATGAATCAAGGTAGAGGTCGTGGGTTCGATCCCACTCCCAGGTACTTTAATTTACATGGCTCACTATTAGTACACCTTATTCGCTTTAGCAGCACATTAGAGTGTGAAGTGGCTCAAATCTACAGGGGTTATTAAACAGGGCTCAAATAAGTGGCCTAATTGCTAAGCTCAAACAAGTGCTTTGTCTATATTGTTCCACCAATAGCAAGGAATTAAAAAGATGTAAATCCTGAAAGGAAGAATTACCCATAACTAGAACTAAGTGGTAATGTATATTAATGGCAATGATAGAAAACAGGAATTAATGATAATGAATTATGTACAAAAATTAAATTCTACCAGTTGTTCTAAACAAATAAGTTTGAGGATTTAGAATAGAAGAGTGTTATATTCATACACATAACAACCTCATTTACAAATTGAAATCTTATAAGGATGTAATATTAAAGAGGATATTGGGATTCATGTAGATTTTCAGCTCTTTTAAACGAATAATTTTCTTAAAAATGATCTGGTGATCAAAAACTGGAAAAAATGAAAAGGTTGGCATGTATCCACTTAAATAAAAATGTTTCATAAATTAATTGATCTTAAACTAGAAATGAACATTGAATTAGAGACAAACATAAACAAGAAATTTTGAATTACATCTTTGGCAATTATTGAACCAAATTCCACTTATGATATCCATGATAAACCATCTATGTAACAGAATTTGAATAAACCTTATCTCCAAGTAAGTTTAAATAATACAAATTCTTGATGTTCTATTTCCAATAAAAATTTAGTTTACATTTTTTTTTTATTGCCTATAGGTATTCTTTTAAATTTATTTTTATATTATATTAATCAATTAAAAAATAAATGCAACGAATACAAAAAAAATGGAATGTGAACTAGTGAGAAAATAAAGAAAAAATAACTTTTATATGAAATATAAACAAAATAATTAATTGAATCTAATTTATTTTAAATGCTAACAATGTAAGTGAAAGGTCAAATTAGATACTTCTGAAATTAATAGAACAATTATTCACATCCTACTAAAAAGATATGAAATATTATTTATAACAATAAATTAAGAGAACATTTCTGTAAATGCAATTATACAATTAAAACCTCAAAAAATGAGCGTAAGCTGTACTGTAAAAAATTTGATACAATCTTATCAAGTTACCCAAAATTAAATTAGATTATGCCCTAATTCTTGAACGTAATTTTTAACACCAGCATAGAGAACTCAACAATTCTAAGCCATTAGAGAGTAGTAGGGAAAAGCAAGGAGATGCAATTATTAGGATAAAATTAAACCTGTACTCTATTCACGTATTTATTCCCATTTATTTTTAATGAAGATAATCTTAGTTATGCAAATGCAATGACTTATTGTAACAAGTGCTTTGTGGCACGTTACAGCGTCTTGAGCGAATCCAAAAAAAACTGACCGTCACAAAATCAACCGATGACAATAATGTGAGTAACAGTTGACCGATTTAGTTGAAATTTGGTACATATGTTCATTTTACCAATGCCCTTTACATAGCTTCCTCATCTCTGAATCATTTGATGAATGGTCACTTGAGTGTAAAATAATGTGATCCCACTTGGCATTGAAAGTATGGTTGTTCTTAGTTGCTGGGGCTTGTTAGATGATGTTTATTGCATTTTTAAAGAAGTACTGCACCAAAATTTAAACTTTTTCCGGAATTGATTGGGCGTTTTAATTCAGTGAGTTAATCACAATTTTAAATCATAAAAATAATAAAGTTAAAAATTAAATTACTTTAAGATTGTGGTACTTCTTTAGATTGTTACTCCCCTATGTGGTTTTAGAATAAAAATGACTTTGATTAAATAATTATTATGAAAAAGGGATGTTTAGTCCAATGTACTTTGGGACAAAGGAATATCCCACTTCTGTTTTTATAAGGGGAGGAACAGTCTAAAGAAAAACATTCCGTGCACCTTCTTTAGATTGTTACTCCCCTCTGCTTTTTCATACAAGGGGAGTAACAATCTAAAGAAGTCCCAAAGTTTGTTTTAGATGCAATTGCATAATTATTATGAAAAATCTTTGCTTAAAACAGATATAAGCTGTTCAATTTAATAAAGCTTGGTGGGTTTTAGATGAACACATTCTGACAAGTTAATTTCACCCTTTGAAATAAGCATCATCTTAAAACCAACTTTACAATTTTGATGATAAAATAAGTAAGTGGGGGTTTAAACTGTAATTTTTGCATCTCCTAAAAAAATAAAAATAATAATTAAAAAGATCAAACAAATAAAGTACAATCGTAGTTCACTTACTCTCTACGATAAAGTTAAAGTAAAAAATGAGTAACAACCTCATTCAAATTAAGGGTTCGCAATTAATTTCCACAAATAAATGTAAAATGTTTTTATATTTTTAAATCCTTTATAATAAATTTTATTTTGTGGCAGATTGTCGTTTGACTCTTTCGTTAAAATCTTTGGCGGGTTAATTAAACCTCTTCAAGTCATCCATTTGCCAATGACTCACACGACCAAAATGCATATATATATACATATATATATATATATATATATATATATATATATATATATATATATATATATATATAAAGGATTTATAATAAAAACTTTGCTTTTATGGGCTAGTATTATTACTATATTATATATTGAAGTTTTTTGTTTGGTAAAAAATTAAATTTATTGTAAATTAAAAGCTAAAGATTTAAGCAAATTTAAACATTTTATTCTGTAAGTTTGCTATAACAAACAAAGTTTTAATAATAGCATGCTTTGCAAAAAGAAGTTTTAAATAGATTAAACACTTGCAGTACAAAATTTCAAATATTACATATCTATTACATCCAATACTAATATTTTTATACTACTTATATATCTCACCGAAACACTTTCTTCTATCCAAACATTATAGCAATTACTGATATTTACCGACTATAAAAACTAACTTTATAAGATGTGTATCAGTCAATCATACTGAATAAGTCAACATTTTCAAGCAAATAAAACCCCCTTACAGTAATAAATATCAACTAATTTCAGTATCGGTAAATACACTTATATATTAATCAGTAATATTACTGAATTACACAATAACTGAAATTTCAGTTTAATTTATATCATATAATAATGACCAATACATAATGATCCCAGCGATAAGTACATACATTTATTATTTTAATTTAAATATTTTTATTACCTTCATTAGGATACATAATTAAATGATTTTTATCATTATCAGGGTAAATATAAACCGATAACAAGAAAGTTTAAATGCATGAATGTATTTACCCTAATAAACAGAATTATTGATTCAATCAGACTAAATATGTAATGATTGCCGCAATGTGTAAAAGCAGCAATTATTGACTTAATCAAATTATCACTTTACACACTAATTATATAATTATTAAAATTAATTTATTATTACCATCATCAAAGTAAATACATATTAATTATAGTTGTAAGAAAACACTGTTTTAAGTTATAAACAGAAAAGTGATTTATAGAAATACTCACTTAGTAGTTAAAATTTCATTCAGATTTGAGTAATTTCTGGCATGAATGAATTCTGGTCACAAATACACTAAATTAAACGATAATAAAGTACAGTCAATCCTTAAAACTCGTAATAGAAGTGTCCTAAAAATACCCCATGAATGTTAACACATTTACGTGTAACACAGAGGTTACATGTATGGCGTAAAGTTAACTACATACAATAATACTATTATTATTATTATTTATTTTTAAATTATTTAATATATCAAGAAAATATAATAAAACAAATAAAATTGCTTGACAGTTTTATTTCAATATAGCTATAAGCAAATAAACAGGGTAAATAAGTCAATGTTAAAATTAAGACACAAATAAATTTTCGTCGATAGGCAGGCAAAGGTCAGTATTGACTGTTAAATAATCTTTATCAGGAGTCAATTCTGATTAAATCAATAAGTATCCTAATGAAGATAAGTTCTTTTTCTTTCTTCCTGATATTACAATATTCCACAATTCTTAATCTGAACTGATTCTCACTTATTCTTATCATAGAAATATATATATATATATATATATATATATATATATATATATATATATATATATAAAAACTACAACTATAAAAATAAAATACAAAAAACGATTTTGGAAATCTATAAATATATCTACACCAACATTTTACATTCATCAATCCAAAGAAAAAATTAAAAAAAAAAGAAAAACCCATAACATACATTCAACAATGATCTTTATTAATATTTGTTTTATTTGAATATGATTTTTTATTATTTTTATTTTTTTAAATAATTAAGATGGAAAATATAAACAAACAAATCATATTAATATGCACTAGGTATTTAAATAACCACACCTTATAACAAATTATTTCATTTTTTTTTTTTTTTTAATATTTTTTTTTAATGGCACGGTAATATTTTTGTAATTACACATTTAATTAGTACGATACCGATTAAACAACATTTATAGCCTATTTTTTTTTACATTAATTAGCATCATGTTTATCAAAAAAAAGGGAAGTTTTTAATTTTCATGATTTTTTTTTTTTTTTTTTTTTTTAATTTAATTTAACACCGACTGCAACATAAAATACAAGATTTAAATTAGAGTTTATTATTTTTTTTTTAGCTTTAAAAGACAAACATTCTTTATACATATAAAGCCTTTTTTTTTTAAAAAAAAAACAAAAAAAAAACAATTAAACAACACTTAACTTGGACGATGTCTGACAAATCATAATTGGATAAAGATCTAGGCTTTTTAATTTTTGAAGTGTTTTGTTTGTGGAAAAGTTTATGTAAAACATAAATTAAGTTCTCACGTAGAAGAATGAATCTGATGCGTATGATTTCCGCTGCTTCAGTTTCCACTGCTTCAGTTTTCAAAACAAATCTAGGGTTTTTCGTCTCGAAGGATGAGAAATGCTTTCATTTTTCCTCTCAACTCAAACATCCTGATGTTCAACATCCAAGAGAATAAATTCCAGTTGTGGGAGCGAAACTTCGGACTTCACATCCTTCGAGACGTGGTCTTCACCAGAACACCTAGATTGTTATGAAAACTGAAATAAAGAACACAAGTTGCGATTAGGGTGTTATATAGTTGTCATTGAAGAATTATTATTAACACAGAATAATAATTTAAGTTATGGAAGAATTTTATAAGAGGAAAGATTAAATATAAATAAACTTTAGAGGAGGGAATAAATAACAGTTGCATCACTCATTTCATGCCATTATGCTTGACAGCAAACAGATCATTTTTCTTTTTTTTTCACAAAAAAGAAAAAAAAATATTTCTTTTGGAACAAATCAAAAGAAGGCCTAAAAACAACTGCAACCTTTTACTTTGTTACCCACCTTTTCTATTTTGAAATTATATATGCAGAAGTGTGATATTCCTTTCTCCCAAAGTAAATTAGACTGAAGATCTCTTTGTCTTAATAGTTATTAACTAAGTTACCCGACACTTCTTTAGATTGTTACTCCCCTTGTAAAGAAAACAGGTAGTCCAGGAGATAGCGTGCAAAGAAGTGTCTGACTAACATCAAGCTAGAATTTTGTCTATAAGTAAATGTTTTGGTGCCTTTTAAGAATATGTGGTCGGCTAAATTCGTCTGCGGGACATAGCTTGGCAATAGGCATTTGAAAAAAACAAACCGGTGGAGAGCGGCCATGTCCCACCTTTTTTGGTAGACAATGCGATTTTCATGATCCTGAGTACGAACTTAGTTAGTAGACCAATTATCAAGTTGATTGTAGTTTGTCCCTTGACAGGGGAACACTTTGATTTCGAATAATATTTGACTAACTAACCTATTAAGTGACAAACTACCATCAACTTGATTATTAGTCTACTAAGTTCGTACTCAGGATCATGAAAATCACATTGTCCACCAAAAAGGGCAGGACATGGCCACTCTCCACCGGTTTGATTTTTTCAATTGCCTATTTCCAAGCTATGACCCGCAGACGAACTTAGCGGACCACATATTCTTAAAAGGCACCAAAACATTTACTTATACACAAAATTCTAGCTTGATGTTAGTCAGACACTTTTTTGCACGCTATCTCCTGGACTAAGAGGGGAGTAACAATCTAATGAAGGTGTACAGAGTATTCTTCTTTAGACTGTTACACCCCTTGCAAAAATAGAAGTGTGATATTCCTTTGTCCCAAAGTAAATTGGACTCAACATCCCTTTTTTGCCTTAATAGTTATTTAGTCATAGTCATTTAAATTCTAAAAAACAACAAAGGGGAGTAACAATCTAAAGAAGTAGTTACCCATCCTACTTTTCAACATTTCATGGATCTTAATGTAGGTGGGTAACAAACTAAAAGAGGTGTATGGGGGCATCTCTTTTACTCTGTTACCCACAACTTTTCTTTCTGTTATAGTGAGTAGCAGACTAAAAGAGTACCAAAACAGCTATAAATATTTTGTAATAGTTTCTTCCTATTATTATAGTCCAGGAGATAGAGAGCAAAAAAGTGTCTGACTAATATCAAGCTAGAATTTTGTATACAAGTCAATCTTTTAGAGCCTTTTAAGAATATGTGGTCGGCTAAGTTCTTCTGCGGGACATATAGGTTGGCAATAGGCGTTTGAAAAAAACAAACCAGTGGAGAGCGGCCATGTCTCACCAATTATGGTGGACAATGTTATTTTCATGATCCTGAGTACAGAATTAGTTAGTAGACCAAAAATCAAGTCGATGTTATTTGCACACTTGATAGGTAAGTTATTCCAATTTTACTAAAAATCAACGGGGTCACCTGTCAACGGACAAACTAACATCAACTTGATTTTTGGTCTACTAACTAATTCTGTACTCAGGATCATGAAAATCACATTATCCACCATAATTGGTGAGACATGGCCGCTCTCCACCGGTTTGATTTTTTCAAACGCCTATTGCCAAGCTATGTCCCGCAGACAAACTTAGCCGACCACATATTCTTAAAAGGCGCTAAAAGATTGACTTGTATACAAAATTCTAGCTTAATGTTAGTCAGACACTTTTTTGCATGCTATCTCATGGACTATTATAGAATTTTTATTAAAAAAAAGTCAAAAATCAATATAGACAGGAATGATTATGGTTTAAATTCCATAAAAAAATGAGATAAATGAACTATATAATTGGCTATTTAAATAGCATAAACTAAAAACCCTGATCAAAAACAACCTAGACAGGGAAAGGATCAGAAAAAATATATGGGATTAGAAGAATTTTATTGAATAGGAGAAGGAAGTAGTAAAGATATTAATTTTAAAATAGTTCTTTTAATAAATGTGGCACTTGGAAAACCTCTTAGGTTCACCTCGAAGTGGGATAAGAGAATTTAACAGTGGGAATCTTTTGAAACTCGTCAACTAGTGATGCCCTTTTGGTGAGCCAGCTAGGAGCTAGCAGAGAATTATTTATTCCAAAAATGAACGTTTATAACCCTTTTATCGCTATTTAAAACTTTATTTAAAATGAAAGAAAAGTATGAAATGACAGACATCTAGTCCCTATAAGAAATAGGCAGGAGAGTTATAGCAAATTGTAGGTACCTATACAGACGTGCCAATAGGGTGTAAACATCAGGAGTTGAGTAGGGAGATGACTGGAGGTGTCCTACTTCCCCAGTCGAGTCTATTATCTACTGCGATTAGCCAGTCCGCTCCGAAACCATACACACTGTCATCTTGTGTTGTCACAGCTGGTGGCTCTCCTATCACCTTTAACAATGTTCAACATTAGTTTACAAGAGTTCATTCTTTTTGGAATAAGCCCATCTCTAGTCATTACAGTTTTTCACTGATGTCAGTTTATTAGTTTATCTACGATTGTAACAAAATATAAACATTGTATCTCAGTTTAGATGCTTAGAAAGTGATTCTTTACGTACTTGTATTCATTGCGCATGCGCGTCTCATAATTCTGAAGAATTCCTCCTTCATTACCGCCCTAGGGCGGTAAAGAAGAAGAATTCTTCAACTTTACGCATGATTAGCGAGTTTGTTTACATTTAACAAAACTAATTTAATGTTTGTTTAATGAAAGTAATTGTTTATATCGAGTTTTTTTGTGAAAATCAATGCGTGATTTAAGTGATTATGAAGAATATGAGGAGAATAATACGCCTCCCGAAATAACAGGCAGAAAATACAACAAATGAATTAATGTCATCTTTATCAAAAGATAAATACAAACTTACATGCAGGAAGTTTATTATTTTTTTCTGTATTAAAATCTAACAATCGTAGATACAATCGAAAATTTTGTTTGACCCCTCCCCAAACATATCCATGTAAAAAAACTCTACCTGAAATAAACACAATTTGGTGGATTAAAAATGGATGGATAACTAATTAATTAAAAAGTCTCTCTTACTGTTATGAATATTCCCGGCTGTGTGCCAGGGGGGTCCTTCTGTTATCCAGCCGTCGGAGGTACAACCTGTGACTGTCAGCTGGTAAATATAGTCCAGGACTGTGGATCAAAGTGAACATAGCGCCCGTTGAAATCTAACACTGCTGTCATGTGAAACGCCATGTTCGTCAGTACTACTATGTACTCGAAAAATGCAAACGCTGAATAAACTGAAACAAAAAGATGTAATATATTAAATTCAATAATTACTAAGTTAAAAAAATAAAGGGTAATATTTAAGTTAAGAAGATTAAATATATATGATGGATTTCTGAGACACCTTTGAATATTTTATAAAGTAAACTTTTATCTCCTGAGGCAAATAAATCAAGAAATTTAAAAGGAGACTAAATTTTATATTAGCAACAGTTGCTTGAGTAAAATTAATTAAAATAGACTGCCAATTAGTGTGGCACATAGCTTCCTCACATTCTATCACATACTTTGTTGATTTTTTGCTTTTACAAGCCATTATCGTCTAATTTGTTGCCCCCTTTTTTTTAATCTATCAAAATTGTTTTGATGTTTTATATAAATTAAAGTATCAATTTAGCAAAAGTTAAAGAACGCAGAAGGTTAAAATTAATCTAGAAACAAATGGGCGCACAAGATTGAAACTTATACGGGACCAAACCCATAATAGGCATTTGAAAAAAAAAAAAAAAAAAACGGAGGGGAGCAGCCATGTCCTGCCCTTTATGGTGGACAAAGTGAATTTCATGATCCTGAGAACACGATAAGTTAGTAGACCGAAAATCGAGTTGATATTAGTTTGTCACTTGATAGGTTGATTATTCAAATATTACTCCAAATCAAAGAGGCCACCTATCAAGTGACAAACTAACATCAACTTGATTTTCGATCTACTGGCTAATTTTGTACTCAGGATCATGAAAATTACATTGTCCACCATAATTGGCAGGACATGACCGCTCTCCACCAGTTTGTTTTTATCAAATGCCTATTGCCAAGCTATGTCCCGTGGACGAACTTGGCCACGTATCCTTAAAAGGCACCAAAAGATTTACTTCTACACAAAATTCTAGCTTGATGTTTCAAACATTTTTTTGCACGATATCTCCTGTACTAAAAGACTAACCCTATGATATTCAATGTCAGAATAAAGGATTCTTTACTTCTGAAAAACAAAATCCTACAAGATGTAGGAAAACTTTACCTATCTAGGAACCACAGTTGCCAAAACTTAAGGAGCAGAAGATGACGCATGTGAAAAAATAAATTATACGTAATTTGGACCAAGCAAAAAATTAACACCCAAAGCAAATTATAAATATAAAAGACAACAGCATTTCATAAATAGATACCTCAGAAAAATTATTTAATATACTGGCCAAATGGAGAGCTATGGACATCAAGAATCAAAGGAGCATATAAATAAATAAAGAGGAGGAAATGGAAATGGATTAACAATAGGTTTAGAAAATGAGCAAATGACATTGAGAAGCAATTACTTGAATAGAATCCTCATGCAGGTTGAAGGACAACTAACAAGGAAACACCTAGGGATAATAAAGAAGCTTGCAAGTAATAGAATGCGGTACCTTACATTCCAATATTCCATGGCTACAAACTGGTTGTAAGGTCAAATTTACTGACTTTACTGACTAATTATGAGAAAATACTGACTAAATACTTACTAACATTACTGACAAAAATTCTCATTTAAAAAAAAACAAATCAAATAATCAATGAATTATTTTTAAAATTGGTCATCCTTTTCCCCTCTGAGCAGATGTAAAAATTGAAATTAGATCTTTGAATTATAAAGAAACGCGATAAATAGGTAATGCTGTGCAATCAAGGGTCAGAGAATTAAATGGGCAGAGCTAAGGGTGCCCATCGAAGCCCAGAGAAAGTCACAGCTGTTCAGGCCAATTCCCTTCCCTCATTTTTAATAAACAATATTAAAACAAAGTTTCTTCCGCTTTCATTGTGTCAATTTTTAACAGAGTAACGATGTCTTATATTTTGTATATTTCATTAGGTCAGTTTTATACTTTGGGATAAATGTGAGGAAATATTTAACAAATGCTGGCCATTGTTCCAAAAGTTGTTTGCCTGCTTAGGAGGATAACCATCTTGACGACACATGCTTAATAAATTTATGATTGTGCAATTTTAGGCCTTTTTGGACTTCATGGAAATTTTCTCACTTTGACGGCCAACCATTAAAAAAAATTGTGAATTTGAAAAAATATATTCGATGCATTATCTCCGAGTACTTTCAGGCCCTGTTTAAATGCATTGTGTACAACATGAATGATACAGGTTCCAATGTCAGCCATAGTTTTTCTTTTTAACAAAATCATATATTTGTTTTAAGTCTAGTAACAGCTTTGTTTACATTTGGTACATCATTACTAAGCATAAGCAATTTAGCCTTATTTAATGCCTCACATAACTTGGCAAATAAATCTTGAGCAGTAGCTGAGCCAATAAAAGCTGTTTGTAAATGTCGTGTTACAATCCTTTCAGTTGATTCTGACCGATAACTAACAGTTCTTTGCAACTTTTTATAGGATGCAAGATTGGTAATTTCGTCGGAACTAAGTGTAAAATAACAATTATCCATTTCACTTTATATCTAGGTCATAAAGTACACTTTCCCATTTTTCATAAAACCCTTTGTACACTTCACATGAAGTAAAGAAAAAAAACTTCAAAAATCAATAATTAATGCCACTGCAATAAAAAACAAATTTAAATTAAATTAAAGAAGAGTGGTACTGTTAGGTAGTAGCTGCTCATGAAAGCTATGAAAACTGTACACTAACAATGTGCCACATCCATACCCAGGCAGCACCAAAGCTGGCCCTCGGTTCCCCAGGGCTTCATGAAAATGACCAATTTCATGAATTACTGACCAAATACAGACTTTCCTCAAAATACAGACTTTTACTGACGAGTTTGTAGCCCTGAATGAGGTACCTGACATTCCAATATACACTAAAATAATTAAGTAAATAATTGATAAATAATTAATTTGTTTGAATTGAAAGGAGATTTAAATGAAAGGGATCTTACTGTAAGGTTCACAATGTCTGTTGTGCCTGATGAAGAAGTAGCCGGCAGCTGCGAAGGAGATCATGTTGAGAGCGATGAGCTGGAACTTGCACTTGAGGGACCTGCCCTCCACATTGTCTGGTGGAATGCTCCGAGCTCTCGACAGAAGATAACATGTTAAAACCATGTACAACTCTGAAGTTATCATGAATGCCATGAAACATTTCTCATGAATAGCTGCAACAAAACAGGTAATAACAATCAATTATTTAAACAAAAAAATTAAATGCATTATGACTGGTATCAGTTGATCTTATCAGTTTAATTAATAATTTTACCACTTTCAATGTTGCTTAATATTGAATCAGTTTGCCCAAGACCACTCAGATTGATTTTTAACATGATAGTCCCCATTCTCTAGTATCCTTACCTCATGTTATATTATTACTGTGGCAGCCCCCATTCAGTAGATAATTTCATTCATCCTCATTTTTATTATGATAGTCCCAATTCTTAATCTAGAAGTTCCATTACCAGGAAAACTAGATTTTCCTCGGAAAGTGACCCAAGACCCATACACGATCAAACATTGATGTCAGGCAAATTTAGGCCATCCACGCCAAACATCATGATTGCGCAAACATCAAACAGCCCCATTAATGGTCAAAATGTTTGCGCAAATATGGATGTTTGTGCAAACATGTTGGCTGTGTATAGGCCCCCATACACGATCAAACATTTTGACGTGTATGGGGCTGTTTGATGTTTGTGCAAACATGATGTTTGACGTGAATGGGGCTGTTTGATGTTTGCGCAAACATGATGTTTGACGTTTGCGCAAACATGATGTTTGACGTGTATGGGGCTGTATGTGGCCTAAATTTGCCCAACATCAGGTTTGTGCAAACATCATGTTTGTGCAAAATTTTTGATTGTGTATAGGGGCCTTTATGTTTATGGTTTCATTGATAATAACTTATTATTTAAATATATTATTTTTTTCTCTCTCTCTTTATTTTCACCACAGCTACAATTGTACATGTTATTATTTATAAGTATTACATTATTATTTTTTTTTTTTTTAAATAAAAATGATCGGAACTATTTTTGAGAATAATATTCAATTAATTTCTTGATTTAAGCTATGGGCATGATTTCTCTGAAGGAACCACATTTCATTAAAAACGGTTTTGCAGTTTAAAAAATATTTAGTTTGGGAAGTTTTTAGAGCTTTTTATTTAAATTGGCAAATATTTATTCTATAAAAAAAATTTACTAATATAAGTCATAATGTCATCACCACTTGAAACCACTTCATAAAAATAACATATTTTTTTCTTAACTAAAGTACTTGATATGTGCAAATAATAACCACCTTAACATTTATAATTGTTGATACTTCAAATATTGTATTTATAAGTGACACTTATATTTTACAATATGCAATAATACTTCAATTTAAAAAGACAAAATTGAAGATCTTTCTACTCAAAATATATCAAATATTGACTTAAAAGATAACACATAAGAGAAATAATGTAGACAAACATATGAAAATATGTTTAGCTTGTTTTATTCTTGAAATTTACATGGAAAGGCACTGATTTTTACAAGAGTTTAATACTATGTTTGTTTTTAATAATTTTCATAAATACTATATTAGAATTTTGTTAGTGATCATCTAATTGAGATATACATATAATTATCTGTGCAAGAGACAACGAGAGACCAACGGTCTACTAGAAGGGTTTTCTCCAGGGTTGGGCAAAATTTGATTTTTATATAATTTTTTTTTTTTGACTTTTTTTAAAAAAAAACATGATTTTTTTTTAAAAAAACATGATTTTTTATATAAAAAAAAGATTTTTTTTTTTAAAAAAAACATGATTTTTTTTTTTAAAAAAACATGATTTTTTTTAGATTTTAATAAAAAATCATGATTTTTTTTATTTAAATATAAAATTTCGATAACTAACTGATAAAATATACAATCTTCATAATCCTTAAAAAATGGGAGCGATAATTTCAAGTCCAAGTAAGCGAAAAGAGTAGGTTTTGAGAAGATAGGTGTAAGTCACAGAGTTAAACAGAGGCCGGTGTAACGGAAGGGTGTTGTTTAGATAAACATTATCGCTATCGTCTTGTCTCACCATGTGACACTAGACGAAACCAACTCCCTTCGATGTTGGTTTTAAGCATTTCAAGCCGAGTTAAAGGGTTTCAATCTGGATGTCCATTTTTATTTCAGATTTCAGAACCCTCTACATTCTTGCCGGCTCGAATAAGGTATATTTGTTCGTTCCGGGAAGCAAAATCTTTTTGTGTAAGCGATTTTTGTCTGGTGTAACACGTTTGAGCACACTCTAGGTCTTTGTCTAGAAAAGCTACAACCCTCAGTGTGGCACTAGCTCTCGTCTGAATGCACCTAACCAGCACCCTGCTAAGCTCCTTTAAAAAATTGTTCGTAATTTTTTCCCCCAGCACTTTTTTTAGTTACGGTTAATATATTATTTTATTTTATTTCGTCATAGAGGATAGAGGTTTTGTTTTAATCAGTCAGAAACATTTAAAAAAAAAAAAAAAAATGTTTAATCAGGAAATAACATGTCTCCAGCATTGATTGGTGGAAAGCACAGAAAGATGTGCTTGAAATGTATAAGCAACTACAAACAATAAAACAGTTTTTAAGAGTGGGATTGCTTCTTCAGCTTCCATTGAACATGTTTTTAGCACGTTTGGTCTGGTACAATCAAAATTAAGGAACCAGTTAGAAATAGACAGGGCGTCAAAATTAGTATCGTTATATAAGTATTTCAATGAAAATTAAAAATAATTTTGCTTTGTTCTTTAACCTTTAACTGTTTTCTCTTTTGCTCTGTTTGTTTGTTTCTAATAAATAATGATAATTGCCTGTGTGAAAAAAAAAAATAAATAAATAAACAAATAAATAAAAAGAAGAAGATTTGATTTAGCAAATTTGTAGTTTGATTTTAATCATGATTTATTTTTAAAAAACCGGCTGATTAAAATCATGATTTTAATCAACTGATTTAAATCATGATTTTAATCAACTGATTTAAATCAGCCTGGTTTTCTCTGCAGTCATAATTGTTATCCATTATCTTCTATCAACCCACATATTGCTGCTAAATGGAAGAATGAGAAAGACTTATTTTCTCCATTTCATGAAAAAAATATTGAATCAAGGAAATGTTTGTGGGCATTGAATCCACATATCGACATTTCAATGCTTTCCCATGAAGTGGAGGAATACAGTAAACATTTGTCTAATTGATATAGAAGATGGAGCTTAAGCTGTGAAATTATCAAACATTAATCCATTTTGATTACTATTTGGTCCACTAGGAGCTCTGATATCATTTTATATAAAATTTAGAACTTCTATCGGCGAAATATAGTACTACAATGAATACAAGTGAAAACCAATCTACCTCCTATTATATTCTAACTTCTTGACACGATATTTAAAAGCTTTACATTTTTCATGATTTCTTTTGTGTGACGGAAATTTCTTCTGTACCCCAGAGTTGAAACATATCGATGTTAAAAACCACAAATGAAATTACCATAATTTGATGCAGAAGTGATGAATGTGAGACCAATAAGGGCGATGTTCTCGATAACATTGAGAACACAGGCAAGTGTGGCGAGACGCTGAGAAGTATCGTTCAGTACATCCTTGTAGTATTGCCTGTAGAACGAGGCAAACCAGAACCTTGGCAGTGCATGAATAGCTATCGCTGAGCCCCACACAAATCTCTGCGTTCGGTAGTTACCAATAGCAGCCGATATTGAGGGTAAGAAATTATCAACCTAAAAAAAAACAAACGATTGGTTATTATATTAATATTTACAACTAAATTAGAGTCCGTAGTCTGTATGTGCTTGTCTGTCTGTACAGTACCTAATCTTCAAAAGTACCCAACACAACAATTTGAAAATTTACAGTTATGTTAAAAGTAATAATCTAATTACGGCACTTCTTTAGATTGTTGCTCCCCTTATAAAAAAACAAAGGGGAGTAACAATCTAAAGAAGGTGTTCAAAATGTTCTTCTTCAGACTGCTACTCCCCTTATAAAAACAGAAGCGTGATATTCCTTTGTCCCAAAGTACTTTGGACTTAACATCCCTTTGTCTTGATAGTTATTTAGTCAAAGTCATTTGTATTCTAAAAAAAAACATAGGGGAGTAACAATTTAAAGAAGTACCCCAACTACAGTAAAATTATACGGAAGCCCCAAAAAATCATCTCTTTAAACTAGTGGTTGAAATTTTTTTTAACAAAAATGCATCATGTGGGGTGTTATATGTCAGAGGACGCCCTGGATTCAAATATACAGGGTGTATCAATTTCAGATGGACATAGAAAAAGGGGTATATGGGAGAAATTCGTACAAAGTTAGGAATAGTTGGCGCTTTTAATAAGCTTTTAAACGATCCCAAATAAGTGGGCGAACAAACCATCATTGTAGAAAAAAAACATGACGTGCTTGCAGCTGGTGAAGGGCAAAGAAACGTGACATTATCAGCTGTGGTATCTTTGACAAAAATATGTCGAATTGTCGAATATTGCTCAAGGTAGCGGCCATTATATTGAAATTTTAGTTCTCTAACTAGAAGATCTATGATTGTAAAATATACTTACCATGGTATCTTAAGGCAGAAGCTGCTCAAAATGGCCGCCACCTTGAGCAATGCTCATTCGACACCTTTTTATCAAAGATACCACAGCTGATAATGTCACGTTTCATTGCCCTTCACCAGCTGCAAGCACGACATGTTTTTTTCTACAATGATGGTTTGTTCGCCCACTTAGAGTTGGAAAATTTTGAAATATTTGGTATCGTTTTGAAGCTTATTAATAGCGCCAACTTTTCCTTACTTTGTACGCATTTCTCCAATTTGGGTCATATCGATAAGTGGGCTCAAAGTTTTTCAGATTCTTTAAAAAAATATATTTTTTTGTTTTCAAACAGCTCTGGGTCACACTAAAAATGCAACAATTCAACTAAAACATACATAATTATATAGGAAATTTCCTGCTCTTTCCAACGATTGTTCATTCATTGTTCTAAGATTAATTTTTTTTGAGTTATTTCAGTTTTTTGAGGGAAAGGTCGATTGTTTTTAACACAGTCTATTTTCGCTTATAGCTCCTACACCATTGAGAATTGAGTATAGCTTATATGAACTTTTTTGCTCCAAATGACCTGTTGATATACCCTTTTTTCTTTGTCCAACTGAAATTGATACACCCTGTATATATTGTAAGCCAAATTTCGTCAAAATTTGCCCAGTAGTTTAGGCTCCAGGCGACTGCACAGACACTTTTTTTAAAAAACACTTTTTTGGAGTCAGTGGACCTCAAAACGTGTAAATCCATCAAAATCTCAAAATTTAATTTTCACGCCATCACAATACTTTCTCTTTATATGGGAAAGTCAAAAGAGATTGAAGAAACCTAAATAAGTTCTCAACAAACTTATTTGGTTAAGGAAACAAAAAAAAATTGTTTCTGAACCTTATCTACAAATAAGATAAAATTATCTATATAGTAAGCTAAAGAAAAAAAAGCAAATATTTAATTAAGGATTTTATAAGAAAGAATTTCCTGTTTGATTTCTCTCTCTTTCTTTCTTTCTTTATCTGCTCTCCTTGTTTCTTTGTATCCTTGTTTTTCTGCATTTACATTCTTCAGTTTCACTTATACTTTTAGTAATGTAGTAATAGTAATAACTATTAACTTCTCTCCATGTGGAAGGAAAAGGGGTTAAACTGAAGCATGTCTAAGGCTCCAAGAGGTCAATAGGGAATAACAAGAAGTAATAAAAGAAGAAATAATAGTAGGTGCACACAATAAAGACTAATTTAGCCCCCTGCACGCCACAATAGTAACAAAATACATTAGATATTTAAAAAAATAAAACTTTAGTACCTAAAATGAGTCTGTAAATAGGTTTGTTTTTTTTTTCATTAGGTTACTGATGAAAGTTAATAAATGCCTTCTTAGTAGGCATACCATAAATATACTTCTTTTCTGAACCCAAGGTCAAAAAATCTCTAATTACTACCTATGATTGGCTATGATATTTATTAATTTGTAAAAAAAATTTTTTATAAAGAAATCTAACAAAAAATATGAACACATTGAAGATAAAATATTCTGACAATTAGTGTGGCACATAGCTTCCTCGCTCCTATTTCATATACTTCAAGCTGTTACAACCTATTATTGTCAAATTTAATTTCCCCCCTGTTTTTTAAATCTGTCAAAAGTATCAATTTAGCAAAATTTAAAGAGTGCAGACGGTTGAAATTAACACGGGGCTATCTGCAAGCTACACAGAATATACATATATTAAAAACATAGAAGACAAAGAGATAGGATAAGAAGACAAATGTATCAGGACTATACAATGGCTACATACATAAGATTATTTGTTCAAATATATGCACCTTTACATTTATGAACCTACTCATAAAGAGACCTGAAGATAATAAAATAATAGTGTGCAATCTCAATTGCTTGTGATAATATCTATACACTAAATATAGACATTGTTGTATTGACAATAATGAAATACATTTTAACTCAATTCAAAGGTAAATAGAATGAGTATTTGATTCTGTTTCTATTGAATCTCTACTGCAGCTAACCATATCTGCTAGATTTCTAGCTATTTATTATAATTAAGAATATTAGATCTTATTAATAAAACTAGGCGCAAAATTTTGATGTTTTTTGACAAAATGGCATGGAATATTAAACACTTTTCAAGTGTTATATATTTTTATAATCTACTCTTCAATACCCATTTGATACCCCACTAAAAATTTAAAAAAAAATATATTTTTCCCGTAACATGTATTATCCGCCATTTTGGATTTGAACAGCTCATAATTTTGAGTTCAAAACAATCTTTAATACTAGAAATAAATTTTAAATAAAATTTAACTTCTCTGCGTTTTATTCACAATGTGTTATTAAAAATTGCATTACATCCTTTCTGAAAAATATATCACCGGATGTGACCATGAGAAATCAATCAGTACCAATAAACAGTGGTAATAAAGAGTTGGTCAAGTCTGGATAAAGAGTCATCAATGAAAATGAAGTATATAGGTGGATCCACTTAGGGTGAATAATTTCGAACAGTTATTTCAATGGCGATGTTTCGCCCTATCCGGTCATTACCAGGCTTGATAATGACCTGATAGGATGAAACGTAGCCATTTAAATAACTGCTCAAAATTATTAAGAGGACCTATCTATATACTTCATTAGAAATAAAAGGGACAATTGATATTAAGATCTAGCGGTTAATTACTGTTACTTAAATACTACAAATTGATCACTCAAAAATTGGTGTTTTTAGTATTAGTGTGGCAGAAGTTATAAATTTGTTATTTCAATAGTCTGCTTCAACTAGAACCCTTGAGGGATTAATTTGCAGTGTTTACGTTTTGTTTATTTTGTGATTGGCTTAGACAATACAACCAATAAATGTTGACAATTATATGAATTGTTTGTTTCTTTAAAAAGTAATGCCATTCTTGATATACACTTATATTTTTGCTCCATAGGAGATATCTGTAATTCAGAGGCTTTGGGATGCTTTTAGGAACTGTTACTGAACTGTTAATACTAACATACAACTAATCATTTTTGGGTTATTAAGTTATTAGTATTAGGTGGAGGATAATTTCAGTACAGTAAGCTGACTGCTAATGATTGTGTGTAGGAACATATACATTGAGGTATAAATATAATAATATGTTTTAATAAGGACTATAAGCCTATGTGATATTCAAAAAGAATATGCAACGCATTCCAACATTAGCAAGTTCAATATTATAGTTAAATCTATCTGATGAGGAATGGGAGGATTACAGACCAACATTTGAGCACGAGTAACACCTCATATGTGAGATTTGATGCTTACTCAAATTCAGAGCAACTTATTTCGATACCAGTTGAACTCTGTCGACTGATAAATACAAGAGAGATATCGACTAAATTCTAAAATAGGCAAAACTTATGAGTTATTAAGGTGCTCGGTCTCTTATCCTTCACTAATTTTGTTAAAAAATTAAGTGAAGGACATAAAAAGTGATAACACCTGCAAAGAGTACCAAAACTATATTAATTATGGTTGAAATAACATAGGGGATGTCACTCCTATCCATATATTTCAGTTGCAGGGCTTTTTCAATAAACTATAAGGACAAAGGGGTATAAACATTTTGGCGGCTTTCACACCAACAATACAGGCAACAAGAGACATCTTATATACAGACAGTAGAGATGATGTTCCTTTGTTTAACAGTTGTTTAGACAAAGGACTACAATCTCTCCTTTATATAGAAGTGATCATTTGCACAAGTCTAAATAACTGCTTGTTATTTTGATAGTATCAGTGATAAGGCTGATACATTGTCAAGGTAACTTTAAACTAAATTATTACAGCTGATTTGTATTGTACATGCCAGAGAAATTTCTTAAAGGGTGGTTAGCGGTGGTTCGAGGTGGTTAGAAGTGGCTCTAAATCTTGGCATGGCAAGTACAATACGAATTTACCAATTATAACAGTTATACTCTCAGTCAAATTTGTTACGAGTCTGGTCCCAATATCCTGAAAATCTACTGTACTAGGAAAAACCCCGCCAAATCGAGACCTACCAATAATGGTAGGTACTTCTTTAGATTGTTACTCTCCAATGTTATTTTTGGAATACAGTAGAGTCTCGCTTATCCGGACCCCGCTAGTCCGGACATCCGTATAATCCGGACAGGCTAAAAACTATGTACAAATTGGAACCAGGGCTAATTCAGATTTATGAATTGTTAAGATTATCGAAGTTTCTGCTTTCATTGTCTATTAAAATTTATATAAAATTGTTCCTAGAATAGTTTACAGGTGTACATTCCAACGTTCCGACATGAGGAATACCCAGTATTTCTGTTAAAAACTAACAGATTTAGAATAAGTAAGAACATCGAGAAATCACTTTTGGTTCCATAGAAATGTAGGGCGGAATATATAAAGGTAGTTTATTCCAGGAAATACAATAATATACGAGTAAGATGGTGAGAGAGTTTTAAGAAACACTTAGCGGGGGCTCAACGCAGTTCTGTGAAATTTCGCCAAGCCGCGTGTGTATAATGTCTCAACTTTTTGTGAAATGATTAGCCGTTGCTCGAATTCCATATCGGAACACAGCTTGTTTCCCTGGAAGTCCCTTCTATATCTGCACCTGCTTAGTAGATTGTAATTTTATTTTAATTCATTTGATATTTGGACCTGTGACAGAACAGTCCTAAAATAATAGTGAACATACGTTGTACAAGTGTGTTTTTGAGACTAGTAAAAGTAACTTTTACGATAATAACATCGATTTTAATAGTTTTTCTCAATTAAAACTTGTTTTATATTATATTTTAAAACTGATTCCGTTTAATCCGGACTTTCGGTAATCCGGACTGGGTCCGGTCCCGTCAAACCCGGATTAGCGAGACTCTACTGTATAAACAGCTTTGACTAAATAACTATTAAGACAAAGGAATGTTTAGTCCAATGTACTTTGGGACAAAGGAATATCACACTTCTGTTTTTATAAGGGGAGTAACATTCTAAAGAACATTCCGTACACCTTCTTTAGATTGTAACTCCCCACTGTTTTTTTTTTTTTTTATGAGGGGAGTAACAATCTAAAGAAGAGCCTAGTTTTATTCATCATGAGAAAGTTCCATTAAAACAATAAGTTTTGTTATACCATTCTCACACTTTTTGTATAAGTCTAATATTAATGTGAAGCAAAGTAGAAAGTGATTATATTCACAATTTTAAAGTTACTTGAAGTTTTAATTACAGAAATAAACACTTCATCCATGAACTATTATAATAAGGAACCTATGAAGACAATGAACATCTAAAGGAAAAAACCCGGAGATAAAGTAAATAATTAAAAAAAAGTAGAATAGTACCTTGCAGTGTGTGAAGGTGGATTCCTCAAAGTTGTACATAAGAGACCAAACGATGCAGAAAACAAAGCCAGTAAAGGGAAGAAGTAGAGTAAGCCATGCCAGCCTGCTTATAGGCCAGTGGATAACAAAGCTCTTTTTCTGCTTGTGATGTAGTGGTAAATAACCAGTGCCAGTCATTACTATTCGTATGATACATGAAGATTATGGACAATTCTCTACACGGGCACGGACAAAACCAGACTTAGAGTAACGTAGACAACAAACAAATAATAAATAAACAGTCGGATTAATCCAACCAGTCTTTCATTCGATCCATCATTTTCAAACTTATATCAAAACAATTAAGACTTGAAAATAACTAGCAAACAATCATTTAAATATTTTAATAAAAACGTATTTATAAATGTTTTTGGCGAAAAAAATTAAAAGAAAACGCACTTTAACTTAACAGAGCATACTTTTTTCTCTAAAAAAAAAATCTGTTTACATTAAAGAACAAGTAATAACATTAAGATAACTGGGATTTACATTCGTCAAAGAACTAACTGAAATTAAAATAAAGTAACGGAATATCACAAGTGAATATCTAAATAGCTTAGACGAACGAAATTAGTTCGAAATAATACAAAAAATTCCAATATCAAGACACAAGACTGACGAGATGTAAACGCAAACAGCTGATTCGTCCGAATGGCGAATATGGCGACTTGTCTTTCATTTTAACTTGTTCTAGGTGTCGCTAGAGCGCAACACCATACAAATCACAACCCCCTTTTCGATTCCTAGAAAAACCATGAAACAAGCTTCGATAAACAATCGAAAAACTAAAATTATTTTCAATAACATTTGACACGGAATGTTATTTATGACTCATTTTTCTAATAATAAGAAGAAACGAGGAAAACATGATAATATATAGATCATGTGTATTTATTTCGTAGATTATTAAAAGGATTCATTCCGATTTAAACTATATCTCTTATTATTTTAATATTAAAAAAATATACAAATTATAAGAGGTAAAAAGAAGATAGCTTAATTATTATTGTTTGTTTTTGTTTCTTTGTAAACAATACATTTTAAATTGTTCGTTATTTTTGTGCGAGGTAAAATTAAAAGGGAGATAGTAAAGAGCATGTGCAGTAGAACACAAGAAAGAACAGATGTGTAAAATATTGATTTCACCCTGGGTTGTACTACTTGCAAGTCTCGTAGACGTTGTTTATGAACTTAAATAATTGTTTTTAGCTGATAAAATTAAGAACGTGATTTTATTTTGTAAATTGTAATAAGATGTTAAAAGTTTTAACTTTTTATATATCGTTATATTTTAACTGTTATCTCTTATTGGTGGATTGTAATGAAAGACATTCGATTAGGAATAGACAGGCCGGTTACCAGATGTGTACGGATACGTTCGATATATACGAAGATAAGATAATCAGGACACAAGATTCGAAAGAATTAGGAGCTAAGTATATCAGCGAAAGAGATGTACCATCAAGAGAAGACTGTTATCAACTTTGCTGTGATACGGATAAGTGTGACGTGTTCGTTTTTGAAGAGAAGGTGGGTTTAGTAGTACAATTTAGTTTGACAACTTTCTTATAAAAATCATTAACAGTATTTTCTTTATTACAGTATCTTGCAATCAAAGGCTTACATGAACGTTTTTAATCGTTGACAAATCTTAATTATTAATGTTTGTTTTATTGCAGCCATTGACATAATAATTTTTTCTTCGATTTAAATACATTATTTTCCGGTCTTAATACGTACTCATCTTTGATGTATTTTAGACGTAAACAGTTGCCCCGTCTAGATGTGTCCTTAATGTTCATAAACGTAATAAATTATTTTCCTCCTCTTAATACGCGTGCTTTTTTACGGTCAGAAACATGTTGCCCCCTCTTGATAAGTCGTTATCATTAAGTTTGATCATAGTTTAATCATGGGCTTTATCCGCACAAATCTTTGATTTGATATAATCAATAAATAAATAAAATATTTATCCTAGTATAAATATACCGACTAATTTACTTGTCCCTTGTCCATATATTAGCGAATTTTCAAAGAAAATTACGCTATTGCAATGGCTTTAAAATTTTTGTAATGCGAATTTTTTTAAAATTTCAAAGGTATTTTTAAGAATAGATATTTTACTAGTTACAATTAATAGATTATGCGCCATCCTTGGCAATCTGTATCTTCATTAAGTTGGTAGGGTTAATTGTCCTTTGTGCCTTGTGCCCTTCGTCTATCTATTATATAGTCTGTAGATATATTAGAAGATCTAGAACATGTAGCATGTTATTCATTTCATTCAAAAAATAAAATGATATAAAACTGGAGATTTATATGTATAAAAACAAAGCCAAGTTTTTTTTTATTACAAATCTAGTTTTATTCCGAGCTGATGAACTGTTTCACGCGGGACCTCTAAAACAAGAGAAAGATCACTGTCTATTTATAAAATTTCGATTTATGCGATTTTTTCTCGATCAACCACCCCCATCCCCTGGGCAACGCCGGATATTTAAATAAAAGTCAACGTGGGTGGGTGTGTTTGTATGTGTATGGTTTTTGTATAGGCTCGTCCATTTTTTGAGGAAGTAGTAGTAAGGGGGCGGGCAGGCCAAGCCTAGCTCCTATAGATCGCAATTGGGTCCTTTTAACTTAGATGTATCAACCCCTGAAACTCACACACATTGGACTACCTCAGTCTTACCCTCGAATAACCTAGATTTTGGATAACAAAGCAGAGGATGTTTTGCCTCTTTGGTGCGTAACATGCTTCTCTTCCCCGATTTCTCCCGATCCTAACGCTTGAAAGCGTAGTCTTCCATATCCTTTACATACTCCCACAAGCCGCTTCGATTTTTAAAAGTGCCAGATGTCTTCTGAGCTGGCAGTGTCCAATTATGACTCCAACTATGTTTCTAAGGTTGGGTCTACTCAGTCCCATAGAAGTAGGGGTTAGACGGGTAGGACGAACCACTTGTTAGAACCTAGCAATCAGGCCACATTGGGCTCATTTTTACTAAGCCCGCGTAGTGGAGAGTTCCAGCCACTTCCCAAATCATACCTATACATTGTACCGCCGAAACAAGTATGGTGTGGTCATTAGTGAGCTATTTAAATCAGAGCATCAGGGCGAGGGATCGAACCCACGACTGTGATTCACCTCGATTCAGTGATAGCTGGACGAGTGCCTAGAGTACCTCGGCCACGCTGGCTCCCACTCAGTCCCATAAGTCATCTGGTTTTCCTTTTGCTTAGTAGTAGTATTTTCGACTGCCTGCTGCCCTCCGTTCCTGTCCAAGCCCTCTTTGCTTCTTCCTAGATCCACATCTTGATGGCTGACCTCGCCTGTCCTCTTCACCTATGAATTGCGGGTTCCGGTCTACAGAATGACATGGAAGCTCCTATTTTCGCTACTTAATCTGCTATCTCATTCCCAGGGGACCACGTGTGTCCTTGGGACCCAAAGCAGCGTTGCCTCTTTCCTCTCTGCAAACAGTTCCAATGTCTCTTCACACTTCTTAACCAGTGCTGAGTCTACACTTGGAGTTCAGAGTGCTTGAAGTGCTGTTGGGCTATCTGAGCATATTGCTACCTTTTTGGATATTGCTTCCACCATCTCTGACCTTCTTGAGAGTACATAGTGGAAAGCTTTCTTGGGAGCCTGATCTTTCTGAGTATAGTCCCGCCCCTGATTTTTTGAGGTATCTGGACCTAATTTAGTTTTCATCTCCTTGGTTAAAATACTTTTAGGCCTAGGGTACGAAACGAGCGGTTAGCAGTGGGTGGCAGAGCGGTGAGCGGAGCTGGCTATGTTAAGAGCGAAAATAATAGGCTGGGTGGAATTTTGCATCTGTTCCCTGCCATGATTACTTAATGAGACTTTCTAATCAACTGAAAAGACTGAGGGATGAGCGAAAGTAGGCTCAGCAGTGAGCGGTAAGCGTTAAGTAGCAACATTTTTCGCTCAGAAGATTTTGTGGTACCACTTCATTATTATGATTAGAGGGTAATAGAAAGTAACACAACAATAATGTTGTGTTACTTTCCAGTAACCTCTTTGGTCATAATTTTAATGGATGCTACTTCGTAATTTGCGTATTCCTTCATTGATATAAGTAAATGTTATGGCGAGTTAAAATCGCGAAGAACAAATGTGATTAACTGAAAACTTTTGTTCTTCGTGGATTTACGCTTTGCCTCATCCCCCCTACCCCATTCTGTTCGTTATCCAGATTAACAAAATGCTAATATATTTTTATATTTTTTTATAGAGACCAGGAAGCTGCTATCTATTCGAGTGTGGTCCACCGGATGATTTCCACTGTAAATTTACCAAACATCGTAACTACACGAGTGGAGTTAGTAAACATATGAGTGAGCTCGAAACCCAGATCAAGTTCACTCAACATGAGCACGAACTTACTAATCTTAGGTATGTATTTTCCACATCGATAATACGATTTGTTAGCTTTAGAGATGGGTCGTATAACGGGTTAGGTAAATGAACGATTGCGTACTGTCGTTCGTTGCATACGGAACAGGTTAATAATCCCGGTCATCTTAGTAATTGATCTAATAACCACCTGTTCGACAAAATGACCGACTTTACCCATCTCTATTTTCGCTTATCCCTTAATACATCGGTTGCAATTGTTATCCTTCTTGATAGGTCCAACTCTTTATAATTCAGATTTATTTTGTAGGTTTAGAACTTTCTAGAGTCAAATGTGTATTATAATTTATTCTAAATATAAAATGGGGTCTCTTTTGATATATCACCACATTTTTATTAATAGATTCTAATAGATAAATTAGAATTATTTTGAGAACGATTCGATCATTCGTTAGAGAAGAAAGTACGATAATCCATACTCTGAGAAACGAATCCATACACTGAACGACTTAACGGATTTAGATTGTTCCCACAATTTACGTTTGTGCTGAATGAGTCTTAGTACGTTGACAGCGTGGAAAATAAAAAAAAGGAAGTGTATAATAATAAATAATAAATAAATAAATTCTTCATTCTAGACCAGTACAATTAGTACAACATGGTATCATAGCGTCATTACTGGTTTATCAATACATTAATAAAATACAAATTAATATACATATAAATTATTAAACTAAAATTGCTTACAAAATTTAAAAGTGGTAAACAAACAAGACAAAACCAAAACATGAAACACACATACATATCACAGAAAATAACTTAAAATTAATAAAACTAAAATTGTATATATAACAATAAAAGATCAATCAACTTAAAGCTAAAAAGGACAAATACGGTATATCACAGTTTGGTCTATCTTAAGGATTAACAAAAACATGGTAAATACTAATTCTAATGGTAATCAACTTAAATTTAAGGCTAAAAATTCTCTTACACTATATAATGGATTCAACAACAGAAAATTCTTAATTCTCTCACAAAAATCCTTGTATTGGAGCTGCTGTATCACAGAGTCTAAACTATTAAAAAGTGTTATGCCTAGATAGTTATGGCCAGTTCTGGATTTCTCTAACCTATGACTAGTAAGTACTAAGTTATTCTTAAATCTAGTGTTATGACTATGTATATCTTTAGTTTTAACAAAATTACTTAAATTTAACTTGATATATCAAACACTGATAAACATATAATGAATAAAAAGATAACATTTTTAGTTTTATAAATAAAGGTTTACAGTGCGCTGTAAACTTTGCTCCAGCCATTATTCTAATTAATTTATAGCCAATGAGATGACATGAGTTTAAAATCCAGAGCTCTCATTGCTCCCCTCTTTATTTGTTTTTACTTTCCCGCGCTGTCAACGCATTAAGACTCATTTGACACAACCTGGACGGTAGCAATGGGATACTAGACGAAGACTTAAAGACCCATGATATCTGATGGTACCATGATGCAGGGGGTTTGGTATAGCCGAAGACTTGAATGCCCATGATGTTTTATAATACCATGATGCAGGAGATACGGTGCAGCCAAAGACTTAAATACCCATAATTGGCCATAATATCTGATGATATACCATGATACAGGGGGTTCGGTGCAGCCAAAGACTTGAATACCCATGATATCAGATGATATACCATGATGCAGGGGGTTCGGTGCAGCCAAAGACTTGAGCACCCATGATATCTGATGATACTATGATGCAGGGGGTTCGGTGCAGCCAAAGACTTGAACACCCATGATATTTGATGATACTATGATGCAGGGGGTTCGGTGCAGCCAAAGACTTGAACACCCATGATATCTGATGATACTATGATGCAGGGGGATCGGTGCAGCCAAAGACTTGAACACCCATGATATCTGATGATACTATGGTTATGATGCAGGGGGTTCGGTGCAGCCAAAGACTTGAACACCCATGATATCTGATGATACTATGATGCAGGGGGTTCGGTGCAGCCAAAGAGTTGAACACCCATGATATCTGATGATACTATGATGCAGGGGGTTCGGTGCAGCCAAAGACTTGAACACCCGTGATATCTGATGATACTATGATGCAGGGGGTTCGGTGCAGCCAAAGACTTGAACAACCATGATATCTGATGATACTATGATGCAGGGGGTTCGGTGTAGCCGAAGACTTGAAGACCCATGATATCTGATGATACCATGATGCAGGGGGTTCGGTGCAGCCAAAGACTTGAACACCCGTGATATCTGATAATACTATGATGCAGGGGGTTCGGTGCAGCCAAAGACTTGAACACCCATGATATCTGATGATACTATGAGGCAGGGGGTTCGGGGCAGCCAAAGACTTGAAGACCCATAATATCTGATGATACCACGATGCAGGAGGTTCAGTATAGCCGAAGGGTTAAAGTATTCCCAAACTCTATTCTATAATCTATGACATTATTGATTCACCTGGCGATGGTTCCAATCTCAGTAGAGCCAAGGAGGGTAAAACATGTTTCCCACTGGGTGGCCGATTCTCTCCCAGATGCCGATACTCTAGGACGTGCTCAATAGATCTACGTGATCTATGTCTTCGGGTTTAGAACTTTTTTCAGCCCTTGGGCCTTGGGGGCCAATTTGGGTCAACCCCCCAGATTAAGCAAGATAGAAAGAAAGAAGAAAAATATCCAAAATTGTGATCTGCACATCTGATATTTGACTATAAATTATAAATCATATCAGTCTGGTCTTAACGGGGCAAAGAGTTTTGGCCTCAATTATACGTTTTAAAGTTTTATTTTACAATTATCACTTTTTATCTCACTCGTTCGATTCTATTATTATAGATATGTATTACTTAAAAACTTATTCAAAAGATGGTTATCAAGATTAAAACAAAGAACGTCTTTCAAATTACAGATGAGAAATTTGCTTATTTCTGAACCATATTAGAGTGAATTCATGTTAAAGAGGGGTTTTTCTTTTAAGAGGGGGCTTTTTTTCTGTTTTTTTTCTGGGTCAGGGGGCAGTAATGTAAATTTGTTTGGGAACCTCTTCAAACTATGAAGTAGAAGAAGAATGGATTATGTAAATAATTAAGTTTTACTGTACGTCATAAAAGCATTGTTTTCTATGTAAAAATCTCATAATATTGCATAACAAATCGTTGTTTTAGCCTTATGTTTAATATCAAGGTTAAATGTTTTACTTTCTCATCTAAAGAGGAAGTATTGTGATGGCGCGAAAATTAAATTTTGAAATTTTGATGGATTTACATTTTTTGAGTCCAAAAAAGTGTTTTTTAAAGACCCCCGGTTCACGGTCAAAATGTTTGCGCAAACATGATAATCGTGTATGGGGGCTTTGAGAAATGCCTGCCTGTCGTCTGTCTGTGCAGAACTAAACTACTAGGCCGATTTAGACGAAATTCGGCATTCATGTTTAGAAAGATCATACCCCGAGGAGAAAATGAATTTTAGCTCCAAATTGGGGGGCGCTACCCCCAACAACTCTGAAAAAACGTGAAAAGAAAATTATTTCTCGAAAATCGTTCCGACTATTTTGATTAAAAAATTAAAATGAAGCCCGAAATATGAATCTAACGATAAAAGCTGTTATCCCAGGAAAAATATAGTTCCTAAGAAAATAGCTTTAAACTCGGACAGAGAGAGGCCGGGTTCGATTCCCCGCCGAGGAGAAGTTATTTTTATGATACATTTTGATGAAATGTTCAATAATAATTAAACGAACGTACGAAAACTCGAAAACTAATGTATTAAAAACACTGGGCTAAGTAATTATGAACTCGTATATGAGAAAATTTGTCTGAGTTGTCTTTTTCTTGGTCCGATTTTTTAAAAGTATATATATAGTCTATTGGCTTAATTCAGTGTTGACTATTTTATTTAAATTACAATAGGAAAATAAATTATTACTCTCCCGCCCTTTCTTTTTTAAGTTTGGCTTTCCCGGGCTAATCCATAATTACGAGTAGATTAGTGTGCGTCGTTGTTTGCCTTATGTTAAGTGTCAAGGTTAGACGTGAATTTCTCTTTGAGTTTTTTTTATTTTATTATTTTAAAAAAGTATTTATAGACTATAAGCTTAATTCAGTGTTGACTCCTTTGTTTTAATAATTATACTAGCAAGAAAATTATTGCTCTCACTCTCACCCTTTCTTTTTAAGTTTGTCCGGGGCTAATCTATAATTACGTGTAGATTAGCAGATTAGTAGGGGCTTAAGTGTACCCTAAAACCGATAACATATAGATAACGCGGCCAAATAATACGGGTATACAAATAATTAAACACGCAATATGCCATATTCCCCTCGGTTCAAATTCCATCGTGTGATAGATCTCAAGTAAAGTTAAGAAATATCTAACAAAACTTATTATTAGCTTATTAAACAAAATGTGTAGCATTATTTTGCACTCATCTAAGTTCAAACTATACATAGATAATTGTAGATGCAATGTGATGTTCTAATGGGAACCCTTTGAAAAAATAAGTATAAGGAATTGTGATTAAATTTTCTTATTCAACAATGCTCAATTTTGGCTTATCAAGTACATATTATATAGTATGAATAAACATTTGGCTAATTCATGTTGTACGTGCCAGAGAAATTTCCTAAAGGGTGGTTAGTGGTGGTTAGACCTGGTTAGACCTGGTTAGAGGTGGTTAGAGGTGGTAAGAGGTGGTTAGAGGTGGTAAGAGGTGGTTATAGGTGGTTAGAGGTGGTTAGAGGTGTTTAGAGGAGGTTAGAGGTGGTTTGAGGTGGTTTGAAGTGGTTAGAGGATGTTAGAGGTGGTTAAATGTGGTTAGTGTTGGTTAGAGGTAGCTCAAAATCTCGGCCTGGCACGTGTAATATGAATTTGCCAAAAATTAACAAGCTAGTGATGCGGTGCTTGAACACGCATAGAAACATTTGCCATTCGCTCTTAGGCCCAATTCACATACACGAGTGGTGTATGGCACTGGCGTGGCTCTGGCGTGGGACTGGCGAGGATCGGTCATGGTGAACCCCCTCTGCCACGGCAGTGCTACGCCATACTAGTGTACATTAGGCCATAGGTTAACATAGAGGTGGCACAAACTAGCTCCACGCCATTTCCACTTCAGTGCCAACCGTGGAAGCTTACGGACTTTGTTTGATATTAGTTTTGAACTAATTTGTTTAATATTTATGTTATCAGGGATCCAGATAAGAATGTGAAGAAAATTGAAGAGAATCGTGTAATTAAAACCAGCACCACAACACCTCCTGGAAGCAAGGAAACACTGCAGCTGGTGCCTCAAGAAACTAAACACAGTAAGAATGTTTACTAAAGTCTACTAATATACATAGCACTATTAAAAAAAATCCTTGATGCAATAAATAACCTGTGGACGGCTTCACCCTGCCAAATGGATAACAAGGGGTTAATGTGTCGGTTCTATCGACTTTATAAACCTTGTAACTGGCATTCGAAACTTCACTTAAGCTGCTTCCCATTTAAATCGCAGAGGGGAATCGAACTCAGAACCTTCTGCATGGCAAGCACGTAAATAGTCTTGAGTTAACGAGGACCGTATTGTCCTTATAATGTTGCAATAGTGCACTCTTGTTTATATCTTTGTACCATAATTTTTCAATATTAACTACTTATAAGCCTTATTGACTGTAAAATACAAAATACTCAGCCAATTAGTGTGGCACATAGCTTCCCGCGTTCTTTTGTGTATACTTTAATGATTTTATACTATTAAACCCTTAATTGTCAAATTTATTTAATTTTTCCCCACTTTGTTTCCGAGCTTACCGTAGGCACGCTATGTGATCGTTATGAAGAACGAAAAATGTTTTTAGGTCCCCGATTTCAAAAATTCCAAGTCAGAAATCCGTTTCAAATCAGGGAATATTTTTGGTTCCGTATCTGTCTGTTGGTATGTCAGTCTTTCACTCAATTGTTGCGAACCAACATTATCTTTTATAATCTACCCGTCCGATTTTATAAAAACTCTTGACAGGTTTTAAAAATGGGGGAAAAAATTAAATAAATTGAATAATAATAGCATTTAAAAGCATAAAATCATTAATTTTTACGACGCGAAGAAATTATGTGCCACACTAATTGGCAGAGTATTTTAAACCTGTCAAAATTGTTTTTATTTTTTAAGTATCAAAAATAGTATTTTTAAAAAAATAGTATTTTTTTAAGTATCAATTTAGCAAAATTTAAGGAACGCAGACGGATGAAATTAATCTGGGGTCATCTGCAGGCTACTTTCGACAAAACATACAAATTTCATAAAAATCAGATAAGTTGTTTTAATAAGTGTATGTTTGTGCGCATGTGGAAGAGAAACAATTAGGGGCAGAAGGTTGAAACTTACATGGGACTAACAATGCGCTAATTATGACTACCATTCAAATTTCAATAAAATCAGATGAGTTGATTTTAAGATAAGTTGGTTCGCAATCATTGAGTGACAGACCGACAGACTGACACAGAACAAAAAATGTTCCCTGATGCCGATGCCTGAAACAGATTTCTGTGTTGGAATGTTTGAAATCGGAGACCTAAATAATTATCGTTCTTCGGAACCATCACATAGCTGCCGTTATCTGCGGTAAGCTTGGAAGCAAAATCTTGGCACTTCTTTAGACTGTTACTCCCCATTTAAAAATCAAGGGAGTAACAGTCTAAAGCAGGTGTGTGGAATGTTCCTCTTTAGACTGTTACTCCCCATTTAAAAATTAAGGGAGTAACAATCTAAAGAAGGTGTGTGGAATGTTCTTCTTTAGACTGTTACTCCCCATTTAAAAATTAAGGGAGTAACAATCTAAAGAAGGTGTGTGGAATGTTCTTCTTTAGACTGTTACTCCCCTTATAAAAACAGAAGTGTGATATTCCTTTGTTCCAAAGTACATTGGACTAAACATCCCTTTGTCTTAATAGTTATTTAGTTTAGTATATATATATAAAAGAATGTATAAATAATTATATTCACTTATATTTAAAAAAAAAAAAAAACACAGAGGAGTAACAATCTAAAGAAGTACCAAAATCTTTAGGTTAGCAAGAATCTGTCAAAAGTTTTAGAATGTATAATTAATTTACATTATTAAGTTATATATACAATACAAATTTATGTAAATCTGATAAATTCACATGCTCAATTATGTATTTATTCTAATAAAGGGAGTGACGTCGATATTAGGTGTCGGCTTTTGTTATGAAACTTTGAGGATTATAGAAAACGCAAGAACTAAGTCCCATTAATCCATGGGGAAACTACGCAAACTGCGAAAAATAAATAAATTTAGGTGAAAAAAAAAGCAAATTTAAATAACACAACAAAGATCTGATTGTGAAATTATAATTTATTAAATAGTGCAAAGAGTAAATTAGTATTTAGGTATACATTGATTTAATAATTTTATCACACTCCTCTTTAATTTTTCTTTGTAGCTACAAAATTTTGGTCTGCTTTGGCCAAACTTTTTTGGTTTTTGATTTTCAACAAAATCATATTTATTTTTATAAATATCTCAGAAACTAACTTTTCCCTTGGGGAACAGTTTATATACTGATAGATTCATACTTATGACTAGAGAAATGAACACAACAATTTGGTCATCATATTTTTTTTTATTTTTTAAATTGTGGTAACAATATAAAAAATAACGGATCTGGTCTTTATAAATTATGGTAACCCATAATTTATAAAGACCAGATCCGGACAGAGGGAACTCCGGGGGGGGGGGGGGGGGGGTGGATTGGGGGTGGAGAAAAAATGCATTTAACCAATATATATTAGCCTATACATGATTTTTTTTTGTTTGTGTATGATTGGGAAAATAAATAAGTTACAAATATATAATTACATTATACCTATTGTTAAGAATGGAAGACAGATTTCTGCGTATGACTTAAACGATTTTATATTTATAATAATACGAAACAATTTCTCGTGTAGCTCTTGCGGTGTCTTCAAGATAACTACGTCAACTTCTCATATTTTTCTGTCTGACATCGACTTTCACTTGCTGTAAAGTTGAAACGATAAATAAATACCATTGAAATCAGACATTCTCCCCCGGGAACACCTGGGGTTTACACCAGGTTTTCTTGGGAGTCCGTGGTGATCCGTGATCTTCAACTTCTTAAATCCAAGTTCAGCAAAAATTTTCATTTTTTTCCTCAAAAGTTCCGAACCAAATGAAACAAATGAAATTAATAAACAAAACAATACCAAAATAAACTAACAACAACTTGAGTTGTCCAAGGTATTCGGTACGGAACCTGCTCTTTAAAGAGTCGATCACCGTCTGTCGGTACCTAACCCGTCGATCTAAACTGTTAGTCAATCAAATAAAAATCAAGTTTTCCGTCAGGTTGTAAGTCCTGATTAAATTTCTTTGGCGTTAAAGGTTCTAAATCGGGTTTGTCGTCGGGTACGTACGTCAACGGTCTCGAATTTAACATATTTTCGCAATCAGTCAAAACCGTGTATAATTCTTCGTAATTTAGTGAAGCCCTACCTAAATTCTTTCTTAATAAAATTTTGGTTAACCCTACCATCCTTTTCCACCACCCACCCCACCAGGGTGCGGCTGGAGCCGAAAAAATCCAATTAATTTGTTTGTCTTGACCAAAATTTGTAATTTCGTCCCAGTTCAGTGTGGGAGATACCCTATTTTTAGCCTGAACAAACTTTAAATAAGTTCCTGCACTACTAGATATTCTTAAAAATATAACAGCGGCATACGCATGCGCGCTTGCGTCAGTAAAAGTATGTAAGGAATAATCTACTTTTCCTTCCATCGGTCCTTGTATCCACCGCGGAATACTAAGGTCTTTTAACATCGAAAGTTCATTATACCAGCTAGTAAATTTTTGACACATTTCTTCATTAAGTGGTTCATCCCAACCTATTTTTATAACCCAACTTTCTTGCAATAATAGCTTGGGAGCTAACGAGATTGGTGCACAGATTCCTATAGGATCAAATAATTTTTGTGCCATCGATAAAATTAATCTTTTAGTTATATTTTCTGAGTTAATCTTAGGCCACAATTTTTGCGCCTGTTCTATTAGTAGCGTATCCTCTTTCTTATTCCACTGTAAACCTAAGACAACTGACAGCTCATCTTGAGTGTCATCCTGAGAATACTCCCAGCCCCTGAGTTCCATGCCAGCTTCTGACATGATATCAGTAGCATCTTTAATAAATATTTTTAGTTCACTACTGTCACTAACGCTAGTTACACAATTATCCATATAAAAACTAGTTATGAGTTTCTTTATAGTATCAAGGTTATAACTAGAGTCGCCCTTATGCACTTTGTCCCTAATAGTCTCTAAATGTTTTAATATTACGGCACCTAAGTGATAAGGACTACATACTGCGCCGAACACTACTCTAGCGTGTCTAAAAATTATAATTTCTCCTTCTTTATTAACCCAAAAAAATCTAAAAAAATCCCTATCTTTTTCGAACAAACTAATTTGATTTGTAAGAACGCCCTTCTTATGTCCGAAGCTATACCAATTTTATTCATTCTGAACCTAATTAGAAGTGGAGGGATCATTTCAATAAGATTTTTTCCTTTCTCTAAACAATCGTTTAAAGAAGGACTACCTTTGCTCTTAGCAGAGGCGTCAAATACTGGTCTAACAGGACTTGTCTTACTACTTAGTTTAATCATATGTCTGTGAGGTAAATAATGCTGAGGACTATCAGGACTAATAAGTGGTGCAAACTCTATTACCCCTTCATTGAGCCATTCCTCAAACACCTTATCGTATTTTTCAAAATAACCTTCCTTCTTTAGCCTTATAACCAGGTTTTTAGTTCTTTGCAGAGCTAAATCTTTATTACTAGGGAGTGAAGGGTGATCCTCAATCCACGGTAAGTGAACGACATACCTACCGTTCTTAAAATCAACTGTTTCATCAAAATGATTTTGGACCCGCCTTTCAGTCTCTTCTTTTGTTTTCTTTTCACCTGGGTCTTTAATTCCCAGCACGTCTAAGGACCAAAGATCAGAAATAGATGCTGAAAAGTTCGTGCAACTTAAACTATCTAACACAAGACTATTAATATTTAGGTTATCGTAAGTTTTCCCTGTCAGAGTCCATCCTAACAGAGTCTCTTGTGCAACTAAACCACAAGTCAAATCATATTTTTTACCCGTTACAAGTTTTCCCAAAATGTCTGAGCCTATTAAAACTTGTATAGGACCATCAATAGTATCGGAAATTTCTATTCCTAAATTTTTTAATTCTTTAGACCAAGGTCCGTTATGCACCTTCGGAGCTGCATTCGTAATAATTTCTTGGTCTAACGCCGAAAAGTTACAAGAATAGGAACCATCTAATTTCGCCAATCTAACTTTATAGACTTGGTGTCTTTGTTTCTCGGTACAGATTCCACCAAATAAACAATGAACTAATTCTTCCGTACCTAATGAACTGTATACCAATTCCTCCGCTAGAGATTTTTGAACGTATGACCGTTGGGATCCGGAGTCGATCATAGCTCGTATCCTAGTTTCTCCTTTCTCCCCTCTTATCTTTACTGCTAGGGTCTGTAAGAATATTGTCCCTACTGTGCCATTAGATAACGAGCACTCAGGTGAAGAATCTTTATTTTCCGGTTTTTTCGTTTCCGACCCTTTCCCTGGACACATAATTTCAAAATGCCTACGCTTGCACTTAGAACATTGCAACCACTTTTTGCAATCTTTGCTCAAATGTTTTCCGCGAAAACAAAGAAAACAAAGCCCATTTTTTAAAAGCAAGTTTCTTTTTTGTTCTATTGTCATTATAGAAGCGGCAGGACATTTTTCTGGCACATGGTCTACGTCAATGTTTTGACAGAAAACGCATTTTATTTTTATCGGTTTTCCAGTTTGAGATTTCTTCGTATTTGTCAAACCTGAAGCAGATGGAACCGATTTTCCTACATTCGTCTTACCAAACGACCCTACAGCCAGCGCGATTCTCTCCTCGTTCTCAACTTCTAGTTTTAAGAACTCTAAAATATTTTCTAACCTCTTCTTAATACAGTTATCCTCCCCTGCTACAATTGGCTTACGTTGCCATACTCTAAGGAGTTCTTCTGGCAAAGAACTTTCCACCAGAGGAAAAAGCATTGCGGAGCACGTCTCTGACGTCACACCTAATGACTCAAGAGCTCTTATCTGAGAACTTAAATTATCGTATAAACTACTGAGAGACACACGTTCCTCAATATTAGAGAGGGTAAGCTTGAGAAGTTCTCTTACATACACCTCAACCAATAAATCTTTATTTCCGAACCTAGATTTCAAACTATCGCGAGCTTTCTCATAATTTTCACCGGTTGGAGGGAAACTAGCAACTATTTGATAAGCCTTAGAATTTTCCACCATACATTGAAGGAGAAGTTCAAATTTATCTACTTTCCGTATTTTTTCATCTTCATCGATATGTTGGAATTGACTCCAAAAAGGAAGCCAGGAAAGTAGATCCCCATTAAATTGTCTAAATTTAATTTTCGGAAGTTTCATTTGTCTGTCAAATCGTTTTATTTTTGTTTTTATTGAAATTTCGGATTTGTCACTGTCAACTAATTTGTCAATTTCAATTTTGATTAAATTAAATTTAGATTGATAATCATTTGATGAATCTATTTCCTCCTCCAATAATGTTTCGTCCGTCGTCAAGTCGTTAACTAATAATTCAAAAATCTGCCGGTCTATGTCAGTAATAGCGTTAAGTCTCGACTCAAGTTGAGCGAGGTCCGATAATACCTGATTCGAATTAACCTCCTCAGCTTTCAATAGTTCCTCCAGAGCTTTATGTTTCTTGGTGAAAGAACTCCTATATGCAGCTCGAGATTTCTTAAGCTTGGTAACTTCTGCGCTGTTCGCTGCCATCTTTTTCTCACCCAGGTTCCAATCAACAGCTTACGGCACCACAATGTTAAGAATGGATGACAGATTTCTGCGTATGACTTAAACGATTTTATATTTATAATAATACGAAACAATTTCTCGTGTAGCTCTTGCGGTGTCTTCAAGATAACTACGTCAACTTCTCATATTTTTCTGTCTGACATCGACTTTCACTTGCTGTAAAGTTGAAACGATAAATAAATACCATTGAAATCAGACACCTATATACATTTTTTGATGCAATATTTTATAATATTTATTTATTAATACATATTTACTTATTAATACTTATTTATTAATATCATCAGAAAAGGCTTGTCATTTTTTATTTTGTCGTGAAAATCTGAGCATGTGATAATAGAATTTGTTTTAATATTAAGAAGCTCTTTTACAACTGACAGAGATAATCTTTCAGTTTCAGGCGTCCAAATAGACCCCAGCATTGAAAAAATACGTTCAGTGGGAGCCTATAAGTACCAGGCAGACACATGGCGAATTTTACTATATTAAATATATTAAAAAAAGAGACGTTTCTTCTAGAATCTAGAAAATGCTTCAAATAGTTATTTCCATTTCTCAGTTTTTGGGGTTTCTTCTTTTGGTAGGGAAGCCCATTTAGCTTTCTTAAACCCGGACATTTCTCAAATCCGGACGCAAAACCGGACAGATGTTTCAAATCCGGACGTATGGTAACACTAGGTAACAATATTGTTTTGTTTATAAAGTGTTACCACAAAATGTCAGTTAAAACAGCTAATTTATTTGTTAGATTCGTATTTAAATGGTCTATATTTTTTAAACAAAATCCTCGGAACTGTTTTCGAGAAATATATATTACGTTTTTTCAGACTTGTTGGAAAGTAGCACCTCCAAATTTGGGGTTAAAATACATTTCTTAATTTCGCCTCAGGGTATGATTTCTTTTTAACATGTATGTGAAATTTCGTCAAAATCTGCACAGGATTTTAGGGTCCTCACGTTTGCACAGACGACAGACAGACGACAGACACACGGCAGACAAACGACAGACAGACATTTTTAAAACCACTTTTTTGGAGTCCGGGGACCTCAAAACGTGTTAATCCATCAAAATTTCAACCTCGATTTTATATGAGAAAGTAAAAAGTTGTTAATTACAATTTTTTTTTATACATGACTAGGAAAAGATGAGTTTCTTTTTACATACCCCCTTAAAAATTTAACTATAATGGCAATAGGTAAATGAAGCGAGAGAGGAATGGAATGAGTCAGGCTGAGCGGCCTAATAGATATAGATCGACCCAGGTGAATCACCTCGGTAGAAAGTGATACATAATAATGCTTAGCTGGAATCAGTTGAGGTGGATTTAATCATTCGTGACAGATGTATCACAGGTTTAGTAGCTGTAATATTGCCGATGTTTGTATAGTTCAAATATTTAACGAGGGCTTAGTCAAACTTCAGTTTCTTTTTGTCAGAGGTCACCTGTGACTCATAGCTGTGATAAAAGGGCACATCATTTATTTCCACGAATCGAAAGTGATAAAGGTTACTTACCTTTTTATTGAAGCCAACGCAGCGAGCGATGTTAAAAGAAAACAAGGGACATGGGCATGTTTGTAATGCTCATGTTTGTGACTCTAAAAGCCCCCATGCACGGTCAAAATGTTTGCGCAAACATCATGTTTGCACAAACTTTTTGACCGTGTATGGGGCTCTTTAATGTTTGCGCAAACATGATGTTTGACGTGTATGGCCTAAATTTTCCCGACATCTGGTTAACGCAAAATGTTTGATTGTATATGGGGCCTTTAAAGTTTTGTTTTGAGTAAACTAACTTTATTCACCTTATCTATTTTAGTACTTTCGTAAACTTTTTCTATTTTATAGCAGATACACAATAAAAATAAAGGAATCACCTAATTTATTTTGTGGTTATGTTACAGTTGATAAGCCGGTGGAGAAATGCAACAGATTCTCCCAGTTTGAATGTCACACAAGTCACGAGTGTATTGCTATTTACAATGCTTGCGATGGAGTTCCTCAGTGTGCTGATGGAAGTGACGAGGCGCCAGAATTAGACTGTCCTAAACAACGTAAATATATTTACTAGTAAATTTAATCGTTTCTTGGGAGGGCTTAGCCTCCTTAAAAAACTTGAAAGTTACAGCAGTTGGGGATGAGGAGCCAGTGGCGTATCCAGGGGGGCCACACGTGCCCATCCCAGACCCCATGTAGTAAAAAAAAAAATTGTTTTTTTACATACATTTTTCCCCCTTTAGATTTACATGAACCACCTTCCTTAGCTAACAAGCTTATATGGGACAAAGACAGTACTGCAGCTGTCGTGAAATTTAAGTGGACTGTTTTGTTGTTTTCAGAGATTAATGTGATCATATCAACATTCATTTTAAGTATAAGTAGTTTTTTTTTAAAGAAATATAATAAATTATAAGTTCTATTGAATATTGAAGCTTATTCAGCTAAATTAAAATATCAAAATACTTTATTCGAACTAAGAACAGTCTCTTTTTCACTTTAAAGTCTTGGGAAATGAACAAGTAGTTCCCTTTTCTTCGTACCACAACAAGTCTCCCCCCCCCCCCCCTCCCCTCTTAAGTAAACTAGTAAACTGACTAAGAATGTGCCCCCCTCTGACTTAGCGGCTGGATTCACCACTGAGAGGAGCTATAAGCCCCTTTCTCCTAGAATATTTGCCACGCCACTTCGATCTTGGTGACACTACACCAACATGCAGGGATGCAGACTTAAACAAAAGGTATAAAATAAGGTAATATTAGAGAGAATTAACTTTAATGAGACTCCTTGATATAACTTCAATAAGTTTGACCCAAGAAAAATTTAAAGTCTTACGTACAGCTGTAACATCTTACTGTATATCTACGTCAAGTGAATAATATTTCAATTCTCATGTCTTATGTCTACAATTTAGATTTCTACTTGAAGAATGTTTGTTGCTGCTTTGCGCTCTTCCTCTGAATAGTTATGGATATATGAATTTGATTATTCAGGGAAGAGAGCAGGGTTGCGGTATCACTATCAACTTCACAACACAACCTTTGGACCAACAAGAAAAAATCTACATCTTAAGGGTGTGTTTGGAATCACTAACTGGCCAACCGATAGGTCGAACGGCGGTTGGTTTTGGTTAGTGTCATGGCAGCTTGAAATAATCAAACGGGACAGGTTGAAGACAGCGGTCGACCAAAGAGGTTATAAACAATATAATTGGTTGTTGTTTCGTGACAAACGAAATAAGAGTTGCTATTGCGATGTTTCATGTCTCAAGTGCATAAACTATTGCAGCGAAACCACTCTAGGTTAAATCTGACTATATAGCCATCATCCCTTTCTTTTTTCCTTCCACTGAAAACTCGGATTACACATATTAATGTGATTTTCAGCCGCATCTTCCAGAATTTATTAAAACTGAAAGATGAAAAGTGTGATATTCCTTTGTCCCACAGTACATTAGATTAGACTAGGACTAGGGTGCTCTCACACTGGATCCGACTAAATGCGACTGCCGACTACGGACGACTGGGTTGTACGATGTGCTCTCACATTGAAGACGACTTGTCGGAGATGTCGTCGAGTGCGGTTGCCTTAAATTTTATATTTTCATTATTTGTTTTTCGTATTACGAACATTTTGATAAGATGAATGGGTTGATTTACCTAGTCGAATGTAATAGTTTATTGTTGAGACAAAGAAAGAGACGTTCAAGAAGTCAAGAAGAATGGAACGGTGAACGGATTAACCAGATATTCTTGAAGAGAGAAGAGCATGGCGAATTTCACTATTTAATGTACGATTTAAAGGAAGATTCCGAAAAATTCTTTGAGTTTGGACACGAAATTACTTTCCACAATCATTCACTTAAATCAAAAGAATCAGTTTTTTTGTTTCCTAGTTTTATCAGTGAGTGAAGTTTAATTGTTAGTTTTGGGCGTTCAGTATCCAAATCATGGATAGCTATAAATTAGAATATCCCTTTATCCTAATAGTTACTTACATTGTTACCAATTTTTGTAATTTTGTGACTTGTAAGTCACAAAATTACCCGCCAAATGCATCTCAATTTTAAAATAAAAAAGGTAGATAACTAAGTAAAAGAGTGCCGATATAGGTCCATGTTCACATAAACTAAATATTAAATAAGAATTTTAGAAGAGACAAAACACTTTTAAACTTTTTAAATTACGATGAAATTCCGCCATAGAAAGTAAAGTTATGGTTTACTAAGCGGTCGCAACCGGTCCTACTCCGACTACCGGTCCTACTCGGTTGAAGCGGTCGCAACCACTCCGGTCGACCACTAAATAAACCTAAATGAACCACTAAATAAACGAACGCGGTCGGTTGTTAGGTTGGTCTTTCCGAACACACAGGTTACTTCTTGGTCGACCTGGTTAGCGATTCCAAACCAGTGGCGTATCCAGGGGGCACAGGGGGCACGTGCCCCCCCCCCCCCCCCCTAGACCCAATTGAGTAAAAAAAAATACCGCTTTTTTTTTTTTTTTTTAATACATATTTTTTACATTCACCTCATATTCAATTTCACCTCAGAAATGCATAAAAGCGCTGTTTTGAGAGGTCATATTTTCAAAATTTGGATCCTCCCCCTTGGGAGAGAATACATTTTTGTCACGCAAAAACTACATGAAAAATTTGACGCTCTTAAATATAATACCAGGAAATTAAAATCTAACAGGAGGTAGCTCTGTTTCCACTTTTTAGTACTATATTTCGCCAATAAGAGCCAACCACTGACTTATATGCTACTGGCTATAATAATTATATCATATTTGAATTCTAAATAATAATTGTGTACAAAATAAGTTATATTTTTGCTGTCTCTATTTGCAGCTATCCTGGTGGCGGTGACAAAAGAGCCTACGAAACCATTAGTAGTTACATCAAGCCCTATGATAGAACCATTCAAGAGTAAAGAGCAGTCAGATAAAAGCACTTTACCTGCTGAACCCAAGAGTCAACCTGAGAAAGTACCTTCTCAACAACAGTATTCACATCAGACTGGTAAGTGATATATTCAGATACTATTAGTAATATTAACTAACCTGTTTTTAAGGTGCAACCTGGACTAAATTAATTACATCAATAAAATAAGGAACAGTTACATTGTGATTTGAGATACGAAATTATCGTATTTTATATTCTAGAGGTTTAGTTCAATATAATTTCTTGTTTTAGATAACATTTATTTTATCAGAGCTTTTGCTTTAAGCCTTCTTTGATTTTTCTTTTATTGTACTTGATAATAAATTAATGTACTTGAATGCATTAATTTTTTTAACTTCATTTTTATATGATAAGAAAGATGAGTTTTCTAATGTTGAAGAAACGAACCTACGAGTCCTTGAAATAATAGGTGGTTCGCGAAATAAAACTGAAGTATTTGGTGCTGGATATTGAGATATTGAATATTCATTGAGAGCTAAGGAACCCGAGTTATCCGCTGGACAGATTAAGCTTCTTGATTTGATGGCATTGCAAAGACGCCACGGGTTATGGAGTCCTTGATTTATTTGGTTAGCCAAGCAATACATAAATCCATCAACAACATTAAAGCTCCAAGAGGTACAGTATGCGCGTTATGAGTTGTCACTTTTGTCAGCGAGGGAAAATCCGAAATATTTGGGTGGGGAGCCAATGAGAGGTCAGGATTTTGAATTCTAGAAGGTCAGGCCAACTTGGCAAACAAACATGTCACTGCCCCCTACCCTCCCAAAGGCTTAGCTAGTGGCTTTATTTTTTTTTTCTCATATAGGTTGGCCAATCTGAGTGTCAAAAGTCAGAACTCGTACCGCGCTCACTGTAGTTCTGCACCCGCACCTGCCCTGGAGTGCCTGTAGTCTGGTGAACAAAAGATGGTCAAACTGATGTAGGTCTCTGTACATGAAATTATATCAGGAAATAAAAAGGCTGATTAGGAAGCTAAGATTGGAGCCTCTTGATTATTTTCTAGGATCATTCAAAATTCTTTCACTGGATCAGGACGTCTATTGGCTGGTTGAAAGGGTAGGCTAAAATCAGCGATTATGGAGTTAATTCGACAAGAGACAGATTCGATAAATGGAAGTACATAACATATTAACATAATCAGGGGTGCTCACACAGAGGGTTTAAAGGCGTAAGCTGCGCTATCAGAATTTTTGGAGAGAAATACAATTTTTATGTATTTTTCGGAGATCAAGGGAGAGGGGGAGGGGATTTTTTTTTTTTAAATATCCAAGTGATTCAAGCAGGTTTGGAGGTTTGCGCCATGAGCCTTGGGGAAGATGGGCATGGGCATCCCTGAACATAATTATAAATACTTAACTTTTTCTTCATTTAAGTATTGTCCCGTTTATTTGTTTTTAGCATCTGCAGAAAAAGTAGGTGACAGGGAAGCACAGCCAGCGCCTATTGTAAACAATTTCCAAAACGCCAATCCACAGAGACAGTCAGCAAGTCCGAACACAAGACTAGCATATGGAAGAGAAGGAGAAGGAATGGCCTACAGAAGCAATCCTGATAGCCAGTGGATGTACAACGACAGGACCTACCATCAGAACCCTCAAGGTACCTAAATATATATTTTCCTTACTTGTACGAACCATCAAGGTGGGGTTTGACTTCCAATCATTCTTTGCTCTTTTCACCTCATTTTTTTTATATATGTAAATAAAATGACATATTGTATTTATGAAAGTCTAACTTAAATCACTCGAAACATTTTAATTTTAATATTTTCATAAAATTTTCTTTTATAATTTTCTTATAGCTTTTATTCCTTTAGTTAACTTAAAACTTTCAAGCTGCTGTTGAATAACCTTATCTGAAGTCCCATAGTCCAGGAGATTGCGTGCAAAAAAGTGACTGACTAACATCAAGCTAGAATTTTGTATATAAGTAAATCTTTTAGAAAAACTTTAAGAATATGTGGTCGGCTAAGTTCGTCTGCGGGAAATAGTTTGGCAATAGGCATTTGAATAAAACAAACCGGTGGAGAGCGGCCATGTCCTTCCTTTTTTGGTGGACAATGCGATTTTCATGATCCTGAGTTCTAAAGTAGTTAAGTTAGTAGACCAATAATCAAGTTGATGGTGGTCTGTCACTTAATAGGTGACTTCTTTGATTTGGAGTAATATTTGACTAGGTGACGAACAATCATCAACTTGATTTTTGGTCTACTACTTAACTAATTTCGTACTCAGGATCATGAAAATCGCATTGTCTACCAAAAAGGGTGGGACATGGACGCTCTCCACCGGTTTGTTTTTTTAAATGCCTATTGCCAAGCTATGTCCCGCAGGCGAACTTAGCCGACCATATATTCTTAAAAGGCACCAAAACATTTACTTATACACAAAATTCTAGCTTGATGTTAATCAGACACTCTTTTGTATGCTATCTCCATCTAAAATTATCAATTTACATTCGATGAGATAGTTACCTAATGGAAAGTCGTAAAGAGTTTATTTCACTCTACTCAGCTCAATTCTGCTTCTGGTTTAAACCCTGCATTCAACAAAACAAATAATTCAGTTTTTCTGTTACGTTTGTCTCTAGGAGACTGCTTGAGTTTCAATCCAAAATAAAATGTGTTAAATCTGAAAATTAATCTTCAACTTCAAAACGTTGAAGTCGGAGTTCTTTTGTTGATTCTCTTGCATTTCAATACAATAGTTATACCCTGTTAGGGTGGTTCCCTGTTACACTGACTCTAAAATCTTTTATTTTTCAGGTCCTAATGGTCAGATATTTAATCACAAAGGAAATGGAATTATAACTCAAAATGAAAGATATCCTCCACCACATAACTTTCCCGACAATCCTGCAGGGTAAGCTTTATAAAAAAATAAAAAAATTGAAAATTGAAATGTTTCACCAAAATTTCGGCAAACATTTAAAGGCAAGTTTCACACTGAGCAAACGTTGCGTCGCCCAGTGTAAAACTGGCCTAATTGGTTAAATGTTCATTGTGATGCGTTGACAAGCGTTTTGTATTTTTTATTCATGAAAGCTTATAATGTTTAACAATTATTTGCTTGTAAATTTGATTGTCCTAATTGTATTGTTGTTGTTTTGTATTCGTTTGTTTCGTTCATTTTAATTTAATTTTTCCAGGAGCATGGGATACAATAATGAACAGCCATCGAATGAGTACATGAGGTATAATTATTATGAAAATCCACAATACAGACTGGGACCACCAAATCAATATAATAATCAAGCAGCTTGGCAAGCCATGCATAAAACTAATGGTGTGTAATCCAACATTAATTTAATTATACTGGGTAGTTACATTTTACATTTGAGGCTCTGTAGAAACTTTCCTTAAATACCTTAAATTTTAAATTCTGCGTCTACTTTAATTTGTGTTTTGTAGTATGAAAGTTTGGTTCCACTTCTTCAAGAGCTGTTTTATGAGTGATTAAATCATTCTTTTTAAATGTAAAGGCAGCAGCTGTTAGTCTTTTAAAACACAAAAATCCTACTGATGCAGATAAGAGTTAAGGTAAAGTTAAACACACCCATGTTACCTATCCTACCGTAAGTAGCCATATGATATGGGTACATGTCCTCTCGAAGCCAGGGTCGCTATAAAGAGAGAGAGAAAGGCAGCTTTAGTTTAATTAGGTATGGTTGTTCTAATCCAAATAATTATTTGGGAGATCATACTTAGCTATTCATATAGGCTCGAGAAAGGCCAAGAAACGCTTGTCCGAAATGGTTGTTATCGATATGAAGAAAGTTTATACAGTTCCTTTATTTGGTTATACATCTCCTTCTCACAATTGTTTTAACTTATTAATTCAAAGAGCAAATCAGAATCTTATCTTTGAAAAATATATTGCAGGAGATGATCCTATGATGAAGAATGACCGTTATCCTAATGGCATGATGCCTCAGGAATTTTACTACGATGAGAACTCATACAGAGGAAGAGCTCAGATGATGGATAATAGACAGCCCATGATGGATAACAGGCAGTCTATGATAGATAACAAACAGCCCATAATGGATAATAGACAGATAATGATGAACTCTCAGCAGCATGTTGGAAACCAGCCGATGATGTCTGGGCCACCTCAACCCATTTCGCAGGCTCGACTTCAAGCTCAAACTGCATACGAAAATAGGGTAAGGCTTATTGATGCATGCTTTGCAGATAAAGAATAAACGATTATCAATGGTTTTTATTGAATTGTAATGGATTTGAAATATGTTCTAATCTTAAAATGAAATGTAAAAGAAATTGCTCCAGCACTGTACATATTACAATGTAGGTATTGGCTGTTTATGAACACGCAACACGCAGTCACTTCTTCAATTGAAATTTTTAATAAGATAATGTCAGTATCCATAATTCAGTCTTTTAATTTGTATCCCGATATCCTTAATATGTATGAGTATATGAGATTGTTCGTAGTGATAATTGGTTGTTTACGTGCCCATCGTCAAAACATTTTCTTTGTGATAATGCATGACGAAGACAAACTTGCTTAACTAACTCACAATTTACACGTCAAAATTCCGCTTACCAATATGTTACCTCATCGTATATCATCATTCGTATTTATTCACTTGAAGGACCTTTGGAATGTACCATAGTCGATGTTTAATGTTTCTTTCTTTAGTCATACTCCTCAATTATTATTTGACTCTTTTCATTTTACAGGCTCATATGGAATTGACAAATCTCGCCAAGAGTAGTAAAGAAGAGGAGCTGAAGAATTCGAAAAATTCTTTATCCCAAGTGACGTCAACCATTCCAACAACCACAGCTAAACCTAAATGTAAGAATCGAAATCTTCTTTTAATACATTCTTCTATCCTATTAGTGTGACGATAGGTCACACCTATATTCACCTATCGGCGGGGGGAGGGGGTGGGGTGTGACGGTGGTGACGGTGACTGCGATTTGCCTCCTATACTAGAGACATCTACAGAGGTGAAGTGGGTGTATCAGGTTGTTAATGTCATCAGAGCTACATGCGAAACCCTGAACCTGAAGATGTCTCTTACAAAGGAGGAGAAACTTCGGCACATACATCCACTATGACGGGGTCATCACTGGAAGTCCTAAACACCAATTTTCTACATTTACAAATTAAAAGTTTGGTCCAAAACTGTTACCAGTTTTTTTTCTGTAAAGTAACAATAACATTAAAAAGTTAATCTTGTCACTAATTTAATTTGGCGAGTTTAGTAGATGTAGATATAAGTAAATAAGCTAATAATTTTACATCCGGATAACACCCGAGATTTCGTTAATCCCGACGTTTCGAATCCATTTCAGGGATCATTAAAAAGGAAATTGCTCATGATGATAGAGTAATCCCTGATATTGTTTCGAAACGTGATCTATAAAATCTCTAACATGATGTTCTCCAGAAGATCTAAAATTATTAGCTTAGTTACTTTTATCTACTAAACAAATCTCTGATTTGGTCTCCCTTGGTAAATCTAGTTTCATAAATAAACTATCTTTCATAGTATGACTATAAAGTTTGTGTTTTAAATATACATATTGGTTATTTTAATTATTATGATTAGATGTTAAAGAAGAACGCCATCATCAGTTGTCACATATAAAGATCGAGAAGTTGACGGCAGACGCAGCCTTCGCTCCATCTGAAATAGACGGACATAATTCCAGTCCGAGTGGAGCCATCCTTTCATTGACTTTCGGTAAGTTCTCGTATTTACCTGCTATTTATGTAGATTCTCTCTTTCCGTACTTTAAACAGACCCTGTACTTAAGAAGTAAAATGATCAGACATGTAAAGATGAGAAACAGAAGTTCCCATTTCTTCTGCAGATTCTTCTGCAGGTGTAAGTTCAATGCAGACGTACTTTTCCAATGTATAAATGTCTCATACGATCTTCATAGAACTACTATCAATTACGTTTACATTCTACTATTCGCTTTCATAGCGAAAATAAATTAGACAATAATGGGCCGTAAAAGTACACATTATTAAAGTACGCTATAGAATGAGTGAGGAAGCTATGTGCCACATTAATTGAACATACTACTTATTTATTTAATACCGTGAGCCTCAAATTTAACCCGCTCAAAAATTACACAAAATCAGTTTGCAATTGCTCGCTGATCGAAGAAATTTTGAGTCTTTATGTTTGCAATATTTTTCCTGTTTTTAGGCAAAATAGTTTAACTTGATTACCAAATTTCAAATCTCTAGCTACAGTTGGTCGGGAGATATACTTCAAGATGCGACGGACGGACGGACGAACTACCAAAAGCCTAAGGGTTTCTAGGATGACCTCGAAACCCTAAAAATGAGCAAAAGGTCGTAAGTGCAAAGACGTAGAAGAAGCAGTTCTGCTATGGGTATAAATGATACAGGATACAAATCTTCCTCTTTCAGGAACACTCACTTTTTCCCTTAAAAAAGAAAAACTCTATACAAAGAAATTTCTATACAGCGATTTTTTTCTGGAACCATCAATGGAGTTCCGACTGATCCTTGTTTCCATTTTCTCTTATGCTTTTCCTGTTTTTCTTGTAGGTCTTCTTATTACTGCTTTGATGGTTGTGCTGGTTGGCTGCAGAATTAGGACAGTGAGAAGAAGGCTCAGAAGAGGAGGTAAAACATTCGCACACGATGCCGATTTTCTTGTCAATGGAATGTACCTGTAAACCAATAAAAACAAATCACTTACGATTTAACACATGACGATAAAACAAAAACAGATAACAAATATAAAAATTCATAAGACTTAATTAACAAATTATCCAGGTAGGATTCATCACAATTTTTTAGTTCACAATTAAATGTATTCGAGCTATTTTTCTTAACCTACCTGAATGTAAAAGAATATAGTTGGATCTAAATGAAGATCTATGAAGCATTTAGTCTTCTGCCTTAATTAAAAGCCCACGTGCTTTCGGCTTAAACACCTAAGCTTCTATCCCTCCTCCGTGGATGGAAGAGAGAGCTACTGAACCCAAATTGTGCAAATTAGTATCATTTAGTTTTTTTTATAACACATCTTTGAACTTAAAACTGAAAATTATGCATAATTTAAATTATATTTTTTTTTTTATTATTCATCACCAAGCAAAGTCCTATCAACATTGGAATTCTCAAACACACAAATTAACAGCTGTGATTGCAATTCAAACTTGTGTGCTATATAAAAAAAATCATCATCTCTGAGTCCAAATGTGTTTAAAGGGAAAGTTCCTTAAAATGAAATTATCTGTTGAAGACACCACAGTAATCTTATCAATGGACGTCACTTCTTGATGGATGTAAAGTTCGATGTTTTTTGATGGTTCCAGTGGTGAAAATTCCTGAAGATAGATTTAAAAAGAGGTCTTTAATATTCTAAACTAACTAACGTTAAGCTAATGGACTTGTCGAGGAATCATCTCAAATTTGAACTCTCATTTCTAAACTAACTGCTGGAATATGTAATTCTAACAATTAATATATCTACGAGACAATATCTCTAAGACATAACTAAGTCTTCCAATGAATAAATGAATATGAGGCCAAAGGGCTCCATACACAAATATCCACCAAGGCCACACCACAATATCCAGGTCACCACACAATATCCATCAAAGGGCTGAGTGGGCATTTGCCCAGGGCGCCGGTTTCAAAGGGGCGCTAAAAAACGGAACTCCTTTTTTTGTTTGTCAAATACCGGAAACTCGAAAACTACCCTCCCTCTCGGTCGCCCAAAATAAAAAGCACCATAAAAATTCTTTGCCCAGAGCGCCATGAACCCTAGAACGGTCCCTGATGAATACCAAATCTTTGCACTGCAGCATCTTCAGCAATGTGATCTACTCGAAGCATGACGTTATGTGATCTGTATTCTTAACATCCCTGGGAATACTTTAGTGCTCGAAAGCATTATCAGGGACATTCTCTAGGATGTTCAGCATCATCAGGAACATTCTCTAGGATGTTCAGCATCATCAGGAACATTCGCTAGGATGTACAGCATCATCACGAACATTCTCTAGGATGTTCAGCATCATCAGGAACATTCTCTAGGATGTTCAGCATCATCAGGAACATTCTCTAGGATGTTCAGCATCATCAGGAACATTCTCTAGGATGTTTAGCGTCATCAGGAACATTCTCTAGGATGTACAGCATTTTTATGATAACTCAAAGTATGTTCGAAACGTTCTTTACTAAACACTTTTTGAGTCAATATCACGATTTCCAGCGCCCCTAGTCCCTAAGAATACTTTAGTACTGAAAACCATCATTAGGAACAATTTCCCTGGGATGATGAACTCAAAGTATGTTCGTAACATTCATTACTTAAAATATTTTTGAGTCTATGTCACGATGCCCAGCTTCCCTAGTTCCTAAGAATACTTGAGTACTAAAAAGCATCATTAGGAACATTCTCTATGATGATGAATATCGTGAAGATGATGAATCTATTTTCCTTTCCTTCCTTATTATATTTTAATATCTACACATTACATACTTGGAGAATTTACCAGTATCGGAAGAAAAACATCCAATTTTACAATCTTTGAAACCCAAATTTCATTACTCAGCTCACTTGCACTGTAATTCTAAAGGGAAAAGATAGATGTTTATTACTAGCTATGACATTAAAAGATGGGTTTAGACAGCAATTATGTATTTAATAAATAAATAATAGTATATTATGTTACAAGGCTGTGAAGTGAGTTTTTTCTTTACCGCGGCAATTGCCAAGGTAAAGAGAAAACACTTGACAGTCGTGTAGCATTTGCTATTTTTTCCGAGGTAGCAGACAATGAAAAAACATTAAATATTAATCAATAATCAATTTAATAATAACAAATATTAGTACATACTTAAGATTTAAAAAAAAGAAACCTTAAAAAGAGGTTACAATATTAGAATAGATAAATACAACGCAATGACATCTAGCGGATTTTAAAAGTACTAAGAAGCTATCTACAAAGATTGCAGCGCTAAAACGGAAGTTTTGATAACTACCAGCACGAAAGAAAATTTTTTTTACGTCCTAGGACTTAAACAATTTTTTCTTTACAGCTAGGAGTAATGAAAAGATTTTTTAAGTCCACGTAATGAAAAAATGGATTTTAGCAATGTTTTTTAGGCTCTAAAGTTACTATTTCACAGCCTACCACGGAAAAAATATATTTAAATTATGTTTTTATTTCTGACTTTCCTATTAATTGTCATTTTATTACAATAAGAAACCCATAAATTTTAAATTATGATATTTTATTTGTTTTTCGGTGCAAAGAGATTCAGATATCTTATAATTCTTTACAATTAACTGCTTCGACTTATAAAGATGTTCAGCGTTTATAACAGAAGCTTTTAGAGCTTCGAAGTAAATTTTAATATCTTTCGAATTGTTATAGTTTTAACTTTAGTTTTAAATCAAAAATTTTGTTAATTTTCTTGTTTATACACATTAGATACTTTATTAGCGTTGTTTTTTTTTATTATTACCTTTGTTTACACTTTACATTTTAATGTTAATTTCTCGATGCTTCATTAATTTCATTTTAAGCAATTTTTTTTCTATAGTATAATTATTATTCTTTAGTCTTGTCTTAGATTTTGTTTTTTAAAAAATTGTTACTCTGGTTATATAAATATACGGGTATCCCTGAACGAAACTGCACCACTTCAAGATCTTATAGGAAATTTGCCGATGAACAAAAATCTGATTTTCAGCAAAATTTCAAAGTTCTTCGTCCCTGTTACTTCTTATATTAGTTAATCCATTTAAGATTACCTCCGTCATCGCTTATTATTATGTATTCAACGTAGAATTCGAATCTCTACGTTTGCTTCAAGGTGTTTCATGGAAATAAAGAAGGTTAATATTTAAAAATTTGAACGATGAATATAATTTCTTTTTTTTAATGTTTTTTGCGAATATCACGAAAATGAAGCTGTTCCAGACCTATGTCCATAGGAACTTCTTTGTTCAGCGTAAATTTCCTCTAAGTTCCCATCGTGTTGTTTCGTTCAGGGACACCCATCATATATATAATATTAATATACATAAACCAAGTGGAAAGATGTTTTATATCGTATAGTTGTGATATTATGCACGATAAATAAAATTAATATAATAGTTTATGAAAAAAAGAACATGTATTTTGTACTGATATATAAAAACTACTTAAATGTAAATGTGCCATACTTCTTATAAAAATGCATAAATGTTGCCTTATCAAATTAAATTTAAAAAAAAAAATTATTAAGTAATATATAAAACTGTATAATGCTTTGTTTCGGAAATATAAAAAATAAATAATGAAAAAAAAAATGTATTAAGAGAAAATGTTAATTAATTAATTTTTTTTTTTTTTTTTTTTTTGTAAATTGAAGATGTTTTAAATAAGGATTGAAATATATATTGTATAGATGTAATAAATAGGTATTTGTGTAATCAATTTGTTAATAGAAAATGTGTTAGGGAAAGATTCTTATTAAATTAATATTTTAAATGAAATTAATTAATTAAATGAATAAAAAAAGATTAAAGTGGATATGAAAGTATGAAAATTTTTATAGAAATAAATAATAAAGATTACTTTTTCTTTTTTTTATTTATTAATTTTGTTTTTCTTTCCTTATCCAGCTTTACAAAATTGGATAATTTAATATGGTTAACAGATTATACAGAATTAAGGATGGAGTCCTGCAGGAGTTAGACATTATTAGCGAATAAGTTTTGAATTCAAGCAAACTGTAAAGAAGGCTAAATGTTTGGAGATAGTGTAGTAGGTAATCAGAGGATGAAGACAATGAGGTTAGTGAAACGATAGAGGATGAGGATGAGGTGGCTGGCAGCTGTACGTTCGGCGCAAGATTGAGCTTAGAATGCCAGTAGAGTAAATAAGTTAAGATCGGGCACAAGGAGAAGGATAGGAGGCGACGCAATAGATGGAAGGTAGGAGTCCTGAAGGATTTAAAATTATAAGCGACTAAATGCTGGGCGATAAGTGACTAAAGGCTGGGTGGTACTTATTTACTTGGGTACATACCAATAAGTATGTACCTAAGTAAATAAGGTGCCATAGGGAAAGAGTTTACCTGGGTACATACCATTAATTTATTGAAAAATATGGGGAAATGAAATAAAATAAATTAATAGACTAACTTAATGAGGATGTTGAAAAGCACTGGGGCTTTTGTACGGGGTTAAGAAGGGGGAACAAAAGAAAAGAAAAAAGGATGTACCCAAGTAAATAAGGCGTAATAGAGGTAGAAGTTTAGTTGGGTACATACCAAAGGTATGTACCAAAGTAAATAAGGCGATATAGTGGCAGGAGTTTACTTGGGTACATACCCAGGGCAAGTATTTTTGTTGACAGAAATGACAATGACACGTCGGAGAAATCATTTTTAATGACATAATTCATTATTGAATAAAATAAAATCTGGAAAGTTGGAAAAAAAATACAATTACAAAGAGAAAGACATGGATAAACTTAGGGTTGAGGCATTAATATGAAACATATTACTGACTGAAAGGATAACGAAGTGGGAGATGTTTCAATGTTGCCAACGTAAGTAAATTTATACGGTATTTTTTTTATATATTTATGTAGATATATTTTAGAAATTGGAGCAATAAAGAAAATTTAAAATTTCGAAATTTTGTACATTGTACTTTGGGACAAAGGAATATCACACTTCTGTAATTTTAAGTGACAATATCTGTTAGCCTAACAATCAAATAAGACAACGGGACATTAAGTCCAATGTATTTTGAGACAAAGGAACATCACACTTATTTTACAAAAAGTGACAAAATAAATTTGTCCAATCATTAGATAGACAAAGGGACATTTAGTCAATGTATGTTGGGATCAGCAATTTACTTTGGGGTAGGAAATTTGAAAACACTTTTTTTATGACATAAACCCTTATTAATCCATCCGAGTTGACCAATATAAGTTAACCCGGGTGGATTAAAACCAATTCACCTCATTTTTGAGGTGAATTGGAGGTATGTACCCAAGTAAACAAGTGCCGGCTGGGGGATAAGCGACAAAAGGCTTGGCGATAAGCGACTAAAGGTTGGGTGATAAGCGACTAAAGGCTTGGCGATAAGCGACTATAGGCTGGGTCAGCCTGGGCTTGGCACGCTGCCAGCCGCGAGTTGAGGAATAAGCCAGTACTGTCAGCTGTCGATCTGATGTATGTCAGCTGTCGATCAGTACTGTCAGCTGTCGATCAGATTTAAAATTATAAGCGACTAAATGCTGGGTGATAAGCGATTAAAGGCTTGGCGATAAGCGACTAAATGCTGGGCGATAAGCGACTAAAGGCTGGGCGATAAGCCCTAGCTCTCAGGTAAAGAGGAAAAATTTTATATACTCATGGGCCACTTCGAATTTAAAATACTCTGTCAATACCGTGACAGACTGCTTAGAGATGCACAACTTTTAAAAGATAGTGTGTGAATCCACGTAAAACGGCTTGTTATGCACATGCACTGCAATAGAGCCAGTGAATGTCGTCAAATGACCACAACTTGTTATTGGAATGGGTTAGGCTCGTTTCTTAAAAAAATACAATTTTATCCGTTGTAAAAAGGTGGCCCACTTTGCCCCAGGGGCCCAGTTTCGGGCCCCCACGTGAGTATGCCTTGTGGCGTGTGCCCGTGCTCGCTCGTGTGTGCTCGTGCTCGTTCGTGCGCGGGCGTGCGCGTTCGCCGGGTTCGTGCGCGTTCTCGTCGTGCGCGCTCGTGCGCGCGCGTGCGTGTTTGGGTGCGTTCGTGCCTGCTCGTGCGTGGTCGTACATTTTGGTGTGCGGCCGTGCGCGGTTATGCGCGTTCGTGCCCGTTCATGCGCGTGCGTGTTCGTGCGTGCTCGTGCGGGTCCGTGCTCGGTCCTGCACGTTCGTGCGCGCTCGTGCGGCCGCCGCGGGGTATATAAGGAGGCCCGCTGCGCCCCGGGGATCAGTCAGTGTTTAGCTCGGAAGTTAGGAAGTTGTCAGTGTAAGTATAACGTGGCTGTGTGCATAGTGTATAATTTGGATTACCAAGGAAGAGGAAGTACTTACTGTAAGTCGAAACTTTAATTTTATTTTAACTTTGAAATTTTCGTAAAGATTGCTGGAAAGGTCCTTCAGACCCCCCCTCGCTTTGAGAGAGGATAGGCCCAGTCAGGAGTGCTGGACTTTTTTTATTTAAATTTTGTTTGAGTAGTTTATTTAAATGTTGTCTTTAAAATTAATATTTTCATGCTTAAAAGACTTAAGAAAATTTTATTCTTCTTAATTTCGAATTTTTGTTCTTTGCGACTTGATTTTGCTTTAATTTGGTTTTTACGATACTTGGTTTGTAAGGGGAGACTGAGAGGTAGTGGGGCACCTTCTTTTTTTTGTAATTCTTTTTTTGTTGACGTGAATTCTTTTTTTTGTAATTCTTTTTTTTCTCTTGAACTTGTATCAACTCGTTTGTTGAAATATATATCTGAGATTGTAGCCGATGGAGTGTTAATGAGTGTTTTGTACAGCAACCCCCTTTTCCCGTCCCAGGAAAATATTCTTTGTACACGGCCCACAGGGCCCGCTACCACCACCACCCAGGATCTGTGGTCCCCGTGTTACACCGTTCTTTGTTTTTTTTTTACGATTGCAACAGAACTATTTTGTCTACGGGTTTCGTTTTGTGCTTCTACAAAAGCCAATTAAATTTACTACAATTTCATGTCCTACAATTTTTCTCGTAGTGAGCGGTGATATGCCGATATTCGGCTGGAAACGAGAGCAATACTAAATCATATAATTTTTGGAAAAACTGACAATTTTTGACTTGTCACATCTTGGAAAGTATTATATGTGTAGAGCTGTAGTTGGGCGAATGCTGCTGCAAATTTACTGTACTTTAAAAATAGCAATAACGACCAATATCGAAAAACACAGTTTACAAGTTATATGGCAAAAACTGAAAAAAAGTCCAAATCTTCTCGTTTTTCACGTATCACGCAGCTAGTACAGGTTTTTCGAAGCTGCAAACTTAGGATCACACTACCTTAACTGGTCCGAACAACATATAAAAAAATGAATGAAGCAATAGTTTCTCTACAAAATATCTTCTTCGATGTCACTGTCACCTCTCATAATGAATCTGTCAACTATACTGTCATGAATATGTCATAGTAATAATTAAGTAAGTCATAGTAATATGTTATACTAATAATTTGTATGTTTCTAGAGTGGTCGTGCTAGGGTAATGTCCTTGGAGCCCTATAAACCTAAAGTTGAAGAGATAAACTTGGGTAACTAACGATTTTTTTTAATAATTTAATTCAAACAATGCAATAAGTCAAACAGTTTTTTGATCTAGCAGGTGGCTAAAATTCCCATGCCGAAATCTACAACTACGGTTTTGTTAAATGATTTGCAATTGCTAATAAGTTATAAGTTATAAACTTCTACTCCCAATAGTTGATTTGTTTTTGTAGTTAAAGTTTCCTTTTTTCAGTTTTTATTAGGGTCCGTAGGCAAAACCAAGGACCCTTATATTTTCCTTCGTTTGTCTGTCCGTCCGTCCTGTCGCCTGCTCTCACGGCTACACCTTTCGTCCGATCACTTTGAAATTGGGCAGGTATGTGTCTTGTACCTGCCCACCTATTTTAAAAATATAGCGACTTAAAAAAAATATTTTTCAAAAAAATTAGGGTAAAAAAACTTAAGGGTTAAAATTGTTTTATTTTTTTTCGACACCGTGAGGGGTATCATATGAAAGGGTACGTCGAGCTGATTACAAAAATATATAATTCTTAGGTTATAACTTTGATAGGGCAAGCATAGGCTAGTTTGAAGTGGGTGTGAAACGTGTCCCCCCCCTCCCCTTTATATCGCTTATGTGAAGTGGAAAAAATCTGAAAAAAATCCTGAACATTCTTCGACCCAAAGTAAAGATACCACTTTTTGGAAATTTCGAAAAAAATATTATTTTATTTTTTATTGACAAAATACGTTTTTTTTATAACTTTGGTCTTTTCGATATTTCGATGTATTTATATGGTTGTAGTCCAGTTCTGTGGCAAAAAAATACTTTATCAGAAGTTTGTTTATGTGTTTTGAGAATATCAGACCCATAGGATAGTTCAAAGAAAGCTTTTTAGCATTTTAAAAAACACCATCAATAGGGTACTACTTAAACTATACAGTGTGGCCTACGGACCCTCGCTGTGTGCTGACTTGCACACACTTGACCTGTTTATTTATGATAATTCTATACCTAGGTCAAAGCGTCAAATTTGAAATTTATTTTAGCATCTGATTAATTTTTCAATTTTAATTTTTAAAGTAAACACTAGTCCGCCAATAAAGACCAAAAACCGAAATAAAAGTAATTCACAGAGAAAAACAAGATAAAATAATTGGGATCGTCTCCTTATAAAATATATATCCATCTTATTTATTAATTATCAATATTTTTTATGTAAACTAATATGTTTTTTTTGATGATCTTCATATTGATAATTAAAATAGATTGAAAATAAATTGGAAGCTCAACCGCAAATATTCTAGATTTGAAGTTGCTCTCGACTAACTGGAGATATTTAGTATAGTTGGGTTGGCTGTGCCGTTGTTTTTTCTTCTTCTTTAATTTCATTTTTTAAAGTCGTTATTTGATTCAAATTTTGTTTTACGTTTTAAATGCTTTCGGTCTTGTTTTAATGTTCTTAAACTTTTACAATAGTTATGTTTTAGATAGTTAATGCACATTAAACTAACGTATAATTGCGCATTATTTTAAAAATTGAATGTTTCACTTAATACCTAGTTACTATCGTTACTACGACTATATACCGTTACTACGACTACGGCACTCTTTTTAAGGAATAAAAGTAGCTAATTTTCATTTATAAGGATGGGAAATATGTATATAGATTTAATTTTACGTTGTAAAAAGATAAACGCGTCTAGATATCTTTTTTGAAAACGGAAAACTTTAAATTGATTCATGAGTAAAGAAATTTTAGCCACTTGAATTAAAATTTACTGGTCAGTGTTGTCATTTCAGGTTCTTTTTTTCTCCGCCAGGAGTGAAGTTTATCTCGATCTCGATTATTAATTTACAATTTTTCGCAATGAAAATTCCTTAATAAAATGCATTATATTATTAAAATGATCTATAAAACATAGTGTTTTTGTAAAGATATATTTTTAAAATTACCTACAAGGTTAACTTTGTTATGACGTCATCAGGAAGTTGGAAGCAACTGGGAACGCTTAATTTCCCGCTACGTTTTTTGACTTTGACAGATCTCTATTCTCGTTCGCGTTCGAAGTTTCGCACTCATTTTTTCTAGCCTGTTTATCTGAATCTGAGGTTCACTATTTTATTTGTTTTAAGTTAACAGTTTAAATATTGTTTATTGTTATTTACAGTTAATAAATTGTTTAGATAAGAAGCAAAGGCGGAAAAACAAGGTATTTAACGATGTGAGAATTACACCTGGGGAATTTGTCTTTTTCAATAAGAACTATGAAGAGATACAGATTAAAAAGTTAACTATACAGAATATTTCATCTAAAAATGCTAACCTTACAATATTCCAACCGGCAAATCCGGTGAGTTAAAATATTTTGACTTGGAATCATATAATGCTTAAATTAAAAATGAAGCCTGTTGTAATTTTGCTTCCGAGCTTACCGAAGGTAACGGAAGCTATGTGATTTTTCTGATAAACGAAAATATTTTTTGTTTCCGATTTCAAAAATTCCAAAACAGATATCCGTTTCAGACATCAGGGAAAATTTTTGGTTCCGTGTCTGTCTGTTGGTCTGTCGCTTAATATTTGCAAACAAACATATCTTAAAAACTACTCGTCCAATTTTATTGAAATTTGGATAGTAGGTCATAATTAGTCCATTCCTGGTCCCATATAAGTTTCAACCTTTTGCACCTATTTGTTTCTCTTTAATATGCTCACAAACATACGTTTATTGGTAAAAGTGAATTGTACGGTGCTGTTTACAGAATCGAAGTAAACATTTTTTTTTTTGTCCAAGAATTTTCAACGGCCGCTCTGCACCGCTTTGCGGTACTCTGCTCATTTTCAGAAGAAAAACAACCCTGCTGCATATAGACCAGGTAGAAGTCCAAATCGAAGTACACAATATTCGATGGCACCGCAGAATTCACTTTAGCCCGTTTATTTACATCTATATCCTCAAAAGTACTCATCTGATTTTTATGAAATTTGGATAGTTTGTCAGTATCCAGTATTGTAGTACAGTAGCTCGCAGATAGATAGGGGGGGGGGGGGGGGGGATTATTCCTGGAATGCTAATGGTAGTCGAATCAACGAGCACAGTTTGAACCTTAACCTTTTACGCTCGTATGCAATGGTAATGGGTACCCCATCCTTCTGCAGTGCTTGTACTGGTTAGTAACCCACCTGCTAGTGTAGCGGTAGAAGTCCTTTTGAGCACACACACGTTTTCAGCCAAATTCCCGTCAAAGCTACTTCGTCGATTCGACTAACGTTTAGTAATAAACGTAGGGAATTAATTGATCGTCGAATAAGCCTATAGCATGGGAAAATGGGCCTGGGGTAAGGGGCAATAGGCCTAGGGGTAAGGGGTAATGGGCCTAAAGTAATTGGCCTTGGGCCAGAGACCAATGGCTGATAATCTGGGGCCTGGAGCACTTAGCAAAGGGCCTTGGGCTTTTGGCCTGGGGCATGGTACCTGGTGCATTAATGTTCACTCAATTTCAGATTCTTCTGATGTTCCTACTAAGTTATTTGTCATCAATTCTTTGTGTATCTCACTAAAAGATTTAATAATGAGTTCTTAATAGTTTTCTCTTTATAAAAGTTTAGTTTCAACCCCAAAAAATGTATTTTCAGCATATGTTAGTCGAATCGACGAAGGTTTAGTAATACCAGCCATCCAATTACCATTAGCATTTAAGGGTTAAATAAATTTGACAATGATAGGTTGTAAAAGGATAAAATCATTAAAGTATATGAAATAGGATGCAAGGAAGCTATGTGCCACACTAATTGGCAGACTACCAACACCTTAAACATCCAAGTTTATTTAATATATTGGCCCTCTTTTACTTTGTTACCCACCTTTTTCATTTGAAATGATATATACAAAAGTGTGATATTCCATTGTCCCAAAGTAAATTAGACTGAAGATTCCTTTGTCTTAATAGTTATAAACTGTGTCACCCATCCTACTTTTGAACATTTTATGAATATGAATATAAGTGGATAACAAACTAAAAGAGGGGTTTGGGGCCTCTTTTACGTTGTTACCCACCATTTTCTTTCTGTTATTGTGTTATTAACATAAGTAAAAGAGTGCCCATTTATTTTTGTTCTTTTTTTTAAGCACTTTCATTTTGAAGACGCAAAAGACATTGAGCGCGAGCGATACACTTTATTCCCTGGGCTCGTCATATCAAAATACTTGGCATATTCAACCCAAAAATATGAAATTTCCTCGGAAATTATTGTCATCATTGACGGCATGGAACTATCCATACCAATTGCAACGTGAGTTCTATCAATTGTTTAAGGTATAATTACACATTTATGTTTTATGTTAAAAAATATAGTATAAGGCCCCTTTCACACAGGGGCTTTATAATGTTGTTGCACCTTATATCATGGTCGCACCTTCAGGTCAGTGGGGCTCTATCACATGGGGACATGCCACCAATCTACCGATTAACATGGTTTCATCACGTACCTTATTAAGTAAATTTTCTTCTGTAACTACTTATATCATATTTTATACAAAGAGTTAACAATTAAAAAGTTTAAAACTAAATGAGATCAAAAGAACTATACATACAGATTATCAGTGGTAACTCGAGGGTCTGTATATGCCTCGGAGAAAAGCGAAATATTGCCAGAAAACACGTCTAAGATGAAGTAAATGTCTTGAAGGTACTACCCACCCATAATGGCCCTTTCAAGAACATTAGGACACTTATAGAAAAGGGCCCCCACTTTTTTTAACCTATTATACTTTCGGACAACTAAATACACACTATTTTTTGTATAAAAGTGTGATAATCCTTTGTCCCAAAGCATATTGGACTGAATATCCCTTTGTCTTAATAGGTAGTTAGAAAAAGTGATATAACCTCTTCTATATATTTCCTATTCAAAAAGGGGGTCCCTTTTCTATAAGAGTACCTAACATTAGATAATACTAGGCATCGCATGGCTCTATCATTGAAGCGAGCGTATAGTAATAAATATGTATTGTATATTGAAAAAATTGGTAATCATGAATCATGATGAGTTGATAGATAATGGGTATAGTTGTAGTACAGCGGCTAGTAGTAAGGGAACCACCCCGCATTCTTACTATTCCTCTAACCACACATCTCCTTTTCAATTATTATAAAATGTTTCACTTGGCTACAAAAAAACTACTGCATGTATCGAATTGAAATTTTGCATGCGTGTTTCAATTGTGCATTAGATGGTGTGTATAAATTTTTATTAAAATCGTTACGTTAGAACGTAAGATATTGGTAAAAAGGTTGTTTTATCTATTTTAAAGGGGCCTGCTTCAATAAATTTAACGATTTTTAACACTTCATAGTGGTGTCAGCGTTGGTTTTACTCAAAAAAAAAAAAAAAAAAAAAAAAAAAAAAAAAAGTTTGTCTCATTGAATAGATGAAGTAAGAATTTGTTGCCCCCCCCCCTGGGTGCGCCACTGGTTGCATGATGAAAATATTGATATGACCATTGTCCATTGTAAATGATCAATCTTTAAAATAAATATTGAATATTTTGATTTAATTATCTATAATAATTTTTTAAGGGGGGGGGGGGGGGGGTGTCGGGGGTGTCACTATTGGCTTTTCCTCTTTATCTCTTTTCATTTTAACAATAAGAACAATAATAATAATATCCTACTAATCTAGTTTAAGATGGAAAGAGAATAATTATTGTTGTTGACCTTTTTTCTTATTTCATAATTATTTAACATGGAGCTTTAAAATCTATTTTATTTAGATATTCCAACTTTAATCTACTAATAAATTTATTGCGCATTTGCTTTCTTAACAATTGTTATAATTTATGTTGTTAGAAAAACTTGCAGAGCCAATGTGATCATATATCCAGAATCGATAGACTTCGGTATTTTGAATATCGGTGGTGCTTTTGCCGATCGGACATTAACCCTGTACAATAGTGGCTGCGCTGCCACCAAATTCTCCATTATTGTTGGAACCAATCCTATTCAAGTGGAACCTAAGTATGGTTTTCTCATGCCCTCTCAGAAAATACAGATTAGGCTCAGAGCAGCAGGTGTTAAAATTGGCCAACATACAGCTAGTATATGGTAAGTGAATTTAGCTTCTCAATTGTCTATTGTTAAAAAGAATGGATGAAAAAAAACCACGAAATATATATTGTGATAGAATTAGCTATAATGCCGAAGCTGTTAAATAAAAACGTGTGAGGTCGGGGGATACCCAGGTGGAACGAAGTCCCTTACGCTTTTCATTAAATATAAATTATAAAATCCCACTGCTAAGAAAAGACACAAAATTAAAAGTAACTAACTATTTTGTACTTAGCAGAGTTAAGGCAAAATTAATAGAAAATCATGTTTTTTTAATCATTGAAGCGAGCGTCTTGTAATAAATAATGTATTGAATATTGAGAAAAAAGTTAATCATGCTAGTTTATAGTTAAAGCAGATTCTTGTAGTGATGGAACACGACGGTTCTCTCAGACTCCGCTGGCATATTACTCCACTTAAAATATTATAAAAATATATATCACTTTACTACAAAAAACTTCTGCTTGTATCAGGTTGAAATTTTACATGCCTGTTTCAATTGTACTTTAGATGGATGTGCATGAATTTTTATTAAAATTGTTACATTAGAACGTAAGATATTGGTAAAAACGTTGTTTTATCTATTTTAAAGGGGCCTGCTTCAATAAATTTAACGATTTTTAACACTTCATAGTGGTGTCAGTGTTGGTTTTACTTTATGTTTGTCTCATTGAATAGATGAAGTAAGAATTTTTTTCCCGTCCAATAATTCCAAGTTTACATTTGAAGTTCTTGTTTACTCGAGCATTTCGCCCGAACACTTGGACTTGTAATGTTGTCCAACGAACTCTTCCTGGGCATTGGTAAAATGAACATGTGTACCCAATTTCAACTTAATCGGTCAACTTTTACTCAAGTTATCATCATTGGTAAATTAAGTGACGGTCGGTTTTGTGGCAGTAGGTTTTGTGACGGTCGGTTTTGTGACAGTCGGTTTTATGACAGTTGGTTTTGTGACAGTCGGTTTTGTGACGGTCAGTTTTGTGACAGTCGGTTTTGTGACGGTCGGTTTTGTGGCAGTCGGTTTTGTGGCAGTCGGTTTTGTGACAATCGGTTTTGTGACGGTCAGTTTTGTGACAGTCGGTTTTGTGACGGTCGGTTTTGTGACAGTTGGTTTTGTGACAGTCGGTTTTGTGACGGTCAGTTTTGTGACAGTCGGTTTTGTGACGGTCAGTTTTGTGACAGTCGGTTTTGTGACTGTCAGTTTTGTGACAGTCGGTTTTGTGACGGTCGTTTTTTTTTTGGATTCACTCCCTGGCTCCAAACGCTGTAACGTGTCATAAGGAACTTCATTCCAAAATAAAAATTATATTTATTGTATTACAGGGTGGAGTGCAGTTCTTCAGTTGCCAAGTTTGTTAGCATATCACTAATTTCAGTAGTTCCGAATATCGTGATACATCACCCTGTGAAGAAAGGCAACATAACAATGTTGAATTTCAGTGCTGTATATTACGGAACATGTTCCTACGAATCTTTTATAGTACGGAACTATTCAGCTGAAAGAAATATATTTATTCTTACTGTCGAACAAAATAAACAGAGACAGGTAAACATACAACTTTATATCAATAAAACAACGAATTAGTAAATTAATTACACTTTTGAGGTATCATTAGCGGGGGGCTAATGATCAGTCCACCTCAAAAGTGTAACCCCCCACTGTCGTTCTTTCCGTAAGGAAAGCGTGTTAGTGTATAGGATTCAAGAGGAAAGAACGGCAGGATTATAATCTTACAAGATCATCCCGTCGCGCCATCCTCTCCATTCTTGTCTACCGATAAGTTTCATGTGGATGGGCTAGAGATAACTGTAGAGCACTGTCGTTCTTTCCGTAAGAAAATCCAATTCTGTCAAGAAAGAATGTCAATATGTGGGGTTCAAGAGGAAAGAACGGCAGGTTTATAATCTTGCAAGATTATCCCAGTTAGGCAACGAATCCCACTGGTTTGTATGACACGACATGCTTTCCCTCGACGAGACAACATTCCCTTGGAAAGTGAGAAGAAAGAGACCACCCACATGCGTTCTTTCCTTCTGGCCTCACAAAATTGAAAAACAAACAGGATTATGCTATTTCATGTATATGGGCAACGAAGAGATTGGCCTGCAGGATGGAATGAGCGGATTGTCTCACAGGAAAGAGTGCAGGAAAGTGGTTGTGTGGAATGAACATGATTATCAATCATGCCGTGCTTTCCTTCGGGATTAAGAAAAAGGAAAGTCCGTCGGGAAAGAACGACAGTGGATGGGGCGCTATTGTCAGCTAATAATTGTCTGTTTGACCACATTTTGGCACATGATAATCTTGTTGTTTTACTTTGAGGTTTACATGCAAGTGGAGGATGATAAGGTGAAGAAGTGGCTTCATATCTGGCCTTTTCAGTGCACCATGGAGCCTTTTGAATCTATGGTTTTCTCAATATGGTGAGTTAATTTGGGCCAATATTGTCTCAGTAACTTTATGAGAGGGTTTTTTTTTAAATAAACAACTTAGACTGTCTCATTCTGGGAGCAGTTTCCCAGGTTCTTTGAAACTCCTTTACAAAGACTTCTTTAAAGCGGTCTTCACAATGCAGCGAGATATACCTACCACTGGTTCCGGGATATAAGGAATTACACTGGAACCCAACCTGGCCAGTTGATCTGCCAATTCATTCCCTTCTACCCCATGTCCTGGAACCTATACTAGGTAGACAGTATTCTGTCTTGTCAGATTGCTAAAAAATCCCTTGTAATCTGTCACTACATTGGAAGTGCATCTCGATATAGCCAAAGACTTAATAGCTGCCTAACTGTCTGAGCAGATGTAACTCAGTTTTCCTAACTCATTATTACTCAGATCACTTAACTGCAAGCTAGAATTGCTTATATCTTAGCTTGGAAGAGTCTAGAGAACTTACCCAAGCTTATACTAATCTCATGTAGCGCGGCGGAGGAAAATACACCAGCCCCTGATGGTCCTTCTAAAAGAGAACCATTAGTAAACCAAACATCCTTTATAGGGGGGGGGGGGGGGGGGGGATAATTTTTATTGCCCTACCTCCAATTTTTCTTAGAAGGAAAAGAATAACTTTGGGTAATGCTGAAGTACCAATGTGGTACAATGTGTTTTTGGTAGTATAATCCTGTATCATGGTTGCTGCAGGAAGCTTTTCTACTACAGACTGTCAGACAGCTTCATGGCCTCTGCAGCTGTTATAGTCTTTCCGCAGGCCCACACAATGTAGTCAAAATGCTGTTATCATGGCTTCATATGGAAGAAACAGATCAAGAAGAGGAAGACCTGCTAAAACTACTAAAACTTGAATTGGTGGTGTCTTCATTGCTCCTAGAATTCCTAAGCAAGCTGCACTTTGAAGGTGTTCTAGTGACCGATGGGAGGTATCAACAGACACTCTAGGCCACCAGACAATACATGTGTAGAAAAGCACAGGCCTTACTTTTGCAGAGTAGATCCAGTAAAGTAATTTTAACTTTTTTTTTTTTGTTTGTGGGTGTGCTTGAGAGATGGTAAGTTCTTCCAGTGGAAAGTTCTCTTGTTCATTTTTAGGGTTCTTCCTCATAATATAAACATGAATGGATAAATATAACTAACTTTGATTACACATAAGGCTTACAACTAAACTTTTGCTTTTAGTTTTAGGCCGTGTAAGTTAACACCTAAGAAAGGATGGAAACATCAAAATCCATATTCAGATGATTTCATGTGGGCTTATCTCAAAGTGGAAGAAGTTGCACAGATACCTTTTAAAAAAACAACAAATAATGAAGGTATCAAGTTTATTAAATTCCCTTACAAGAATATAAATGTTTTTACACCTTCACTTAGTGCTTACAGACACTAGAGTATATATTATACTTTGCAAGATATCAAGGTAGTTAAGTTGATGCATCGATATAAATAATCTCTGGTACAAGGGCCAGTGGGAGACTTAAGCCTGTCAAAGGGCTGATAAAAGTATCTAAGGGATGCCTTAGGATTGGCATGGAGAGCCAGCGTGGCCGTGTGGGTTAAACCACGTCTGCTCGGCCATCACTGAATCATGAGTGGAACGAGATGGGGTTCGATTCCTCGCCGTGACCCTCTGATTTATATGGCTCACTATTGATCACATCATACTCGCTTCGGCGGTACAATGTACATATATATGATGTGTGAAGTGGCTGGAACTCTCTACCACGGGGCGTAAAAAGGGCCTAAGTGACAGCCTAATTGCAAGGTTCGAACAAGTGGTTCGTCCTACCCGTTCTAGTAGGAAGTACTAGACTACTACTACTACTACTAGGGTTGGCATGTTGCTTCACCAGCTGTACAAACTGTATTATTATCATTCCTAATCGGATAGATGCCACTTCACTTAAGTAGCTTACTTAAGATGCTGGGTAAATATTGAGGGTACTGCCGGAGTGGGTTATTGAACACTTAACCAATTTCCAAAAGTACACATGATATCAATGAAATTCAAGGGACATTTTGTCAGTTGTCACACTGATTAACGATAAAAAAGGGACTTACTGAACTTACTTACTTATTACTGGCCTCTTCTACTTCAATCTAGAAGTGTGACAAGATTACTTCTAGTCATCTCAAATTTTGTTAACCCTTCGACAGTCGCGCTCGAAAATGTTAATAGAATCGTGAGGTATACTCTGTACACCATAAGTTTTTTTCATGAGCCTCTATTACATTTAGCTATGTACGATGTTATATTCAAATATATATTAAATCTTACTATGCTTTAAATGTTGGTGGAAAAAAATTAAACAAACAAACTTATGTTTAAGATGGTAATATATACATATATAAAAATAAAAATAGCTTATTTCAAAGAGGGTATCAAAGAAGTTAAGCAAAACATTGTTAAGACAGTATTGTTTTTTTTAATTTCTCAAAACTTTATCGCTATACTTGTTTAAAAAGAATTAATTATAATTTAGTAACTATTTAAGGGAAAGTAATAATAATAATTTGCAAGACTTTGCCACTAATTACGATTTTTGTGTGCAAGATATATAGTTATCGTCACTATTGTCAATGTCTTCAAAGTCATAATTTAAATTACTTACATCTATCTCTGAGTCAAAGTCATGCTCTCTTCGCCATAATTTCTTCTTCTCCTTCATCGCTACTAGGTCAATCATTGTGACATTTTGTTTCATCGTCTGAAAGTTCTTTCAAAATTTTCATGCAATCTTGAGGTTCATTTTGTTTGCATAGAACTGTAGTCCTTGTAGGCGGTTGATATATCATCCCCCTTATGCCAGAACCATGAATGTGCAAATTCCACATAGTTGGAAAATGGCGTTTTAAAGTTTATGATCCATATTCAGCATTCTATTCTATAATTCAGCTATTCTCTTTTGATTAATTTTTTTTTCATGTACAGCAACATAGTATTGGGCTTATTAGTCAGACAATTTTTTTTGGCTTTAGCATCCCCCCCCCCTCATCCTGAAAATGCGCATTTATTGTTTCAGTATTTCACATTCATCAAACTGCCATAGCCAATAACAGCTGATACAATGCAGTCACAAATTCGGGGTTCTGGCACAACATAGATTATAAAACAACAAGTCCAAATAGCTAATAAACCCAGAATATGAAAATCTGCACATTTATGGTTACGGCATAAGGGGGACGATATTAAAATATATTCTTGGCTCTCACTCATTTTCATTAAAAGGCTTTGATAAAACGATTGTTAAAGAAAAGGTAAGACAATTAGTCTCGCGGCATACTGGGTACACTCGATAGTAGTCAACTAGTTAAACAGCTTAGAACAAACTTAATGACTTACCGAATAGAGATAAGGCGGTATATTTCTGTAAGACACACTCTAATAATAGGTTAGGTGGAATCTCGACTTACTGTAACCCAGATTTATTTGTTCCTAACTTTGAAAAGTTAGTTTGAGTACGCTGCGCGACCATCGAAGGGTTAATGGTCACTGCTGGCCTTTTTTGTTTTTGCAGTTAGGGATAAGTAGAAAATATCAGTCTAAAGTCACTTGAGGAACCTAACTTCATTGATAGGATATAAACTTGAGTAGTTTTAACAGAAATACCTTGATAATTCTATCAAATATAATTTGAACTGAGGTTAGGTTTATTACGACAAGAATTAGTAAAGCAGTGGCGTAACCAGCGGCTAGGTCTGGGAGGATGTGTCAGGTTAGGTTGGGAGGGGGGGGGGGGATTTGTCGTGGTAACAAGAAAAGGGTACTACTTATTCAACAAAGCAGCAGTCCCCCCCCAAAAAAAGTACAACTAATAAACAAAAAAAATCTCCGCGCCCAAGTGACAAAAACTGTTAGAACGTATTCGTTAGAAAATGATATGCTGATCCTTACTGCAGTACAATATCGGCTAATTCGGATTGTACGTGCCATCGAAATTTCAAAGGCACGTGCCCCCCCCCCCCCTGGATACGCCACTGTAGTAAAGATAATTTGTTATTTCTAGTTACAGAATCGGTTAGTAAGAAGAGAGGTAGTTTGAAAATACAATCGTTGATGAAGCCTGAAAATGAAGACTTAGCTATTTGTATCCATGGGAAGGCCGAGCAAGCTGATATTACTTTTGAGCCTGAATGTATAACGATGTGTGCTGCGGTTGGGCTTCAAGATAGATCATCTGTTAGGTTAACCAATCCATCGTATCGACTCCCTATTCATTTTGAATTCATTAAAACTCCTTATGTTATAACAAGACCTGTCTTCGGCATCATCGCACCTTCAAAGTCCATTGAAATTCTTCTAATCTTCAGAGCTAAATCTTTAGGTGAGAAATAAGACACATCTTTAGATTGTTACTCCCCTAATAAAAAAAACCAGAGGGGAGTAACAATCTAAAGAAGGTGTACGGAATGTTCTTCTTTAGACTATTACTCCCCTTATAAAAATAGAAAGGTGATATTCCTTTGTCACAAAGTATATTGGACTAAACACCCCTTTCTCTTAATAGTTATTTAGTCAAAGTGGTTCAAGTCCCGGTGTTGGAGTCTATTTTTCTCTGACTGTCCCCCTTTGTTAATAATAATTTTAATTTTATTTAAATTAAAATTTAAACTTTCAGTAGTATGAATACTACCTAAAACTTAAAAATGAAATTAATAAAATTGTGGTGAAAATATTGTTGTGATACTCTCTAGTCATGATTTCTTTAAGTGATAATTCAAATGTAAAAAAGAAGTGAATGAAAATGTATTTCAGAATCGAGGTTTTTTCTCTAAATTTGGGGGCGCTATCACCCAAAAACTAAAAAACAAGGAAAAAAAAATTAAAAAAAGGGTTTGAGGATTTTTATTAACAATTATATTTTGTAGTCCATTTAAAGACATTTTTAACCATGTATCGTTTTCCTAATATTGATGAAAATAATATCAGTTTAGCTGAAAAATTAAATACAAAATTTAAACAATCTCCTGTTGAACACTTAGATATTTAATTAAATTAGATATTTTGGGATTTAAATTTAGTATCAATATTATATATTGATATATGAGGAGCTTAGTATCAATGATGGACAAGAGCACATTTCAAAATTTTACAGGAGAGCCGAAAACTGTAGCTCCAATTCTACAGGTGCTAGAGCAATGATTTTTTTCTGTAGATTCTTAATAGACTCAAAACTAGATAGAAGTACTGAAAACGTGAATTTCTTTGATATTTTAGCTGCTAAATGGAGTTAAAAAGTGGAGTTGTCCGCTTTTGAAACAAAAAAGGTTTTGTCCGTTTTTGAAGCAAAATGACATTGAAAATAATGGTTAGAATAATAATATTGGAGAAATAATTTTTTTTCACGTTTTTCAGAGTTCTTAGGGGGTAGTGCCCCCAAATTTTGAGCTAAAATTGATTTCTTGATTTCCCCTCGGGGTATCATTTTTCTAAACATGCATCATAGCAAAAGTGCATCATAGGAACAAGTTAGTAAAATGCAGCCTCCTGATTGGCTGTTTCGGTTATGTCCACTTTTGAAGCAAAACCTGTGTTGACTTGTCCGTATTTGAAACAAAACTACAAATATTATTGCATTTTTACCCCTTTTCAGGTCGTTTTTGATACAAATGGATAGCAGAATCTGATGCAGCAGCCAAAAATTTATAAGAAACAATCGATAACTGAAATTCGGAAAAAATGTCGAATGTCCGTCTTTGATACTAGGCTCCTCATATATATTTAATTTCAATATTAAAATATTGATGTGAATGGTGTGTTTCAGGATCACTCAACTGTAAGCTGTATTTTAATATCAAATCGTACTGCAACCTGACAGATCAGGAGGAGATGATTACCTTGAAGAAGAAAGCTATTGCTCTTCAACTTTTTGCTAACAGCGTAACCAAACAACCAGTCTCTCAATTTAATTTAGGTAAGAAACCTTTTGATTGATTGTGGTAATAAACAGCTTGGTTTTTCACTGAAATCCACGTCACAAAGGAGTAGAAGTCCTTAGTTACGCTTCCACTACTGGAAGCATCTTCAGGGGTGTGGTGCATCGTGATGTTTACTTGAAAGCAACAATAAGACATACACATCACGATGCACCACACCCCTGAAGATGCTTCCAGTAGTGGAAGCGAAACATCGGACTTCAACCCCTTTCTGGCGTGGATTTCACCGGAAAACCAAGCTGCTTATTACGAGTCTACCCAAGTAAGCCTCCACACCAAAATTGTGATAATTAGGGTCCATAGGCAAAACCAAGGACCGTCCTCTCGCGTGCTCTCACGGCTACACCTTTCGTCCGATCACTTTGAAATTTGGCATGTATGTGTCTTGTACCTGCCCACATATTTTAAAAATATAGCGACTTAAAAAAAATATTTTTCAAAAAAATTAGGGTAAAAAAACTTAAGGGTTAAAATTGTTTTATTTTTTTTCGACACCGTGAGGGGTATCATATGAAAGGGTACATCGAGCTGATTACAAAAATATATAATTATTTGGTTATAACTTTGACAGGGCGAGCCTAGGCGAGTTTGAAGAGGGTTTGAAACGTGTCCCCCCCCCCCTCTATTTCGCTTATGTGGAGTGCAAAAAATCTGAAAAAATTCCTGAACATTCTTCGACCAAAAGTAAAGATACCACTTTTTGGAAATTTCGAAAAAAATATTATTTTATTTTTTATTGACTAAATACGTTTTTTTAAACTGGTCTTTTCGATGTATTTACATGGTTGTAGTCCGGTTCAGTGGCAAAAAAATACTTTTTCCGTGGTAGGCTGTGAAATAGTAACTTTAGAGCCTAAAAAACATAGCTAAAATCCATTTTTTCATTACGTGGACTTAAAAAATCTTTTCATTACTCCTAGCTGTAAAGAAAAAATCTTTTACGCCTTAGGAACTAAAAGATTTTTTATGTCCGGCGGGTAGTTGTCAAAACTTCCGTTAGTAGTGCTGCAGTCTTTGTAGAAATGCTTCTAGTACGATTAAAATCCGCTAGATGTCAATGCGTTTTATTTATCTTTTCTTATAGTGTAACCTCTTTTTAAGGTTTCTTTTTTTAAGTCTTAAGTATGTACTAATATTTGTTATTATTATATATTGATTAGTGATTAATATTTAATGTTTTTTCATTGTCTGCTACCTCGGAAAAAATAGCATATGCTACGCGACTGTGAAGTGTTTTTTCTTTACCTTGGCAATATTTACTGTCTCGCTTCGCTCGACAGTAAATGTAATTGCCGCGGTAAAGAAAAAACTCACTTCACAGCCTTGTAACATAATATACTATTATCAGAGTGTGTTTTGAGAATATCAGACCCTTAGAATGGTTCAAAGTAAGCTTTTTAGCATTTTAAAAAAACACTGTTTATACACTTTACAGTTAAACACTATAAAGTGTGGCCTACGGACACTCGCTGTGTGCTGACTACCACACACTTGACCTGTTTATTTTGATTTTAATTTTATTATTATAATTCTTCTCATTTTCTTAGTTTTTCCTTTCCTGAACTCCTACTCTTCTACATTCCCATATTGTTAATTCCTGGCCCCTCCAGAGTTGGAGGGGGTCGGAAATTTTGTAATAGAGCCTTTTTAATTCCTCTTTTATAGACCCAACTTCTGAAGGATAGTATATTATGTTACTAGGCTGTGAAGTAAGTTTTTTTCTTTACCGCAGCAATTACATTTACTGTCAAGCGAAGCGAGGCAGTAAATATTGCCAAGGTGTAGCATATGCTATTTTTTCCATGGCAGCAGACAATGAAAAAACATTAAATATTAATCAATATAATAATAACAAATATTAGTACATACTTAAGATTTAAAAAAAAGAAATCTTAAAAAGAGGTTACACCATAAGACAAGATAAATAAACACATTGACATCTAGCGGATTTTAATCGTACTAAGAAGCATTTCTAGAAGATTTGATAACTACCAGCTGTAAAGAAAAATATGTTTCTGTCCTAGGACGTAAACAATTTTTTCTTTACAGCTAGGAGTAATGAAAAGATTTTTCAAGTCCACGTAATGAAAAAATGGTTTTTTAGGCTCTATAATTACTATTTCACAGCCTACCACGGAAAAAACATTTTTTTATTTTTTGATGTGTTTAGGTGATGTAGAAATACTTTTTATGTTTATTAACATTGTAGGAATAACACCTCGAGTTGCTCATGAAGTTGGCGTGCATACAGATAATGTCAAGTTCAACTCTGATCTAAGAAAAGTACCTGCTGCGGCCATGGTATCTCTAGATCCAGATCTGAAAACCCAATTTTGGTTTAGAGACAATTCTGCTACTGTAGCATTTCCAAATGATATGTCCCTTAAACTTTACGAAAGACCACATGACGAGACTAAAAGGTAAAAAACAATATTTACATAAAAAAAGTTCTAATTTGGTTTGAGCTAATCTGTGTATGGGAGGTAAAGGGCACTATCTCCATTTTTTATGAAATTGAGGTTTTAACAGTTTCCTATTTATTTTTTCCCCCTTTTTTAGAGGTACAAGGCACTATGTGCTAAAACTAAAACTCACGGATTTAGCCAGTTGGAAAAGGCACTATGAACCAACATGCTGGGGAGGTAAAGAGCACTATTTGGACATGTAGCTGTTTACCTCCAGAGAATTAAGAATAAGTTAGCACTATGTCCAGATAGTGCCCTATACCCACTCCACTTAGTAGAGTGAGAGAGCTACTAGTCTTATCAGTATGGCCTTGCGCCATACATCATTAAAATAGCTTTCCCGAAAAATTTACAATTTGGCTCATAGTGCCCTTTACCTCCTATACACAGTAATATTACTATCTATTTGTATACTTGTGTTTATTACTTTTGTTTACTTGTTTTATTACAGAACAATATTCAAAGGAATGCCGAGGTACCTTCCACCTTCTAACCCCAATGAAGCGTTATCTGATTTTGAAGTATTTTTAATAAATGAGCGAAAGAAAATTACTAGAGAATTTATTCGATCATTTACCGACGGGAAAATAGGCGAGGAGAGGCAATTATGCATAAAATCCAAATCCCTGTCTTCAGAAAGGTATGTTTCTGAAATTATTTCCAAAAATTGGTTTAGCTATTCTGTCTGGTTTTTATGTTCTTGGCTTTGGCTAGTAAGTAAGCTTTCATTTTATTAATTTTTTTTTTTTATTAAATTTTAATATTTTGGTTTTAATCATAGGACAGCTAGAGATTTAAGTTTGGTATAAAAGTTATAGGACTCTTGTGGTCCTGAGTTCTAAAAATAAAAAAAAATTGTTTTCAGCTATCTGAATTTATTTTTATTAAAGGGGGCAGACTAAGTTAATTGTTTCCTTTTAATGTCCACCATTTTTATTTTTTAAGGGGGGTAAAAATAGAAAATTTAACCATTAACCATTTTAACATTTTTGAAATTATTCAGTAGGAATAATTTACATGTAGCCATATGTCCCGTTTTGACTGGGACAGTCCCGTTATTTTAAGCTTTTGAAGACATCCCAACGGTTTCCGAAAATGTCCCATTTTTTTTTTTTTTTTTTTTTTTTTTAAAGAGACCTTCTCCAGAAGGGCTGGGTAAAATGAAAAACTTATCCCATACTTAATGAGTTGGAGACGTTTCCAATTTTAGTAAATATTTTATTTATCAATAGTGTAGGCATCAAATATACCAATGGGTTTTCGAAAGAGAAAATTTTATCTAAATAATGCATATTTTCCCTAAATTTTGCAAACTAACATTTTTTACTTTGCTAATTTTTTTGGGAAAATTATGGAATTTTAAGGATCCCAAAATTTTCCTTGGCCCAGACCCCCACCCCTTTTGTTTGAGGGCTGCAATAGATCAACCCCCCTCCACCCTCCAATACCAATGTCCTGGTTTGAACTAAACTTTTTATGGGCACCCTAGTTACATGTCAAAAGCTTCAAGTGTACCACAATTACACAAGTTTTAAGTTTCTAGCTATTCTGGAAGTGGGTAAACACTAGTTTCAGTGAGTAGTTAGTCATGTTTCTTTATAGTATGTAGATGAGTTAGTCATGTGGCTTTATAGTATGTGGGCGAGTTAGCCATGTGGCTTTTAGTATGTGGATGAGTTAGCCATGTCTGCTTATAGTATGTAGATGAGTTAGCCATGGGGCTTTATAGTATGTTGATGAGTTAGTCATGTGGCTTTATAGTATGTAGATGAGTTAGTCATGTGGCTTTTAGTATGTGGATGAGTTAGCCATGTTTCTTTATAGTGTGTAGATGAGTTAGTCATGTGGCTTTATAGTATGTAGATGAGTTAGCCATGGGGTTTTATAGTGCGTAGATGAGTTAGTCATGTGGCTTTATAGTATGTAGATGAGTTAGTCATGTGGCTTTTAGTATGTGGATGAGTTAGCCATGTTTCTTTATAGTGTGTAGATGAGTTAGTCATGTGGCTTTATAGTATGTACAGTAGAACCTCGATTATCCGTCTCCCGATTTACCGTCTTTCTCGCTTAACCGTCAGGCCACACGCCATTGCGCACCCCACTTTCTTTGACCTTCGACTCGGCACTCCGGAAGAATACGAGACACGGCAGCCAAAAAACCTCGAAGTATGTTAAAACAAAAAAATTAACAGACTTCTTCCATCAAAAAAGTATGTAAATTTATTATTTATTAAAATAAACATCTATTTGTTAATAAAATAACAATTCGTTTTTTAATCAATTAAAAATATCCCCCTTTTTCGCTTAACCGTCTTTTCAATTATCCGTCAAGGCTCTGGTCCCATGCCTGACGGTTAATCGAGGTTCTACTGTAATTGAGTTAGCCATGGGCCTTTATAGCATGTAGATGAATGAGTTAGTCATGTGGTTTTATAGTATGTAGATTGGCTCAAATGATTTCCAGGCTTAAACTCAAAACAACTCTAAAGCCACAAATAATATTAACAGGTACAATTTATTCATCCTTGTCTGAATGTTTGCTGATTTCAGGCTTCATGGATTTCTTACTTTACCTAGCCCTTCGCTGCCTCAGATAAAGCCGATAATTAAATCAAATCCATCCAAACAGAATGTGGTTTCTTTAACTCCAATTCAACTTTTCAATATTACTATTACTCCAACTAATTTCAATTTCGGTTTGGTAAGTAAGTGTCATTTGCAGTCTATTCATAATGTCACTACTAATTGCAGTATACTACTACAGTAGAGTCTCTTTGATCTGTACACTGCTAGTCCGGACATTCGTATAATCCAGATGGGCCAAAAACTATGTATAAATTAGAACCGGGGCCTGTTCAGATTTACGAATTGTTAAGATTATTGGGGTTTCTGCTTTTATTGTCTATTCAAATTTATAAAAAAATTTCTAGTATAGTTTACAGGTGTATATTCCAATATTCCGACACGAGGAATACCCGGTATTTCTGTTAAAAATAAACAGTTTTAGAATAATTATGAATAAGTAAGAACATCGAAAAAGCTCTTTCGGTTCCATAGAAATGTAGGGCGAAAGATATAAAGGTAGTGTATTCCAAGGAATACAATTATATACGACTGAGATGGGGAGAAGGTTTTAAGAAACACATAGTGGTGGCTCAACGCAGTTCCGTGAAATTTCGAAAAGCCGCTAGTGTATGATGTCTCAACTTTTTTGTGCAATGATTACCCGTTGCTCGAATTTCATATCGGAACACAGCTTGTTTGCCTGGAAGTCTCTTCTATACCTACCTTCACCTGCGCAATAGATTGCCATTTTATTTTAATTCATTTGATATTCGGACTGGTGACAGAACAGTCCTTAAATAGTGGACCTACGTTGTACAAGCATGTTTTTGAGACTAATAGAAGTAATTTTTACTGTAAAAACATCGATTTTAATAGTTTCACCCAACTGAAACTTGTTTTACAGACATTTTAAAACTGAATCCGTTTAATCTGGACTTTCGGTAATCCGGACTGGGTCCGTCCTGTGCAACCCGGATTAGCGGGACTCTACTGTACTTCAGACTTAACTGCATTCATATAAAATTAATAAATTATAATCATTATGCGGTAGTATAAAATGTAAATTTTGTTGTTTTCCTTTGTAGCGGGGAAGTCAAGATTAGAATCTTTTAGGAATGCAATGTTAACCTTAGGCTAGAAAAGGCTCAAATTTCTATCTAGTGGTGGTTTTTCCCCACCAGTGATTAATGGTCAAAGCCCATGACATGAGGAGTCTGATTCTAGCTTTTGAGTACACTCAATTCAACCCTAACAACACATATATACCACATCTAACCAGTTCATTCACCTGACCCTTGTTACTTGGCTTCTCCGTCACACTTTCAGGGGATTTAAAATGTTTGAAGTATTAAGGCCTCTTATGCAGTTCCATGTTGTAAGCATGGTTTAACAAAACTTCTTATAGTTCTCTATTTACTAAGCAGACTGATAAAAAGTGAGCACCTTGATTAGATGAAGCACCTTTAGTTCTTAAGTGGTTAGAATGATTAGTTTTAAGGTGGGTTTACACGGGTAGAGTAAACAGGAGAGTAGAGTAGCGAGTAGAGTAACTCTACCCTTAGAAACCCAAAGAAACGCTCCGTAGAGTAGAGTGGCCAGTAGAGTAGCTAGTAGCTGGTAGAGTAGAGTACTATACCGCATGCAGTAAAGTGGACTCTACTCTACTTCCCCCACCACAGCTCCCACTCTACTAGCTTCGCCACTCTACCCGTGTAAACGTTTTCAATAGCAAGTAGCTAGTAGAGTTTAGTTTCAGTTTATACATTGTTGTGCAATAATTTCTTCTTTTTTAGGGTCCGTGGGCAAAACCAAGGACCCTTTTATTTTCCTGCGTGTGTCTGTCCGTCCGTCCTGTCGCATGCTCTCACGGCTACACCTTTCGTCCGATCACTTTGAAATTTGGCATGTATGTGTCTTGTACCGACCCACATATTTTAAATATATAGCGACTTAAAAAAAAATTAGGGTAAAAAAACTTAAGGGTTAAAAATTTTACATTTTTTTTCGACACCGTGAGGGGTATCATATGAAAAAGTACGTCGAGCTGATTACAAAAATATATAATTCTTTGGTTATAACTTTGATAGGGCGAGCGTAGGGGAGTTTGAAGCGGGTGTGAAACGTGTCCCCCCCCCCCCCGAAAGATACCACTTTTTGGAAATTTCGAAAAAAATATTATTTTATTTTTTATTGACAAAATACGCTTTTTTATAATTATGGTCTTTTCGATGTATTTATATGGTTGTAGTCCGGTTCAGTGGCAAAAAAATACTTTATCGGAAGTTAGTTTATGTGTTTTGAGAATATCAGACCCATAGGATAGTTCAAAGTAAGCTTTTTAGCATTTTAAAAATCACCATCAATAGGGTACTACTTAAACTATACAGTGTAGCCTACGGACCCTCGCTGTGTGCTGACCAGCACACACTTGACCTGTTTATTTCTATACTTACTACTAGCTTATGTGTAATCACTCCAAAATCAAAATTGGTAGATTAGGAAGTAAAGTACACTCAACTCGCTTCTCTACTCCCCTGTTTACTCTACCCATGTAAACCCGGCTTTAGGGTTACCACACTTAAGCTGAATTAATGCAGCACATCTCTGTTAATAATCTGATATGATGCTGAGATGGTTCCCGAATCATTATTTTAGATTGACAGGTTCTACATTTTATGAAAATTTACATACCCTAAAAGTCCTTATTGAATTTTTCACTCCCTAAAATATCTACAATTAATTTAAAGGCTCGCTTTAGTCAAAGGAAAGGTACAAAAAAAAATTCTTGTTTATTTTCAAATTTTACAGATTCCAGTTGGAACTGAGTGCAGTATGACTATAACATTTCATAATGATAATCCATTTCCCATTACTTTCATTTTTATGTACGAAGAAAAATTGGTTTTCCCAAAAAAAGTTCTAATTGGTCCAATGGCCAAACTATCTCAACAATTGAGTATTCAACTCAAAAACGCAGGAAAATATATTAGGTATGCATTTTTTACTTCATACTGTTTTACTTCTCTTCTTATAAGCTTAACTGACTGTTCTGTAAATCACTTAAAATCTCCATCAATCGTATTAACTTATATATGTTTATTATAATTTTTTGAATTGGATATACAGTAGAACCTCGCTTACACGACCCTCAATAACACGACAACCTCAATTACAAGTGCAATTTTCAAATCTCCTTGAGATTGCCATAACACATAACGTTAAATTAACCTCTATAACGCGACTATTATTATCCAAACAACCTTATCACGGATTTTTGACATTCTCATGTTTAGGCTGTGCTACTACATAACTCCAAAAGCGTTACTAAAAAACATTACCCGGTGTATCAAGGTGTTAGAAAGGTATAGGAGGTGTGCACAGTCTGTCTCCAGCTGTTGGGCCTCCCTCCACCGCACGTCATTGGGCTGAAGAAAGTCGAAAAGATTTATATGTGTGACAGGGAGTTAGGAAAGTACAGGCGGTTGCCATCAACTCTCAGCCCTCTCGGCCTACCTAGTATGAAGCCATATTAACAATTCGTAGAAGGCAGGCCGGTGCCTTTGAATTCAGTCGTTTGTAATCAAGCTGCGGCAGTGCCGGTGTGGAAATAAGAATACAAATTTCTATCTACTTTTATCAATTCCTTGAATAAATTACCGATTTTATGTCGGTAGTTTACGCAGAGCGAAAACATGAAAATGTCTCACTGTCTTGCGGACTCATATGCAAGAAGTATTTCCAATTCACAATGTAACTCAGAAGCTCTATAACAAGTTGTTTTGAGAATTCAACCTCTATAACGCATCTCTATACAGGAATGGGTCAACCATGAACAAGTCTAGACTTGAAAACCCCTCCAATTAACCTTGATAACACGACCCTCAACAAAAAGAGCACCTCGATAACAATAGTCCAGGAGATAGCGTGCAAAAAAGTGTCTGACTAACATCAAGCTAGAATTTTATATAAAAGTCAATCTTGTAGCGCCTTTTAAGAATATGTGGTCGGCAAAGTTCATCTGCGGAACATAGCTTAGCAATAGGCGTTTGAAAAAAACAAACCGGTAAAGAGCGGCTATGTCTCACCAATCATGGTGGACAATGTGATTTTTATGATCCTGAGTACAGAATTAGTTAGTAGACCAAAAATCAAGTCAATGTTATTTTCACACTTGATAGATAAGTTATTCAAATATTACTAAAAATCAACGTGGTCACCTTTCAAGGGACAAACTAACATCAACTTGATTTTCGGTCTACTAACTAATTCTTTACTCAGGATCTTGAAAATTACATTGTCCACCATAATTAGTGAGACATGGCCATTCTCCGCCGGTTTGTTTATTTCAAACGTCTATTGCCAAGCTATGTCCCGCAGACGAACTTAGCCGACCACATATTCTTAAAAGGCGCTAAAAGATTGACTTGTATACAAAGTTCTAGCTTGATGTTAGTCAGACACTTTTTTGCACGCTATCTCCTGGACTACAAGACTGTTTCCCTAATCCCCTTGAGACTATTCCTATCGAGGTTCTACTGTGTCTAAATTATAACTTTTTTTAAATCGTTTTCAGTTCTTTTGTATATATACTTTGTGACATTCACAAATTTTACAAGACAGTGAGAGCAGAAGCTGTTCAGTCTTTCTTGAAATTGGTTCCAACGGTTGTGGAATTTCCCCCGCCTAAGTCCAATGATATCTTTCAACCTTGCTACATCCCGATTAAACTCATCAATCCTTTCAGTTCTCCCACCAAATTTGAATGGCAGGTAACAATATTATTATTTTTAGAGACATTTCATTCTTATGTATTTTTTATTCTAAGTCCCCTTAGATGTCGGCAGGACATTAATGTAGTAATCAGATAATTTATTTCTTCCGAGCTTACCGAAGATTTTTAAGTCTCCGATTTCAAAAATTCCAAGACAGAAATCCGTTTCAGACATCAGAGAACATTTTTGGTTCCGTGTCTGTATGTTGGTCTGTCAGTCTGTCGCTCAATTTTTGTGAACCAGCATATCTTAAAAACTACTCCTCCAATTTTATTGAAATTTGGATGGTTGGTCATAATTAGCCCATTGTTGGTCCCATATAAGTTTCAACCTTATGTGCCGATTTATTTCTCTTCCACATGAGCACAAACATACATTTTTTTACTCCTATTTTCAAAAGTACTTATCTGATTTTTATGATATTTTGATGGTTTGTTGGAAGTAGTTTGCACTGATAAGTTATTTCATCATATTATGAAATAATATGTCCTCCCTCACCCCCAAAATAAATTAAATTTCGTAAATCATTAGTATTTATATACCGCTTGATGGTTTGGACATTGTGACAAATACACAGGGATCTGTAGTTCGATTCCCAGTGGGGAGGTGAATTTTTATCCCTTCCCCTTTACAATATATTAATAAACAAATCTGGTTTCATTCATTAAAGAAGGAATAGTTATTTACTTACCAAGGGAGGAAACAAATTCATTACACCCTGAGTGTTTTAATTGGTTCCTGAGGCACAGCCGATGCAACCATGAAGTTTAATTCCAAGGCATAGTCGAGGGAGTTAATTATAGCGCGGGTACTATGACTTTTTGCTCCTATGGTATGTTCAAGATTTTTCCTCTAGAAGGGAGAAAAACAACACAAATAAAACCTAAGATTTTGATTTATTTAGGTATTAATAACTAAATTTACAAATTTGTATACCTTTAATTTTAGTCAAACAAAACTGCTACTTGTTACATTTCAGGCAACACTGATTTTTTTAAAGAATAATATGTTGGCTCTACTGTTACTTTCCGCCACGATTTTTACATTCCACCCTGATTTTTACTTTCCGCCCTGATTTTTACTTTTTGCCCTGATTTTTACTTTCCGCCCTGATTTTTGCTTTCCTACCTCATTTTCACAACTAGGCTGTAATGGGATACATTCCTCCCTATAAACTAGGGTGGAATGTTAATGTTTTCTCCCTTCTGGAGGAAAATATATTTTTCCGAAACATCAGGAAATCTAAATTTTTTCTTTTTTACTTCTGAATGATCTTTGATATCCCCAACTTTTATTTGTTTCACAGTTAATAATCCACAAAATTAATAATATTATAGGTTTGAATCTTTTGGGCGTGGACTGTCATTAATGTAAATTATCTTTTTGATTGATTATATTTTCCTGTTGCACTTTCTTTGCTCTTTTATATTTCTTTCAACTAACACTAAACGTGTATTCTAAGGAAAACCTCATCTAAATCCCAACCTGTTTTCAGTGCACATCTGGGCATGTTGTGGAAATCGTACCAGAGAGGGGAGTGATACGTGATAACGACACAATAATGTGTTTAGTATACGCTCACAAGTTCTTCAGAACAAAGAAAAAAGTGATGATAAGTTTATCAGCTGGTGATGCTGTTATAAACAGTTTGACTTGCTTCATCCCGGGTTTTACGGATTACAAAGTTACTCCTATATCACCCGTAGTCAATATCAAAACAGTAGCAGCTGGTATTAAGGTTACTAAACCTCTTTACCTTTTCAACTACGGGTAAATTATTAAAATATATATTTATTTCTTGAAGTAGAGCACATAATTCTACATTTAAGGCTGACTTATATAGTTAGTTGCTGAGGTTGAAGTATTAGGGAAAATAAAGGACTCTAAAACTGCAGTTTATCTTAAAACACCATTTTCTGTTAGTGTAGCAGAACAACTGAAAGTTTGAGCAAAAAAGGACCTTATTCAAGCGTATTTTTGTCAAATTGATCTGAGAGCCAAATTTAATTAAAATTGAGCCAAAATTACCCAAGTTACCTATGTATATAATTTAGTACTTCATCCGAAAAAGCATTTAACTGTATTAAATCGAAAAAGTGAGCATGAAATTTTAGCCAGGGAAAAGATTCTAACTACGTCTGTTCATTGAGACCAACTTTCTTTTTTTTTTTCATAAATAACTTCTTTTTAGAAAAACCAACAGTGGCACTGCTCTAAAGTGGTATAGATAATTAAATTGAATCTAATCTTGCAACATCGGTCTTGCGGTGTCTAGCATTACCACTTACATGACATCTTAATGCATTGGACTTCTTAATTATTGATTTAATTCCTGTCACTTGGAGGTAGAGCATAGGGTATCTACAAAAGAGCGTCATCTGACACAAATTTGGGGCAAAGCCTTTCAGCTCACCCTAGGTAGCTTTTAATTATTATTATTATTTTCCATTCTCGTATTGTTTAAACTGTTATTAGTAAATTGATTTCAGAAATTACAAAACATCTTACTTTGTGCGGGGCTCGTTTCCTATAGAGGGGATCGAAGTGCATCCCAAGTGCGGTATTATTGCTCCTAAATCACTCGAGACGTTGGATGTAACACTCAGAATTGAATGCCTTATGATTCTCAATTTCGATATTATTATTGATATCGAGGGGTTCATGACCAAGAAAATCCAACTTATTGGAAACATCAGCTTTCCTACGGTAAATATGAATGAATCTAATAGTAATTGCAAATTGATCTGCAATCTCAATAATAATAATAATTATATAGTAATTGCAAATTGATATGTTATAATAAGCATGTTTTTAACGTAAGTGAAGAAGGTGTTAATAAAATTCTTGAAAGTAATAATAGAATCAGTTATGCTGAGACATCCTTTTGCAGTGTGGCTAATGATGATATTGGCTTAACAACCTTGCCTTTTGCTTAAATGTAATAGTACATTACGCGTCTAGTGAGGAAAGTAGCATTTTGCATGCCAGTTTGGAGTTTGCACCTGAGCGAGAGCAAGGGTAGTAAAAACCACACTAGCAAAGCAAAAATCTGTTTTCGCATGAGTTGCGTTCTGTTCTTAATCTACAGTTGTTGGATTTTAATAATAAATACAGAAAAAAATATTTAATAAACTTCCTGTATGTAAGTTCGTCCCCTGACTAATCTACACCCTCACATTGATAGGCTGACTAATCTACACCCTCACATATACTACGTTCACACATCGTTTTGGAAATGGTTTTGAAAACGATCCGCTAGTTCAAAACGCTGTACGAACGGAGATCGACGGATCGTATCGGTTTAGATCCGATCCACCAAAAATACGTGATCGGAACGGGGGATCGAATTCAAAACGCTCGTGTGAACAGGTCGTGGAGGGGATCGAGGTTTCAGGTTATTTTACTCTTTTCCACTTTTTAAGTTCTTTGTTTTCGTGAGCTTCCGTTTCTTTTTTTTAACTGCAAAAACGTTTTTAAACAAAAGTTAAAACTATAAAGAACCTGTAAAAACTTTTAATAACTTGTAAATAATAATAATAACAAGAAAGAAGGTTTTACTCGTGACGTCACCGTTACGAGATTTCGAAAACAAATATTTCGATCACCTGTATTTTTTGTTGTAAGAACGCGTATCGTTTTGAAAACGAATTGGATCCGAAACGCTTTCAAAACGATGTGTGAACGTAGTAATAGATAGGCTGAATAATCTACACTACACCCTCAAATAAACTCTTGCTATTCTAATATTTTTGTTGCTTTTAATGACTCAAATTCTGCTAAAAATTGAACTGGTTTACGTAAAGGAGTTTTGATTACCTAGTACATAGATTGCCAAAAACAATTCTGATCGTTCAATGTATTCTGGGATCTTTTAGACTAAAGAACTTGATGCTGCGTTATAAAATAAATATGTACCACCTAATACTATAAAAAATTATCTATAAGTTAAAAAAATGTATTTAATAATGTTTTGTTTAAGGTTGAATTCCAGCCAAACAGGCTAAACTTTATAACTACTAAGTGTTATTCATTTTCAACTCAAGCAGTTAACATAATAAATAAATGCAATGAAGATGTTATCTTGAATATTAGACTAAAACATTACTGCCAGTTTAAAGTAACCTTCACTCCGCTTCATTATGATCCAGGTAAACTAATAAAATTTCTAAATTGTTATTTAGACATTTTAGTCTGTACCTCAGTTATATAGAAAACCTATGAGTTTTAGAAACTTTTTACTTATAAAGTTAAAAATTATCATGAAGTTTTAGCGTTTTGCAAGATGCAGTCTTCTAGAACTTCATGACAAATCTTATTTTTTAAAATACAAATAATTAATATAATTTTTTAACCATTGTACCGATATTTATTTTATTTTTGTAGATGTAGGCGTAGAGGATATAATATTGAAAAGCAATAGCTCGAAAACAATGTACGTCCATTTCAAACCGGAACACATTGCCGCTTATGAGTTTTACTTACCGATTTGTATCAATAATTTTCTTGGGCCTCCTGAGATCAATAAAGATTCTAATCGGGTCTCAACATTTATGAACTTTCCTGCTGAAATGTCTTTAACTAGGAAGAAGTAAGTATTACATCAAATTATTATGCGATCAAAACATTTTGACAATTATATGTTGAGTAAATGCTTTTATCTACGATTAAATATAAACATTATATCTCTGTTTAGATGCGTAGAAAGTGATTATTTACGTACTTGTATTCATTGCCCATGCGCGTCTCATAGTTCTGAACAATTCCTCTTCTTTACCACACTAGCCCGGTAAAGAAGAGGAATTCTTCAGCTTTACGCACGATTATTGTTTACATTTAACAAGACTAATTTGCTGTTTGTTTAATAAAAGTAACTGTTTATATCGAGTTTTTTGTGAAAATCAATGAGTGATTTAAATGATTATGAGGAGTAATACGCCTCCCAAAATAATTCGGCACAAAATACAACTAATGAATTAATGTCATCTTTATCAAAAGAGAAATACGAACTTGTATACAGGAAGTTTATTTTTTTCTGTATTTATTATTTAAATCTAACAATCGTAGATAAAGTACGGTACGCAACTCGTGCGAAAAAGGCATTTTGCATTGCTCGTGTGGTTTTACCACCCTCGCTATCGCTGGGGTGCAAACTCCACACTCGCATGCAAAATGCTACTTTCCGCACTCGACGTGTAATGTACTATTACCATTAATAGGGATGCCAAGAAAGTGGTAGATAATTTTCTATAACTGGTTTCCTTTTGTTGCTGGCTAATTAGGTGTTTAAGTCGATGTTTACCTTCTGAAAAATTAATAACAACTCAAAAGAGAAAAATCTATCAGTATATAGTTAAAAACTTGAAAAGAATATTATATCTTAATAAAGACTGGTTCAAGTATTATGGCTTTCACCTGCTTGAGTCGTTAAAACTATCTATGTTTTTCAGGGAACCAGGGTTAAAAAAAAAATCATAATTTTAATCAATTGATTTTTTTAATATAAATCATGATTAAAATCAAATTTTCACTGAAGTATTTATTTTAAATCAAATTATAATTATCTATAACTACGGGAGACATACAGAGAAAAATAGACCCCCGCACCGGGACTCGAACCACGGGTCCTCCTATGGGTGCGGGGGTCTATTTTTCTCTGTATGTCTCCCGTAGTTAATGATAATTATAATTTGATTTAAAGTAAAATTTGATCTTTCCGTAGTATGAAAACTACCAAAAACTTATAAATTTGAAGTATTTATATAAAAGTACTAATTTAGGCGCCCTTTCTATTCCTAGCTGGTTCCTTAATTTTGATTGAATCAGACCAAACGCTAAAAACACATTCAACAGAAGCTGAAGAGGCAATCCCGCTTAAAAACTATTTTATTATAGTCTTCTTTTGTGTGGGTCGTAGAGGGTTGAATTTATAAACAAATTAAATTGTTTTAAAAATGGCTATATTTCGCCCCTCTCCGGGGCATATTCATGCCGTGTATGTTTGTCATAAATAAAAAAACGATGATACCAAAAAATGGTGGATACAAACTTACTATACTGACAAACATACAAGGCATGAATATGCCCCGGAGAGGGGCGAAATATAGCCATTTTTAAAACAATTTAATTTGTTTATAAATTCAACCCTCTACGACCCACACAAAAGAAGACTATATTAAAAAAAAGAGGGACACACGGAAAGTTTTTAAAGTTATTTAAAAACACAAGTAAAACTATTTTATTGTTTATAGTTGCTTTTCAATTTCAAGTACATCTTTCATTGCTTTCCACCAATCAATGCCGGAGATATTTGATGTTATTTCCTAATTAAACATTATTTTTTTAAATGGTTCTGACTGGGCATTAAATTTTATAGTTAAAGTTGGCAGTCCACTATGTTTATACATTTCTCCGATCATTTCCAGAGCCATATTTCTTTCATAATCTGTTAAATTATAAGATTTTTTAGTTCCTACCATTATTTCACTCTTTAAAACTTTAAATTAAATTCAAAATTATTTCGTTTGACAGAGTTCTGCAGTTTCCACAATAACTTTTGGTGATTATAAAACCTCTCTCTAAATTAAATAAAATAATGCTGCTATCCTTATCCTACCCATTACCACACGTAAAAAAGTACAGAGGGGAAAAAATTATGGAAAAAATTGCCGATTGGGAGCGTTCAGGTAAGAGTCAGTGTCACACTGAGAGTTGTAGCTCTAGAGCGTACTGAAACGTGTTACACGAAACAAAAATCACTTACACAAAAAGATTTTGCTTTTCGGAATGAACAAATATACCTTATTTAAGTTGGCGAGAATATAGAGATGTCTGAAGTCTGAAATAAAAATGGACACCCAGATCGAGACCCTTAACTCAGCTTATAGCCCACACCAAAGGGAGACATTGTGAGACGAGATGATGTTTATCAAAACAACCCCTTTGTGTGACACCTGTCTCTGTGTAACTGTTACTTACACCTATCATGTCGAAACCAACTTTTTTTTCTTACTTGGAATCGTCACTCGCATTTTTAAGATTTTATATTTTATATTTTTTTTATTTTTATATTTTATCAGTTAGCTTTCAAAATTTTCTATTAAAATCAAAAAACTTATGATTTTTTATTAAAATCAATGGTTTTTTATTTTTTTTTTAATAAAAATCAAATTTTGCTCAACCCTGCTGGGAAGGTAAAATCTCATGTGAAGGCAATGTCAACATTTAATGTTTCGCTTCCTAAACTGGAAGCCTTTTTTTTATTTCCGGGGGGCTTTTACACCCGAAGACGCAGGCCACTTAGGTGGGCCCATAGAACAAACCTGGGTTAGGGACCGAAATCTTCACACACTTGTGTGAAGATATGGTCGTTAACCATGACTCCCCTCCTAGTTGTGTTACAACCAAGAGTGTCATCACCATGGTTCAAGAGTGGCGCCACCAAGTGGTGGCGCCACTCTTTCGAGGAGCTTCCTATTTGTTTAAACAATGCTGGGTGGACATTGAGCGGGGGACCCGGTCCGGGAATAGAACCCAGAGCTGTGGTCAGAAGCAGTCACCCTTCTATCTACTGACCCTGCTCGAGGCTGCTTAACTTGCCTTATCGCAAGGCAAGCGCTCTAGCCTCCGAGCCACCCAGGCCCCCAAGTGGAAGCCTTAATAGAGGTGTTGATTTGTAGGAACAAACTGAACATTACTCTATGCCAGCATCGCAATGCTTAACACTTTTGATGATGGCTCTAGTAGTGGGGCAGAATATCACACTTCAAGATGGGGTCTTTACTGGAAAACCTAGATTCTTTAAGTTTTCACCAGCTTAGTTGACTGGTGTTGACTAAACACAAATGTAAGCTGAACTAAAGTTTTTGAAATTAGTGTGTATTAAAATATTTGAATTTGTATTTCTTTCACTCTAAGATCTTTTAGAAGTGTTTTTTTTTTTTAATTTAAACTATTATTTTTGTTCTAGGTCTACCAAACCTTACATTCTATCATCTCATTTCAATGTAATGCTAAAGCCACCAGAGTTTTTTGACGCAGTCTGGGTAACATGTGTAGTTAGACCTGCGGACATAGTTTTCTCCACTCTGCACGTGGATATAGATAGCGTACTCCTCGAACAAGCTGTCACTAAGAAGATTACCATATCTAACCCGAAGGATGAACCTGTCACTATTCAGATCGCTAATACTACTTTACCCTTTACACTGAGACCTCTGAAAGACATGCCATCACCTTACACCATAGCAGGTAAAGACAAGTTGGAACTTATCGTTACTTTCAAGCCTTACAAAACTGGGTCTTGGTCGGAAGCCGTTGCCGTTTCTATTGTGAGAGGTACAACTATAACTCACTATAATGACTTGGTTCTGTCTGGAATGTGTCATCCTTCTTCTCTCTACTGTACCACAACTGAGGTGAGTTTTAACTTTCATCTTATTTTCCATCGATAACTAATTATTTTAATTGTTACATCTTGAATAAAATTACTTTTAAAAGTCATAAGGAACATGCTTACCATAATTCAGTTAACACTTCATTTTTACTCAAATTATCAATTGCCTCTAAAAGGGTTCACCGATCATATATTTTCTGACCTTAGGGTGAGAACACACAGTGGTGCCTGGTTGGTAGCAGGGCAGGTCGCATGTTACCTAGCTGGTTACTTGGTAGAAACACAGTGGAGCCTAGCTGGTTGCTTACTCGCATACTCGCTTATTGGCTGGAAAAATTGACCAGTGCTTCTTTACGGGCATGAACACAGTGGAGTGGAGCCTGGCAGGTTACCTGGTTGGGTGCAGTAAGCATAGCAGGAAGTTTGAAGAATTCCTACCTCGATTGTTACATAGCTCTATGGGAAGTAGATTGGCCTCGAATGCGGGCGCTTTAACACTATTTCTACACGTCCCTACATAGTGGAGCCTGGTTGGTAGCAGGGCAGGTCGTATGTTACCTAGCTAGTTACCTAGCATGTAGCGGGCCACACACATTGCAGCTTGTTTTTAGGTTCAGCGCCCGCACTCGAGGCCAATCTACTACACATAGAGCTATGTAACAATCGAGGTAGGAATTCTTCAAGCTTGCTGCTATGCTTACTGCACCTAACCAAGTAACCTGCCAGGCTCCCAATAAAGAAGCACGGGTAAATTTTTCCGGCCTGTAAGCGAATAGCTCAATTCTATAACGCCCTTATTTATAAAGGATAATGTTCTTTAATTTTAATGGAGTGAGATCATTTATCCTTTAATGGCCACATAGTTGAAGAGTGGAATATGCAAAAGGGCATGTTTAAAATTTTCCAGGAGTCAAAAACAATTATAAAAATCAAATCTCTAAGTATTTCTAGCTTTGTGTTTCTCTTTACTCAAGGAGAGCACTGAAGTCTCGAATATATGATGGGATGTCATCAACAGCTGATAAATCAACTGGTTCTCTAATATTTAGGTACTTAGGCCTGTTTGGGCAAGAAAAATTGAACTTATATAACTGATACTTGTTCAGTAATCAGGGAACATATATGACTCAGAGCTATTGCAATTTGAATTTCCAAAATGGCTTTTAGGCCCTTTTGAATATTTTACTGTTTAGTTGTCGATAAACTAGTTGTGAAACGTAATGAAAGATGATTCCTTAATTGATTTTTGTTCACTTTGACAGCTCTACCTCATTCCTGTACCTCTTGGTACAAGGATAGACAAGAAGATCATGATATTTGCAAGCCATCAGAGACAAGATACGGATCTGAAGATGTTGACTTTCTGCAAGTCAAATATCGAAAGGAAAATTGGTGTGGAATTTCCTGAATCTCCTCATATTCCGAAAAACACCGATGGAGTTCTTGTGCCCATAACCATATCCTTCTTATCTTCAGACGTTGTATCATTCCAAGTCAAGGTATTATAAGAATTCATTTCATTTCATATTGTAGCTGAGCCCTCTGCTGTCACCCAAAATGCTCCCAGGCTACGCATTTAAATGTGGTTCCCTCCCCCGAGGGACTTCTTTTTTTTTCTTTTTTTTTCTGAAATAGTAAGACTTCATATGTGAATCCAAGGTGCAAACCCGGTTTTATAATCCATCTTATAGTACTCTATCCTCTAAGCAATCTGACAGACCCACAGAAAGTGAGTACCTTGCTTAGGGGAAGTAACCTTAGTTCTTCAATCGGCAGGATGGCAAAGCTAAAGATTTTCCACCTCAGGTGTGTTAATGCAGGACAGCTGCATTAACACACAATAAGGTGAGAAGGGGTTTATCCTCTTCCTCGCACAGTAACAAGATACAGATCTGAAGATAACATAACATGGCACAGAAAGCCCACCTGCACGGTGGGCTTTCTGCTAGGCCAAGCAGATGCAGATGTCAATTTAGTCTACAGTGTCTATAGCTCAGTCAATAAAGGCCAAAAACAGGCTGTACCCTCAACTAATTAGGGGAAATCTGGATTTTTTCCTAATGATAGACCATGATAAAGAGGTACATTCTCTCAAAAGTCCCCACTTCTCCCCCTTGTGCTTCCCCCCCTACCCCCTCTTAAAGTTCAAAATTTACTTATTTTTCACTTTTTACGCAAAACTGTTTATTTTTTGAAGAGTAGTGTTATTAACAAATTCTGCACAAAAAAGGTCCTATGCATGTTTAAAGTGAGACATACCGTTTTCGAGATATTGTTGATAAAAATTCCAATTTTTGTATAATAAATGTATGTTTGTGCGCATGTGCAAGATAAAATAATAGGCACAGAAGTTTGAAATTTATATAGGATCAACAATAGGCTAAGTATGGCCTACCATCCAAATTTCATTAAAATCAGACGTGTTGTTTTTAACATATCTTGATTCGCAAAAATAAAAAATTGGATTTTTAATCAATAATATCTCGAAAACGGTATGTCTCACTTCAAACATGCATAGGACCTTTTTTGTCCAGAATTATGTGAGAAATATTTTTGTTAATAACACTTCTCTTTAAAAAAAAAAATCAGTTTTGCGTAAAAAGTGAAAAATAAGTAAATTTTGAACTTTATGATGGGGTAGGGGGGGAAGCACAAGAGGGAGAAGTGGGGACTTTTGAGAGAATGTAGCTCTTATCATGGTCTATCATCAGGAAAAAATCCAGATTTCCCCTAATTAGTTGCAGGTAAAAACCTTTATTAACCCTTTGAGGACGGAGAGCTGTAATGTTATAAGTACCCTGGGAACGGAGTGTATTTTTCAGTAATGAACCCCCGGGCCGGACTGATTTTCAACCATGCATTAAAACTATCCCGCTTTTGACTCACTTCACTATTTACTTCATATTTTCTACAATTTTCTTTATAAAAACAAAAATATTTTTTTATTTCGTTCTACATAGTTGTGCCTATATATTAATATATTTTAATAAACGAAATTTTATTCCTATAAATAGATAGAATGATATATACATAACACTTTTTATATCTTACGTGTTATTTATATTATTTTTATTTCTTAGTTCTATATTCTATGTAAAAAAAACATAAAAAATTAAAGAATTACAACCATATAATAATAAAACTAAAAGATTCAGGCTTCGGGTAGACAATAAAAAGTACGAAAGAGTACAAAAAAGAGTATAATGTACCGGCCGTCGGCCGTCGGCAATTGTGAAATTATCCCGCTTTTGACTCACTTCACTATTTACTAAATAGTGATAGCTAAATGTCATTATTAAACAGTTCCAGGCCTAAAAAAAAAACGAAAAAGAAAAAAAAATAGATCGCCGAGATCTCAGCTTACAGGCCCTGAGCCCCGGTCTTGGCTTGCCGAGATCTCAGCTTACAGGCCCTGAGCCCCGGTCTTGGTTCGCCGAGATCTCAGCTTACAGGCCTCAAAGGGTTAACTGGGCTACTAGTAAGAATGCCTGTCAAAAGATTACAGGATTGTTTTTTGAGAAAGATCAGTGATCTGATACAGATACAGATGGTTCCCAGATCATAATTTTAGATTGTCACATACCTGAAACACTGTTTCATATTCTATTGATATATGACTTCATGAAAGTCCTTATGGAATGTTTCACTCCACAACGTGGCATGCCAACAACTGGTTCTGGCGTGGTCAAATATTTTAAATTCTACACACAACATTTTTAAATATCCCATCTATAAATCTGTTATTATTAATATATCTGTCCATTCAGTTTAAAATTACTGGGTTTATCAGTTTGTTTGGGGTCTTAACTAGTTTTGTTACAATTTGAGGCCCATTTGGACATTTTTTGATACATTAGTGTTTTTATACAAATTCACATATACCTATTGGATAAAAATGTATCTTTTTAATTCTGCACAATAATTACAGTTATTTATTATTTTCTTTGATTTCAGTTTATATTCCGTGATGGAATGGAAGGAGAGTTAGAGATATGCATGTTTGCTACCGCTACTGACAGCTTGATCCCAAACCACTGGTTCTATTTCAGTAATCAGTACACAGAGGATGAAGTAATTCAATCTTTATTTTTGTTTTTTAATTTTTAAGTTTTTGGTAGTATTCATACTACGGAAAGTTGGTAGAGCGCTACACTGGAAATGTAGAGGCCCGTGGTTTAAGTCCCGGCGTTGGAGTCTATTTTTCTCTGTCTGTCTCCCAGTGTTAATAATAATTATAATTTGATCTTTATTTTTGTTAATTTATATATTTTTTTATGACACTCGTACCTTCTGCAGAAGGAAACCAAATAAAAAAACCTAAAAGTATAAATAAGATTACACCCACAGAAGTAACAGAAGTATTATTTTACAAACTAGAAATGTTTTATAAATTCCCCTTCAAGTACATGTTGGTACTTCTTTAGATTGTTACTCTCCTATGTTGTTTTAGGATAAAAATGACTTTGACTGAATATCTATTAAGAAAAAGGGATGTTTAGACCAATGTACTTTGGGACAAAGGAATATCACACTTCTGTTTTGTAAGAGGAGTAACAGTCTAAAGAAGAACATTCCGTACACCTTCTTTAGATTGTTACTCCCCTCTATTTTTTTATAAGGGGAGTAACTATCAAGTGCCTACATGGTACAGCAACAATAATATGATATTCCTACAAATTTTTCAGCAATACATCACTCTGAAGAACAATAGATGACAAAAACTCCTTATAATAAAAGGAGTTTTTTTTTTTTTGTAAACTGCAAATTATTTTTATTATTATTATTACCATTTATTGCTTATAAAGTATTATACATTTTTAATATTTATAAATGATTCATGCAAATCAGCCTTGATGGCTGTGGTTCCTCAAGGAGGAAAAAGTTTGGAGTTTGCTTTTTTTTTGTTTCTTTTTTCCAATAGAAGTTAACAAATAAAATATTTTTCATTTAACAGAACAGCAATTTAAAAACCTAATTTAAAACTTAGTACACTTTTAAAACAGATTACTTTTAAAAAAAAAACACTCTTCGTGGCACGGCTATAGTGGACAAACAAAAGAGGCACGGGCGGCGCACTTTATGCGCCAATGCATTTTTCAAACCATAAATTGGTTAAATCCAGATTATCTAGATTGCGTTTTGGAAATGTTGAACTAAAAAGTCAATTGATGTATTTCATATTTATTTTTAAATGACATCTTTAATTATAAAAATAAAAATTACTATAAAAAATCAGTAATTACTCCTTCAGCGTTCTGACTTAGAATCGGGCTTTCAACCTTAATTATCAACCCTATTCATTATTATTAGTTGTCAAAGTCCTAAGATAACTCCTCACAACCATCATCCTAATCCGACAACTCATGCAAAACCGAAAAATATTGATCGGATGTCATAATTTTTCTATACCGGACATGGTGGCACGTCCGGTATAGGCAGCGAATACAGTACACCAAGCCAAATAAACCTGGCAAAACAATGCAGAACGAAGCAATAATCGAAGCAGACTGTTTCATCTGTTTTAGGGGTCTCTAGTGGTAGGGTAAATTGAGGTTTTATGCATCGTGAATCTTTGATTTGCAGAAACTTTTTTACTCGTGGCGCACTCCATGAGCCAGCCCGTGTCTCAAAGGGTTAAAAATAGAAATTATTTGAAAGTTAAAAATTTAAAAATTATTTTAATTAAATAGATTACTATTTGTTATTATATATATTTTATAGTTGTAAATCTTTATAATTGTATAGTTTAATACCCATCTTTTTGGAAGCAAAAATAAATGTACCTAGAAAATTGAAACTTGACCAATTAACTTACACAACAATGTTCATAATTTTAAAGGTGTAAAAAAAAAAAAAATAAAATAAAATAAAAATAGAATTCAGTCTCCCACTTGTTGGGATATATAAGGAATAGTGTGAGCTTAACAAATTTTGTATGTTTGTGTGTTTTACCCTCTGTTTTACTATACAAATACCCCTTAGGTGAAATATTTTTCTGTGTGTTAGTTAGATGATGTGAGGTCGAGGATGGGTGTGTTCAGATCTGGTTCTATGGGAAGTCGAGAATCTGCTCCGCGCCGTTACATCGGAGCTGTTGGATGGAGAGAAAGTGAAATGACGGAGGTGGTGAATCTTGGCAAGCAACGCTACTCATCTGCTTCTATGCTTCTTGTACCTTGTACAATAAAATCTGAACTATCTTCCGGCAACTTTTCTGAGGAAGATCATCTCTTCTATTGGAGCAAGTAATTATAGTTTCTCAATATGTATTGATTGGTTAATCCTTTTTTTACACCCAAGTATAAAATAGACTGCCAATTGGTGTGGCACATAGCTTTCTCATATCCCTATCACTTTACTTTATTGATTTTTTTATTAATCAATATAATTATTTATATATATATTTTGATTAATTAATACACCCTTGTAGATCAATGGAAGAGAAGTATGATGGCTCATAGGTGTAGAAAATAAATAAAATCGTTATTTCATTTGTGAAACGTTTCGACCAATAAGGTCATCTTCAGTCTTAGGGTTTGTGATATTATTCATTTTTTAGATTTTTAATAATTGTTACCATTTTTATTATGTTTATTTATTTATTAACAAATTCTAACTTTAAATGTAATTTCGATGTCAGTGTGCTAGAGCAAGATGATATTTATTGTTTAACTTTTAAAATTTAAATTTTAACAAATTACATTCAAGATCCTCTCTAATGGAGATAGTATTTTATTTTATACAATGACACATTAATTGAAACTTAATTAAACAAGACTGAAGATGACCTTATTGGTCGAAACGTTTCACAAATGAAATAACGATTTTATTTATTTTCTACACCTATGAGCCATCATACTTCTCTTCCATTTATTGATTTTTATAATTTTACAACCCATTATTGTCTATTTTGTTTTATCCCCCCCCCCCCGTTTTTTAGTGTTTTTTTGATTTTTTACATGAATTAAAGCTTCAATTTAGCAAAAGTTAAAGAGCACAGACAGTTCAAATTAATCTGGGGCTATCTGTGAGTTACTTTCGATAAACTAGAAAAGATTTCATACTAATCATATAAGTAATTTTGGAAGCTGTGGTGTAAATAAATGTATGTTTGTGTGCATGTGGAAGAGAAACAATTAAGAAGGTTGAAACTTATATGGGACCAACAATAGGCTAATCTTGACCTACCATCCAAATTTCATTAAAATCGGATGTCAAGTTTTTAAGATATTATATTGGTTTGAAAAAATAGAGCCACAGACTGACAAACCGACAGACAGACACAAACAAAAAATGTTCCCTGATGTCTTTGGTAAACTAAATCATTGTGTTTTTTCATAGTCCAGGAGATAGCGTGCAAAAAAATTTCTGACTAACATCAAGCTAGAATTTTGTGTACAAGTTAATCTTTTAGCACCTTTTAAAAATATGTGGTCGGCTAAGTTCATCTGCGGGACATAGCTTGGCAATAGGCATTTGAAGAAAACAAACCTGTGGAGAGCGGCCATGTCTCACGAATTATGGTGGACAATGTTATTTTCATGATGCTGAGTACTGAATTAGTTAGTAGACCAAAAATCAAGTCTATGTTATTTTCACACTTGATAGGTTAGTTATTCCAATATTACTAAAAATCAACGTGGTCATCTGTCAAGGGACAAACTAACATTAGCTTGATTTTTGGTCTACTAACTAATTCTGTACTCAGGATCACGAAAATCACATTTTCCACCATAATTGGTGAGACATGGCCGCTCTCCACCGGTTTATTTTTTTCAAACGCCCATTGCTAAGCTATGTCCCGCAGACGAACTTAGCCGACCATATATTCTTAAAAGGCGCTAAAAGATTGACTTGTATACAAAATTCTAGCTTGATGTTAGTCAGACACTTTTTTGCACGCTATCTCCTGGACTATTACTTTTGACTGATCCTTGCTATCTATAAAATATTATTTGTTATAAATGTTTGACTAAGCTGTTACAGAAGAAAAAATAGACACTTGTCTGGGCTTATTCTAAAAGTGACTCCTCTTAGACGGTTAGTGGTTTTAGACACTTACTGGGCACAACAAAATGGGTACTGCCTATTACCAATTGTTTTTCAATATTTTATATACAGGGTGGGCAAAAAAAAAAAAACGCACTTTTTTGAACACTTTTAATAGAGGTTTTTAATAGAGATATGAGGTTTGCGGGTTCTGAAAACTATATTCTTCTACTTTAAATTTCATATCTATAGCTTTAAAAACTATTGGGTGAAAGCCATGAAATAACAGTTTGAAATATGTTCTTAAAAAAAGACGTCCAGGTAGTAATCGTTGTTTGGTCATATAGTTTTGATAGAATAAATTACCATAATATGGTAGTTGGGAAGGGGGTGGGTCTTTGTAGGTAAGTGGTAGGAGTAAGGTGGTAGGTTGTAAGGAGAATACTCACAATTTGGTAAACTGTAGTTTGATATGGTTGGGTTTTAGTATATTACGGAATTATAAAACTCTTTTTTGTGTTATTTTTATCTCTTCTCAAGCTAAATTCACAATTCATTTAAATATTTAAATTTTTACTATTAAAAAAATGAAACAAATTATAATGTTTAACTTGATAATGGACCCAAGGAGGGCTCAAAATATTGCAAAATTGAGCCTTTTAATTCCTTAATCGACCTGAACTACTCAAGAATTGAAAACTACTAAGAATATTTTACTAATTCTTTAATTATAAATTATGTTTATTATAAATTTAACTGTTTTGGAAATTAACTCTTTATGAAGAGAATATTGAGAAATGGACTCTTTGTAAAATGATATCTTTAATTCTAAAAAAGTATGAAAATCAGACAAATGAGGAGGTAGTCCTCATTCTGCAATATTCTTTTCCATAGACATATTTTTATTGTTTTAGTCTTTTCTCAGTTGCCACCTTTGTCAGCTAATACTTTTGAAACTAAATTTTTCCAGGAAATCAAGTTATATAGTTTCAATGGTATTAAAATGAATTTATTTACATTTAACATTTTTATTAAATTTAAAATTGTTGGAAATACTTTTGAGAAAATTAAATTAATTTGTCCATATTTTGTTGCTGTCAAAAATCATCATTATAATTTGTATATTTTTTGGGGCATAGCTATTTCTACATTTTATCTTGGGGTATACATTTTCAGTTTTTGTCAACTAAATTTCACTGCCTAAAGGCTCCACATGTCTGCATGGATTACTGGCAACAGAACTCTCTGCCTTCGACAGATCTTCCCTTTTTTAAGCTATTATAAAATTAATTTTGATTAATTAAAACTTTGTTAAATTCCCCTCCGTATCTTTAATCTTCAGTTTAGGTTTCTGTACAAAGTACGAAAAGAAATCTTATATAACGGCTCTGTCTGTCTGTCTATCCGTTGGCATGTTTCAATTCATAAACTACTATAGCTAGGAACATGAAATTCGGCACACAGGTGCATCTCGGCATTTGTGACAACTGTACACTTTTTGGAGTTTTCACTCTTAATATTTCCAAGATGGCGACTAAAAAAACAGTTTATTGTAGTTGAAAGGTGATCCCTTAATAAGTATGTAGTTGATAGTGGGTCAAAAGGGATGTATAAAAAACAAACTCTCCTATCTCATTTTCCTTGCTATATTTCGACTCTTACTTGAGTCATTATCAAGCATCTATAACACAAAAAAACCACAACAATATCAACCATTTTATTTATCTGAGTAATCTCTATACTACTCTTTTTGATTAATAATGATAATCAATTGGAAAACATTTTAGAAAATCACAACTCTTACCATTTACATTTGCAAAGAAATACTCATTTTGTTTTAAAACAAAAACGTAAATTTTAAAGTGCTTTTGCACCCAAGTCTCCTAAACCTATCCATCCTATGAAGGACAATATCCCAAGTCCAAACCTAAACATACAATCATAGAAATCTGTATGTTTAGGTTGCTGTATGCAAAAGCACTTTAAAATTGACGTTTTAGTTTCAAAACAAAATGAGTATTTCTTGTGCTGTATGCAAAAGCACTTTAAAATTGACGTTTTAGTTTCAAAACGGGAAATAGTATTATCAATCAACAAAATGAGTATTTCTTGTGCTGTATGCAAAAGCACTTTAAAATTGACGTTTTAGTTTCAAAACAAAATGAGTATTTCTTGTGCTGTATGCAAAAGCACTTTAAAATTGACGTTTTAGTTTCAAAACAAAATGAGTATTTCTTTGCAAATGTAAATGGTAAGAGTTGTGATTTTCTAAAATGTTTTCCAATTGATTATCATTATTAATCGAAAAGAGTAGTATAGAGATTACTCAGATAAATAAAATTGTTGATATTGTTGTGGTTTTTTTGTGTTATAGATGCTTGATAATGACTCAAGTAAGAGTCGAAATATAGCAAGGAAAATGAGATAGGAGAGTTTGTTTTTTATACATCCCTTTTGACCCTCTATCAACTACAAAACAGTTTATGGTCATCATGACATGTTATACATCAATTTAAAGGTCTTAAAGTGTAGAAAAAGAATATGAAACTATTAAAATTTTAAACTTAATATTTTTAAGATGACGGCCAATATGGTGGGTGAATACATTGAAATCTCCTATGCTCCCAACAACATGATATGGCTTAAAACTAGATGCTATTTTTTCCAACTTGGACCTACGTCAAAGTGGTATTTACACTTCCATGACAAGTGTTCACGAACCATTGTGGGCTTACATTTAAGTTTGGGCAAAGGGACCTAACTCCTCCCCCTGGTCTAGAGACTGAAAGGAGAGCATAGGCAGGACCATTGGGGGCAGTTCCCGATGTCCGCTCAACTATGATGATTTGATATTTTTTACAGTCTATTATATTTTGTAAATCATGCAAAATTGTTACTCATATGGGTGAAAACATTGGCAAAAGAATGTTGGCTTTTATTTGATGTTTATCTTACTTTACTTGACACTTACCGATAATTTTAACACAAAACAATAATTACACATACCGATAATTTTATACTTGATGGTGATTTATTTTTGCAGGATTTATACTTATGTAACAAGATGGCTTTTGTGCTCAGTGTTTTGCGGAAGTTATCAACCGAAATTAGAAGATATAACCTGGTCTAAAGGTTTCATGGAGCAATCTCAGCTTCAACCAGCTACAGCAACCACCAAAACATTCATTGACCTTATTATAGCTCTATTTGGTTCCGAAATCTTAGCTAAAACTAATCTCTCTTGGTTAGTTAACCATTTAATTTTTATTTATTTAAATAAAGCGGTGACCAAAGTGTTACTGGTGCCCCTGGCAAGAGTATTTAACAAGGGCCCCACTGACGGGGGTCTGGATTGTTATTTCAAGAAATTTGCGCCCCGCAGAGTCTAGTGCCTCTGGCAAAAAACAACCCTGCCATCTACTTGGTACATCACTGTTCAAATATACAAGTTTTGTTGTGAAAAATAAAAATAATAATAATAATTTAAAAATGACTATTCACTTCAATGTATGTTTAAAAACTATTTCTTCACCTCATAGTCAAACTAATTATTTAAAAAAAAAAATGACTTGTTGTATGTACTACATAACAATGGCAGATAATTTTGGAAAAGTATTGTTACTAATTTGTTATTTATTAAAAAGATAATCATAATTTGAAGAAATACTGCTCAATTTTATGTTTTTAACTAGTAAAAAATAGCTTTTTTTTTAGCATTAGCTTAACTTCTGAGGCTCATACATTTTAACTAAAAGTTGCTATCTTTTAAGGCAGTCATACGTAAAGAGGAAATCCTTTAGGTTTGGACTGAACAGCCAACACAGGAGGAATTTCTGTAGGTATGTGTGTAGATCGGCCTTAAGGCCATCTATGGACAGTCCCTGAAATCCTGAACAAAATGCTAAATCCCAAACTATGCAGTCAAATTCGGAGAGTATTCAATTGACAACAGTCAGCTCAGATTTTTGAATTTTTGTTGGGAAAGCCGAGGGTTCAGTTGAGAAAATCCCCAAGGAAATCCTCCTGTGTAAGGGTTTGGTGGAGAAAATGCTCAAGGAAATCCTTCTGTGTAAGGGTTCGGTTGAGGAAATCCCCAAGGAAAATCTTCTATGTAAGGGTTTGGTGGAGAAAATCCCCAAGGAAATCCTCCTGTGTAAGGCTTGGTGGAGAGAATCCCCAAGGAAATCCTCCTGTGTAAGGGTTTGGTTGAGGAAATCCCCAAGGAAAATCTTCTATGTAAGGGTTTGGTGGAGAAAATGCTCAAGGAAATCCTTCTGTGTAAGGGTTCGGTTGAGGAAATCCCCAAGGAAAATCTTCTATGTAAGGGTTTGGTGGAGAAAATACCATGGAAATCCTCCTGTGTAAGGCTTGGTGGAGAAAATCCCCAAGGAAATCCTCCTTTGTAAGGGTATGGTTGAGGAAATCCCCTAGGAAAATCTCCTGTGTAAGGGTTTGGTGGAGAAAATGCTCAAGGAAATCCTTCTGTGTAAGGGTTCGGTTGAGGAAATCCCCAAGGAAAATCTTCTATGTAAGGGTTTGGTGGAGAAAATACCATGGAAATCCTCCTGTGTAAGGGTTCGGTTGAGAAAATCCCCAAGGAAATTCCGGAGGCTTTTTCATACAGACTATAAGATAATCTATTTAAGAATAAGTTTCAAGCTCCATCACCTTTGACTGTTAGGTATTCTTGTTATTCATTAAATTAAAAAATACGTTTCAGTGAATCTCCAGGGCTCGACGATTTTGTCAGAATTAATTATTGTTTGAAAGCCTACACGAAGATGTTGGCTCAAATGGATGTGTATGGTGTTGGCCTGTGTCATATCAGTCCTCTTTATCTTCTTAATTACAATGATTACTGTACTCTGTATGATTGGAATGAAAACAAAGTACCCGGAGTGCCTTCCGTTGTAAGTTAATTCATTTCATAATTCCAAGTTGCTTAATTTAACAGGATACATTTTAATTATAGCTTCTATAATATTTTAAAATATTACACGATTGAAGTAAAAGAGTGGGGTAAGAGTCCCCATAAAGGGTGTCCCTCGCCCTGCTCCGTCCTCGAACCATAGATACAAATTACATCATCATGATACAGATCGGACCCACATCAAAGAGTGGGATAAGAGTCCCCATAAAAGGTGTCCCTCGCCTTGCTCCGTCCTCGAACCATAGATACAAATTACATCATCATGATACAGATCGGACCCACATCAAAGAGTGGGATATGAGTCCCCATAAAAGGTGTCCCTCGCCTTGCTCCGTCCTCGAACCATAGATACAAATTACATCATCATGATACAGATCGGACCCACATCAAAGAGTGGGGGGAAGAGTCCCCATAAAGGGTGTCCCTCGCCCTGCACCGTCCACGATTCATTAATGAAATTCAGAGTATCATGGCACGGAATCGAACCCACAACCTCGAGTTGCATCAACTTATTGTTAGCTGAGCGAGCGCCTTAAGACACTCGGGTACCCTGGCTCCCTTTGGATGGCTAAGTTTGTTTGTGGGACATAGCTTGGTCAGAAGCTGTTTTAACGACAAAAAATTACTTTTTAATAAACTAAACATTTCCCTTTTCTTGGTTAATCATATTTTCGGCTCCTGACTGATTGTTAATCAAGGTTCTACTGTTCACTTTTATTTATCGTCTTCACTCTCCAGTGGAGCACAGGGAGATCATAACACCGCTGGTATCGCTCTTCAATTGCTAATTTAAGCCCAAAATGAAGGACGAAATATGACCCCTGAAGACACCATTGCAAAAAATAATTCAATTGATAAGTTTTAATTGGTACACCATAACCCTTAATATATGATTTCTTTTATTAAACTTTTTTTTCTTTGTTTTTTTTTTAAAGGAATTTCCTTCAACGAAAAAATCCAAAAAGGATTTTGAAAGTTTTTCTAAAAAAATGTGGTTGGAGTTCTACTTGCAGTTATTTAAAAGTCATACACTTGATATGTGTGTCAGTCTGGCTGTCGTGGACGACTGGCCTAAAACCCACCGCGGAACTATTCAGAGCACAATGACTCTCTCAGAGTACCACTCGTAAGCAATTTTAAACTAGATAATCCTACAATTCTAGAGAGTTTGATTTTAACACTAGTATAAAATATTTCTATCTTATCTGAGAAAAGAAATAGTCCCATTGAACTTTTTACCTTATTTAACAGTTGAAATACAGAAATACTCCAACTTACTTTATTCTGACTTAAGTAAATTTGGAGTTACGTAACACTCAACACTGCTGCTGAAAGTGATCAGGAGGTCAATTTTGTAACCTCCCTCTTTATGTAATAATTATATATCAAAATTCGATGTGATGATATGCACACAGCGTGTCAATGTGAATCTGTAACTTAGTTTGTTGTGAAATTATTGTTGTCATTTTTGGACTAAAATAACTTTTATTGTACTTATAGTTTTTAATACTTATTTATGCACCTAGGGAGTAAAGTAAGCCATTATTCCCTGGGCGAAAAAGTTGGTTCTTGAGGCGAAGCCGAAGGAACCAATGGTCCCTAAATCCCGAGGCGAAGCCGAGGAAATTAGACTCTTTAATTCCCGAGGCTAATTAGCTCCCGAGGCGCAGCCGAGGGAGATAATTATCGCGAGGGGAATAATGGCACTTTACTCACAAGGTACATTCAATATTTTATCTCCAGTAGGGAGAAAATACACATTTTCGTCCATTGCACTGTTTTTATTTATTATTTTAATAAATAACAATAATTATTAGCACTTTTAATAGCAGATATAAGAGATTTAATATTAAAAACAAATAAGAATTGGAATTAAACTCAAATAGAAGGTTATTTAGATGCAGGTTATAAACAAAGATAAACATGGTTGAAAAAGCAGTGTCGCTAACCTGATTTCAACAACTGCATTACATTAGCCATTTATTTTCTACTATTTATAAAATAATTAAGTTACAATCTTTACTTTTTCGCCCTACTTTACTTTTTGGCCCTACTTTTTGAGTTCAGGGATGAAAAGACTTACTTTAGTCCCTCTAAACTAATTCAAAATCATAACTTTTTCTCCCTACTGGAGATAAAGGTTTTTTTTATCTCCTAGTATTATTTTTTTTCTTTAAAAATTACTTAGTATGCACATACTTTTTCAATTTTTGCTTCCTAGCTTACCAAAGGTAACGGGAGCTATGTGATCGTTCTGAAGACAGAAATCCGTTTCACTCATCAGAGAACATTTTTGGTTCTGTGTCTGTCTGCCAACCAACATATCCTAAAAACTACAAGTCCGATTTTAATTAAATTTGTATGGTAGGTCATAATTAGCTCATTGTTGGTCCCATATAAGTTTCAACTTTCTGCGCTCATTTGTTTCTCTTCCACATGTGCACAAACATACATTTATTTACTCCTATAGCTTCAAAAGTACTTATATGATTTGTATGAAACTTTTATAGTTTATCAAAAGTAACCCGCAGATAGCCCCAGATTAATTTGAACCATCCTGCGCTCTTTAACTTTTGCTTAATTGATACTTTTATTCATGTAAAAATTAAAACAATTTCGACAGATTTAAAAAACGGGGGGTAATTAAATAAATTTGACAATAATGGCTTGTAAAATCATAAAATCAATAAAGTACGTGATAGGATGCGAGGACGCTATGTGCCCCACCAATTGGAAATATATTTCATGAAGGTTTTCCAATAATAGTTATTACTTACATACTCCATTTTTTCCTTAGTAACAAGTACCCTGTTGAGAATTTTTATCTAATTACATTCCTCAACTTACGGTATATTTCGCAGTCCCACCTATTATTTAAGTCCAGGGTATTACTGTATTTTTAAAACATTTTGTTCATAAGTTATACTTTTCAAGGAATCAAACTAAATGCAAAGGCAAGATTAATTTATAGCCACCTCTTCATTAACATGAGCCCTAAAGGGCTAAAAAAAAAAAAAAAAAAAAAAATTGTTTATTGTTATCCAAACTTGAAAAGCTCTTGTGCTGTCTCCTTTTCTTGGTTTCTAAAAGCTATTGACTTATTTCTCCTTAAAAATATTTTTGTTTCAGGATTGCTTTTGATAAAATGAGTCCTATTTCAAAGATAATAACGGGAGATATGTTGGATCAAGTTAATCAAGATAGGAGTCATAGTGAAGCTGTTCTTGTAGCTTGGATTTCAAGGACGTATAAAAAAGTCAGAGGTGAAAACATTATTGAACTACCACCGCTGGACGAGGATAAGGTGCTTTCGTAATATCCAACCTGTATAAGGGTAAACGCATGCCGAGGAGGTGTAGGTGTAGTTGTAGGTGAAGGTGTAGCTCTCGGTGTAGGTGGCAGCACATACTAGAAAGGTTTACCTCGCCTCTTACCTCACCGCTTACCTCGCTGCTTTCAGAGATTTTTATCATGTAGTTTATACTGACTCCCGGAGCAACACAGTACTGGTTCTGTGCTCTAATCTTGTTTTTTTTTTTTTTTTTTTTTTTTTTATCATATTACATGTTTTGTTTTTTTTAAATACGATCTATGACAGTAGCGATAGTGGTGAGATTTGCTCAGCAAATAAGAGGTTGAATGATTTCTACAATGAATAATCGGAGGTATGTGAAAACCCAGATAATTTTTATGAATACTTAAGAATGCCAGTGTAGAACTAGAGGCTAGTGGGTTAGTAGGAGTTACCAGGTAACTGGTTACTAGCTCCTAAAGTCTTCAAACTTTTCTTACCCCTGGCCGGGTAAGCTAATAAGTAGATAGCCCTATAAAAACATTTCAAAGGGCTTGCAATCTAGCCCTATGAAAACATTTTTAGAATTAATAATACTTTAATTATTTATAATTTACTATTTTGGTAGTATTCATACTACGGAAAGATTAAATTTTAATTTAAATCAAATTATAATTATTATTAACTACAGGAAACAACCAGAGAAAAATACACTCCAGCGCTGGGATTTGAACCACAGGCCTCTATATTTCCAGTATAGCGTTCTACCAACTAAGCTACGCAGGAGAATGATTTCCTCTGACGTTAATGATACCTTGTCCCGAATTTAAGCTTTCAATTTTCCACAGATCTGAGAAGTCAACATTAATGACATAGAACTAGACCGAGAAATAACGCTTATAATTATAAAGTACCCAATTAGTACCTGTACCTCGTACAATCACTTAGAAATTCATATTTTACGATTTTGGTAGTATTCATACTACGGAAAGATTAAATTTTAATTTAAATCAAATTATAATTATTATTAACTACAGGAAACAACCAGAGAAAAATACACTCCAGCGCTGGGATTTGAACCACAGGCCTCTATATACAGGTACTAATTGGGTACTTTATAATTATAAGCGTTATTTCTCGGTCTAGTTCTATGTCATTAATGTTGACTTCTCAGATTTGTGGAAAATTGAAAGCTTAAATTCGGGACAAGGTATCATTAACGTCAGAGGAAATCATTCTCCTGCGTAGCTTAGTTGGTAGAGCGCTATACTGGAAATATAGAGGCCTGTGGTTAAAATCCCAGTGCTGGAGTGTATTTTTCTCTGGTTGTTTCCTGTAGTTAATAATAATTATAATTTGATTTAAATTTAATTATTTAATAAGAACCATCAGTTGTAACCTGATTGAATTAAAACTGGATGTACAGAAGTGGGTTATCATCCATCTACAAAAAGAGGTAATTATGAAGATAGATGAAGACTAAAAACTGCCTTCGAGATGGCAAAGATGGTAAAGCATAATGCAGTAAATTAAGTTTAGTAGTGGATCCTTTTAGGGTTCATGGGAAATAAATTAAATTAATTTACTCCATTCATTTTTTGCGGCAACGTTTCGGCCTGACCGGCCATTTTCAAGCCTAAAAATTACGTATATTTTATTAGTTTAACTACAATAATACAATATATTGTAGTTAAACTAATAAAATATACGTAATTGTTAGGCTTGAAAATGGCCGGTCAGGCCGAAACGTTGCCGCAAAAAATGAATGGAGTAAATTAATTTAATTTATTTCCCATGAACCCTAAAAGGATCCACTACTAAACTTAAAATTATTAGAGGGTACACTTACAGCCAATTTTCATAGCAGTAAATTACATTATTAGGATTTTTTAAGTGTATTTAAAACTCTACACCTACCTGAAAAGTACGTTCTGTTTGCTTACAATTTTAGGATAATACTTTTTTTTTATAAATTGGATTACCCAAGCATGTACGAATGAAGGTTTCATCCATTATATTTTCCTCACATATACATTTCATATATTTCTGTTTCAAAGTCATTGCTTGTTTGGTATATTTTAGGTGGTGGATTTAGGACAAAGCCTGAGGAACGGTGTAATTCTTGCCGGTGTCACTGCCTATTATTGTCCTTTCCTTGCATACATTCTGACTCATATAAAACGTGAACCTATTAGTGATGAAGAGGTAAGTTTATTTGAAGTCTAATGTTATCCAAATGTTAAAGGACTAGTTTTATAACATCTTGTTAAACTATATCAGTATATTGTAAAACTTCCTTTATGTTGAGACAAAATGTCAGCTGCTCACCGTATAAAAGGAATGTCCCATAAGTATCAAGTATATAAATGCATTTATTAAAGATATATTTACAATGATTTATTGGCACTTCTTTAGATGGTTACTCCCCTTATAAACAAAACAGAGGGGAGTAACAATCTAAAGAAGGTGTATGGAATGTTCTTCTTTAGATTGTTGCTCCCCTTATATAAACAGAAGTGTTATATTCCTTTGTACCAAAGTACATTGGACTAAACAACCCTTTGTTGTATATTTATTTAGTCAAAGTAATTTATATTCTAAAACAAACATAGGGGAGTAACAATCTAGAGAAGTACCGATTTATTTAATATTTTTCAAAATAAAACTCCTACATCAGTATACCACTGCCAGCGCTTTTTCCATTTGAAGTCAAGCCCTCTAGAATTCAGCAACTGCGAGGCTGATCAGGTACCCTGTCAAAGCGGCTTAGACCACCACAATGGTCCCGAGACTATGTCCATTCAGGTTTATTTTCAGGAACATAGGAGGAAACAAACTGAATTCAGAGGGAACAATTTCCGTTCGGATGTGGTGGACCCTAATGTTCCCATTTTTGAGCACTTCTATATGAAAATACATCATTCACTGTTTATCCAACAGGCTCAAATTCCTTATGTACCACACTTCTAGTGTCAAAGAAGACAATACTCATTCTTTTTAACACTTGATTTGATCATGCAAGCCTTCTTTAGTCAAGTAGAATCTTCAATACTCTTCCAGCCATCTTTGAGTTTTTTTATTTCACTCTTAAATACACTTTCTAGACATGGCTTCTTCCGTGAGCCTTTTGCGTCTTATCAAAATGGTCTGTGCCAGAGTTGTTCCAGTTTAAAGTTAAATTTGATGGAACAACACAGCTCAATGGTTTTCACTGGTTTGTGACTCTCTGTGTGTGATCTACACACACCAAAGAACCTGAGTCAGCTGAGATAAGTCTTAGATGGCATTCCGCACCACCGATCCTGCCTATAGACACTACCCTCTAGCCTTTCACATTGGAAGGATAAAATCAGTCCTGATACTTATCGGACACACTATGTTGGTTACCAAAAGTAAGTTACAAACAAAGCAGACACCATTGTAGTGCTAGTGCTTGCCAAGGTTTTGGTGGAATGATCTAATCAGTAGTGTTAAGTAACTAAGTGGATATCGACTGTGAATAGTGTTAATGTTTCAGATTTGTCATAATGCTAATCATTTGATCCTTGCTTGGGACGAGGTGAAGCTTGGGATGATGGTGAAGTCAGAAGACATATTAGAGTGCAATCCCATCTTCATGATGATGTTGGTTGCTTATCTCTATCTTTCTCTACCTACATTTCTACCAGCGTATGTTTTACGTGCAGCCGTACCTTTGGCCGATGCTGGAACAACAGTAAGACTTAATTAGCTTAAAAATTTTACTAGGATAAAAGTATAGTGAAGCAGGTTAAATAGTAATCACTGGTCAAGATTCACTAAGGTGCCTTTCACACCGAAGTAGCAAGTCGCAGGTTGCATGCTTCCTAGTAAAACCAGCCGGCTGGATCTCGAGTTGCACTTGCCACTTGCTTTCAGGATGCATGTGGTACTTGCATCTTCGGTGTAGGCTCGTTCTATTACCTTGACTCCTTAGATAATCCGGTGTGACAAGGACGCATGCAACCTGCAACTTGCTACTTGGGTGTGAAAGCCGCCTAAAATCAAACGGACAGAGTTAATGGTACAACATTGTAATATATGATATCAATCATCACATAAGAATCAAAACAAGTTTGGGTCAGCGGGTTGATGTGAAAGGCTTTTTCATTGGTCCATTCAAGGCCCCTTTTCATCGGAAAACGTTATCCGCCCAAGCGTTGACGCGTAACACTTGTGTAAACATAAGCTTCAAAAGACGGGAAAAAGTGTTATTAAGGAAGCCTGTTACTTGAATTGTTTTGATTATTTTTGTTATATATGTCAAAAATGTCACTTTCTTTTGTAAATAAATAAAATATAATCATGTAAAATTTCCCCCTGATACAAGCAGAAGCTGTAGAGTAGGGAAGAGATATATTTTATAATATTTTAAATTAATTGGCCGGGTAGGTAGAAAACAGTCCTATTTCAATCCAAACTCCTTTAACAAACATACTCTTTCACTATAAACTCATCATAATCAACTTTTTTCTTATATTCAATATATATTTATAGTAAGACTCCATCAAGCTGTTCAAGTATAAGTAGCTACCTATTTATATCGTGATAGTATACTCATGCCATTATACTTTGTAAATCTGACAGCTCAGATTGGCCAACCTATGTGAGGGAAAAAATAAAACCACTAGGTGGTTATCTTAAGGTTATCCAGAGATATTTTTGTTTGCCTAGTTAGCCCCACCTACTACCCGCCAAAATCTCGTGCTCTCATTCGCTGCCCTCCGTTTTTTTTTTTTTTTTTTTTTTTTTTTTATTTTCCCGCACTGTCAGAATAACAAAGTATAATGGCATGAGTACAGGTAACACCGAATATGAGTCGCACTCTAAACCCACTGTTTATAGTTTATCGAATGTTTTGATAAACAAAAAAATTCTTTTGAAATCTAAAAGCGACAGTTAAAGACATAACAATAAATAATGCTCCATACTCTGTGCTACAATTTACAAGGGGTTTTGTTGTTAACAAGACAAAATCTTCATGTAAACTAAGAATTGAATAAAATATGAATGTATGACTGCTCATTGTCAATAATCTTGTCATATTGTCAATGTCCCCACCACTTTCTGATATTAAATTTTGTCTTCAATATCGCGACTGTACACTGTCAATAATATTGTGAATATTTTTCTGTACTAAGGATACTATGCAATGATTGAATAGAATGCTTTATGATGCTGTTATCAATAATATATTGATATTATTTACAATAATTCCTAAATTATATGGAACAAAGAAAAATAAGAAAATCTTAAATAAAAATAATCTGAACAATTTTTTTCAATTTTCTAATATTTTAATATTTTTTCTCAAACATTTCTTACCAAGAAACATTTCATTTCTTAGTAACTTTCTAAAAATAAATTTGGAAAAAATGGAATACGTTAAATTAAAACGTCTTATATTGTCCTGAAAATGTATTTGCTCCACTATTTATTTTTCTTTTTTTGAGTTTACTCAACTCGTACACTTCATCAACCACTCGAACCAATCCAAATATTTATTTATTTTCTCGACTTTGTAGATTTATACGTATTGTTTGTTTAAGTATCAAAGTAGAAAGTAAATTAAAAAATATACTTGAGTTGAGAAACATTTACTTATGAAATGGGGTCAAGAATACAACATTTTCATTTTTTATGTATATAAAAGTTTAAATTTTAATGAATTTAAGTCCATAAAGTGATTAACTTTCTCCTGGAAGGCAGTATGCTTGTCAAAAAAAATATCACAATACTTTTTTGTTATAGTGAAAACTGATTAATGATATAAAAAACTGGTTGTGAGTGCCACACTAACCTCATGTTATCCATTACACATTATACTAGGCATCGCGTGGCTCTATCATTGAAGCGAGCGTATGGTAATAAATATGTATTGAATATTGAAAAAAAAGATAATCATGAATCATGATGAGTTGATAGATAGTGGGTCTGGTAGTAGTACAGCGGCTAGTAGTAAGGGAACCACCCCGCATTCTTACTATTCCACAAACCACACATCTCTTTTTCAATTATTATAAATTGTATTTCTCTGCTACAAAAAAACTACTGCATGTATCAAATTGAAATTTTGCATGCTTGTTTCAATTGTGCATTAGATGGTGTATATGAAGTTTTATTAAAATCGTTAGGTTAGAACATAAGATATCGGTAAAAAGGTTGTTTTCTCTATTATAAACGTTTAGGTCCGCTTTAATAGTTTTAGCGATCTTTATTAATTCATAGCGGTGTCGCTGTTGGTTTTACTAAAAAATGTTATTTGAAAAAAATGTTTGTCTCATCGAATAGATGATGATAGAATCTTTTCCCGTCCTGAAATTCCAATTTAATTTTTGAACCTCTCGTTTACGCGAGCATTGCGTGCGAACTCTTGGGCGGATCACGCTGTCCAACGAACTTAGCCTGAGTATTAGTAAGAGGAACATGTATACCAAATTTCAACTAAATCGGCCAACTTTTACTCAAGTTATCGTCGGACACGTAAACGTTACACACAGACAGACAGACAGACAGACAGACAGACAGACAGACAGACAGACAGACAGACAGACAGACAGACAGACAAGATGCATATTTCGTTGAATGTAAGAAGCTCGCTTACGCTCGCTTCAATAATGGTCGCTTGCAATTTATGGCTTGCTGTGCTATACATACGTTTGTTAGTTATAATTGTATAGAGGAAGCATTAGGATGTAGCAAAAAAAAAAATAAAATAAAATAATAATAATAATAATAATAATGCCCTGAGTCCGTAAAAAAGATTTTTTTTTTTTTAAAATGTTTTGCTGTAGTCTGTGCTAGGGTATTAAGTGTAGCCCCAAACATGTGGACTATTTTTCTGGGCTAAGCTAAAAATCCTAATCTACAAGTCTTGAAGAAACACATATTGATAATTTAATTTTTACTTACTAAATCCTTTTATTTCTGAAATCATTAGATGGTAAAAATTTAACTCTTGTATTTAAGATGGACCCAAAAGCTACCCTCCAAAACCTGCAATATGACCACTTAATTTTCAGGCACGATATTAGATATATACAGGAGATACACGATATAGATAAGGGTTTGTGGTGGTTATTAAATAAATTGTATAAAAAATAGTTTGCCAATTAGTGCAGCTCATAGCTTTCTCGTGCCCTATTTATTATAATTTCATGATTGTATGCTTTTACAACCTATGATTGTCAAATTTATATCATTTTTCCCCTCGTTTTTTTAAATCTATCAAAATTATTTTGATTTTTTCAATGAATTTAAGTATCAATTTTGTAAAATTTAAAAAAAAGCAGTTGGTTAAAATTGACCCGGATTTTTCTGTGGGTTACTTTTGACAAATCATTATCCGAATTAAAAAAAAAAAAAAAATCAGATTAGTACTTTTGAAGATAAAGGTGTAAATAAATTTGTTTGTGTGCATATGGAATAGAATCAAAAAAAGGGGGAAAAAATGCAGAAGGTTAAAACTTATATGGGACCATCAATGGGCTTATTATATCCTAATATCCAAATTTCATTAAAATCGGACGAGGTGTTTTTAAGATATATTATTGGTTCCCAAAATTGTAATTTCTGTCTTGGAATTTTTGAAATTGGAGACTTACATTTTTTTTCAATTTCTCTTCAGAATCATCACATAGCTTCTGTTACCTTTGGTAAGCTCAGAAGCAAAAATGTTTAGGAACGGAAATATCATCCTTCTTTATTTAAAATATCTCCTTTGAAAAACCAAGATTGTTATCAAAACTCCGGACCTTAAGAAGATTATCACCATTCGGAAGCTTGTAATCTAGGCTCGGAGTTAGTTAGAATTTTTTATCATTTAACAATTTTAGTCTTTGTGTAAGCCCTTTGACAAGCCTAAATCCACGAGGCTGTTGCTTCATGGATTACTATTGTTTATATTTTTCATCACCATTCCGTTCTTTTTAAGGAAATGTGAAAGTTCTCTGTCTCTGTATATTTATTTATTTTTTGCAGGTTCTGTCGCTAAATAATCAGTCTAATTTTGAGTTGAGGTATTACGTGAAGCTTTATCAGGATGCTCATGAACCTTTCAGCGTTACCGGATCTAAACCTTATTACAAAGTTAAACCAAAAGGAACGGTTCACATTACCATACACTTTGTATCTAATAGAATTGGCAAAGTAACAGGCAAGTCGTACTTATTGAAGTTAGTGGTAACAAACATAAGATCATAATAATTCTTCTCTTTTTAATAAGTTGAAAGAATGAAGGTTTGTTAAAAGTTATCTGGTGTTTTGAGCCTGTAGTATATATATAGTTAGTTCAAATTGGCAACTCTTTGTTTATTTTCTTACCTCCAAATTAAGTCTCTCTTCTTATTCAATTCATTTTGTGGTTGAGCCTTACTTCACCTTACAGGGTAAACTTCTGGGGCCATTCCACTAATCTTTTAAGAGCACAATGAGGCCTCCATCATTTTCTTTTGTGACGCAGCACCATGTCGTTGGTGAAATTCTAATACCTCATAACAACTTTTGTATGTAATTCTAATACTCAAACACAACTTTTCATGAGGGCAAAAAAACATATATTTCTTGATGAAAAACCATGTAACCCAGATAGCTTGCTGACAGTGATGCCAAGTAGTGTTGTTATTTTTGTTACATGTTATTTTTTTTACAGGGTATAGCACTAAAATCAATCCCCTACTGCTTACTGGGTATTTTCCAATCGATTCAGTACACAGTTTGTAATAGGAATGGCTCATAACCCAAAAAATAAAAAAGTGGGTTAAGAATTACACCAACGATATGTGTGACATAGAAATTCATCTCCCCATGGGTTCTCCTACCCAGGGTGCCAAGTCCCTTATAAGCCTGGCAGTCCACCGCCCTGCAGTACTGCTTCCTCTAACCCTACTGCTCAGAGCTTTGTATATTTATATTATTTCCCTCCATTTTGTTTTATTGTCCTCTAGTTCTTAATCAGCGACCCTGAAAACCCCTTAACCACTTTTTGTTTTTAAATAAACATATTTAACTTATTAGTCCATGGCAAAACTCAGAGCTCTTTTTATTTCTTGAATTTGTCTGTCTGGAGATCGTTTTGCTCCTTCGAAAGTACTCAACATGAAAATTTGAATCTGCAGTTATGTTATGGTAATAACCCAAATCCTTGAAACAAATAGAGAAGCCCAAATAAAGGAAGCATATCCCTCAAAAATGAGGGATGCCTTGAGTGCAAAGATGTATTTGGTTTCGTTTTGGACCAATTCATCTTTACATCGGCCCTGAAAATTGATTTTTTTCTTGTCCCCCATTTATTATTTCAACGAATCAAAGAAAACACTTGAGCATTCGCCCCGAATGAGCATGCGTTTCCATTCGGCTCGCCCTCTCCATTTCTAAGCAAATCAGGGCGGATGGATGCTCATTCGGGGGCGAACGCATGCTTATTTGGGGGGCGAATGTATGCTCATTCGGGGCGAATGCTCTAGTGTGCCCCACCTTAAGAATGTTTCATATGTTACCATGTTTTGTAAGAACAAAATGTTCCCTGCCCCTAAAATATTAAAAAAAAATAGGAATGGTTTGAGCTGTAGACTTCGGATAAGTTTCATTGTGTTTGGACGACAAAAATGTATTTTATCTCCAGTAGGGAGAAGAAAAAGGATTGCCAACTTAATTATTTTATAAATAGCAGAGAATGAATGGCTAATGTAATGAAGTGGTTGACATCAGGTTGGCGACACTGCTTTTTCGACCTTGTTTATCATTGTTTATAACCTGCATCTAGTAGTAGTAGTAGTAGTAGTAGTAGTAGTCTAGTACTTCCTACTAGAACGGGTAGGACGAACCACTGGTTCGAACCTTGCAATTAGACCATCTTTTAGGCCCTTTTTATGTCCCGTGGTGGAGAGTTCCAGCTACTTCACATATCATACATTTGTACATTTTACCGCCGAAGCGAGTTTGGTGTGGTCATTAGTAAGCTATATATGCGTGCGTCTAAGCGTGGGGGAAGAGTGCCCCATAGGGGTGTCCCTCGCCCTGCTCCGTCCTCGAACCATAGATACAAATCACATCATCATGACATGGATCGGACCCACATCAAAGAGTGCCCCATAGGGGGTGTCCCTCGCCCTGCACCGTCCACAATTCCTAGATGCAATTCAAAGTATCATGGCTCGGGATCGATCCCACGACCTCGTCGCCTCGACTTATTGATAGCTGAGCGAGCACTGTAAGACCCTCGGCCACGCTGGCTCCCTTAACCTGCATTTAAATAACCTTCTATTTGAGTTTAATTCCAATTCTTCTTTGTTTTTAATATTGAATCTCTTATATCTGCTATTAAATGTAACAATTATTGTTATTTAATAATAAATAAAAACTTTGTAATGGATGAAAATGTGTATTTTCTTCCTACTGGAGATAAAATATTGTATGTACCTCGGGAGTAAAGTGCCCCATTATTCCCCTCGCGATAATTATCTCCCTCGGCTGCATCTCGGGAATTAAAAAGTCTAATTCCCTCGGCTTCGCCTCGGGATTTAGAGACCATGTTTCCTTTGGCTTTGCTTCAAGAACCAATTTTTTCACTCAGGGAATAATGGTTTACTTTACTCCCTAGGTGCATAAATAACTATTAATGTGTTTGTTTCACATAATTATAATTATAACAAACTATTCAAAATGTATTGCTAATGTACGTATGAGTAATTGGGGGTGTAATGTGCTTCAACAAAAATAAAAATTATAGTATCCCAGATAGCACAGATTTACCAAATATCGTGTTATCTGGGAACTGTCTGCTTTGTTCAAAGTGAGGTGCTATCTTCTAAACAGTTGTCTTCAACAATCATATGATAAATAATCTCTTTATATCCAATAAAGAGATACTAATAAGTTGTTTAAAAACTTTAATAAAACCTCAGTGTAATGATAAAATTATTATTTGTAGGTCTGCTTGTACTGTGTGGAGCCAACGGACCTGATATCCATGGAATGAACATGTGTGTTAAGTTGGAAGGTGAACCCACGTTAACAAAGATAAGCAACAAAATAACAGTTAAACTACCCATGTATCAACAGGTGTTCTTCTACCAGAAAATATTCTCACCTTATGACAAGGTGGCCACCTACAATCTGGAAATCAGCATAGCTAAACCTTCTCTAGGTAATAATATTCAATTTATTCTTGTTTTTCTTGTGTCTCTTAATGTTCTATTTCTTGGAGTTTAGCTTCGAAACAAATGGTTGAGTTTCATTTTATAACATTTTAAGCTTACAGTAATCCTTGGTATCATTTAACATAAACGACAAGAGTATTTTTTACCTCTATCACAATAACTGTTTAACCCTAGAACGACACACAATTGTTTTTACGTAAACTGCATACCTCTTCACAGCCATAAGTATTAACTCATTTATAAACTCTGTCCTTTGCTGCAGTCGGCAGTCCAACCAGGATCTCCTGCTTCCAAAACATGGATGAGACTTACGAGCTATCGATTACTGAAATCATAAAATTTCTTAACTAAATTCAAAAAGTCCAAAGCATGTTTAAAAACCGTGGTTACTACTAAGATAGGATGGAGTAAAATCTTTCCTGTGTGTGTTATGACTTGTATGAGTCATAGTTGTGATCAGTGGCGGATTAAAGGGGGGGGCGGGGGTGGCGACCGCCCCCCCCTTGATTATACTTTTTTCCAACGCCTACCAAATTTCATATCAGAAATGCATAAAAGCGCTGTTTTGAGAGGTAATATTTTCAAAATTTTCCGAGGGAGGACCCCCGGCCCCGCAATATATCCTCCCCCCCCCCCCCAATAATAAACTTTTGACGACGCCAGGCGTCCCGGAGTTGTCCCGTTTTTGGAATTTAAATCCCGAACTTGTCTCCCGAAAACACTTTTGGTCCGTTGTCATGGGCTTAACGGCTCCGTAGATGTATAAAACGAAAATATTAAAAATCCCCCTTTAGCTTCCGAGCTTACCGAAGGTAACACACTGTGATAAATTTTCGTTCCCAAGAACGAAATTTTTTTTTTAGGTATTTTAGACAAAGGGAATGATTAGGTGCACAACTTTTATTGTGTTACAATAACTATACTTTTAAGTTTGTATTATATATTTTTTTTAAATGTACTTGTGTTCATGTTCATACTTGTTTTCCAACAAACTACACCATATAATCGAGCCAAAAATTACCCTTTTGTGACTAAGTATTAAAATCAAATTTTACCTCAGAAATGCATTTAAGCGCTGTTTTGAGAGGTCATATTTTCAAATTTTTCCGGGGGAGGACCCCCGGACCCCCCGCTATATGGACCCTACAATAATTAACTGCTAACGACACCTATGACTTACGGTTAAGATATTTTACTGCAGTCGGGGGGGAGGAATCCTGAGAGCTCCCCCTCCCCCCCCTTTCCTTAGGGCTTTCCATACTCCCGAAACCCATTGGAGGGTCAGATCGCCACCCCCTAGATGACACCCTTAATCCGCCACTGGTTGTGATATGTTACTGCTAGATCATTTGACGCATTGGGTGTTCTATATTTTTTCCACTTTTTTTTACGCCCAAAGGCAGACCACTTTATTAGGTCCATTGAACAAACCCGGGTTGGACAACTGACTCTTTACCTATGTGTGAAGTGTTGGGTGTTGTCAGTTGACCAAGTTCCCCCCGCTCAATGTTCACCTAGCATTGTTTCAATAAATCTATCTTTGAGTAACTACTCGAAAGAGTAGTACCACCAGGTTTCGGCCTGGAAACCATGCTTGAAATCGAAAAGTGGATACATGGTTAACGACCAAACAATTCACCCAAAATGTCATGGGTTTGTTCAATGGGCTCACCTAAGTGGCCTGCGTCTTCGGGTTTAAAATGACTGATTTCCTTTAAACTACTACCATTCCTTTAACTACTATTGTGTTAAACCGACTAAAATTTAAACAATGTGAAATGAATTATTAAATAAATAAAATAAACATAAAAGAAAGTTAATTTGTCTTGCAGATATGAGACAAGTTCAAGAGTGGAATACACGTAAAAAGTGTGTATTTCCTCAGATGGTAGTTCCTGGTTGTCACTCTATGTCAGTGCCAGCATATCCAGATCACGGAGTTGTCCAACTTGCTTGTTGCTGCTTTACTACTACCAAAGCAGTAAGATGGATTACTTTCAGCAGTGCTACAGCTGGTGATTTTGTTTGCAAGGTTAGTCATTTGTATGGCCGATTTTAAGTCAATTTGTTGAGAAATACATTTTTTTTTTTTTTTTTTTTAACCAAGTGAACTCTTGTATTGAAAAAAAAAATCCTACATATTGTTCTTGGGGACATAGTCTTATTTTAAATATAATACAAATCATAAGATAAATGTGTTTGTTTTAGATAATTCTTCAACCTCAAGAGGAGAGGAACCCTGGTTCGTACACCATAGAATACCCACTGAGCAGTTTTTTAAGTGAGGAGAAAGAAGAGGCTTTTATACCCATAGAACTGAAGATACCCTGCGCTAACTTGTCTCTAGTTAAAACCAGCCTCCAGATGCTCTCCCTTATGGTCAGATACGATGAGCTCTACTTCTACAATAAATATTGGGGTAAGTGCCAAAATCCTCAGTTGCCTTAGTAGTAGTAGTAGTAGTTACCTAGTACTTCCTACTAGACGGGTAGGATGAACCACTTGTTCGAACCTCGCAATCAGGCCTACAGTGGACCCATTTTACTTCCCCGTGGTGGAGAGTTCCAGCTACTTCACACATCATACATTTGTACATTGTACCGCCAAAGCGAGTATGATGTGGTCATTAGTAAGCTATATGAGCGTGCTTCAAAGTGTGGGGGAAGAGGACCCCTCAGGGGGTCCCCTCGCCCTACTCCGACCTCGAACCATAGATACAGATCACATCTCATGACACGGATCGAACCCACTAGACATTGGGGGGGAAGAGAACCCCTCAGGGGGTGTCCCTCGCCCTGCTCCGTCCGCGATTCATAGATGCATTCAGTGTATCACGGCCCGGGATCGAACCCACGACCTCGAGTTGCCTCGACTCAGTGATAGCTGAGCGGTGTCTTTCGACCTCGGCCACCCTGGCTCCTTCTCAGTTGCCTTTCTTTAACCCTAATACTTGGTGACCCTTAACATGATCGTGGTTAATGTTATCAGCCGCTTAGTGTAATTGAAATAGCTCGGAACAGTCCCACTCAATACAATGACTATCCAAAATTGTAGAACATAAAAAAGCTACAGTGATAAAATGGAACAGAGACAGACTCCTCTCTACAACACAAGGCGGATAGATGCCTTAAAGTAGAGAGTTCCTTATGCCATTAATTGTGTGTAAAGCACACCAGATATTCTTTCTGTTGTATATTTTATAATTATATTGTGAAATTTATGTGGTCTAATTACAAAGATTGTAAAAAAAATTATATTTTTGACAAATAAAGGAACATTTCATTAAAAAAAAAAAAAGAAAAAAAGTGAGGTCATTGAAATTAGTTAGTATATTATACAATAGGAACTTTATAGTTCCATAGTCTCCAAGGATCTTTGTAACCGAAGACTAACAATATTGCAACAATATTATAACAATTAAAAAAACAATGAACATTATTATAACAATAAAAAAACACTGAAAATGAACAACAATTGGTAACATTGAAAATTGAACACTTTCCCTAAGTGATTTATATATTTGTAATCTATTTTTCAATACCTTTCATTTGATACCCCACTCAAAATTTAAAAAAATATTTTTTTCGCATGACGTGAGTTATCCGCCATTTTGGATTTGAACAGCTGATAATTTTGAGTTCGCTATATTTTTCCTGTGTGCGCGTCAAAACAATCTTTAATATTGGAAAGTTTCACGTTTCTATATCTTTTTATTCAAAAGTTATTGGAACCGTACAGAGTGACAGACAGACAGACACATGAACGATATAAGGGTTTCTTTTTTTGGTTTTACCAATGAAACCCTAAAAAAAAGAAACATGTTTATTGTTGTTATTGTCGACATGTAGGTGAGGATACTAAACCAATCTTTTTAATTATTTACTCACCGGTATATCTTAAAAAAATCATACATTTTGACATTGTGGGAAAACGGTTGAGAATAGACCCATAGTTTATATGAATGATTTATATTCTAATGAAGTTTAGAATCACCCTATTTATTTTTGTACATATATCGCCAATCCCACTGTATATTGTATGTTTGTTTCGAATTTGGGGGCCCGCCCGCAATTTGGGCCCATAGTTACGCCACTGAAAAGGTTTCACATTATTGTTTGAAACTTTCATGTTAATCTCCTTCACTTATTACTCCTAAACACTCATTAAATAAGTTAAAAAAAATATTAAATGAGTTAAAAAATTCTTTTAGAGAAAGGTTTAAAGAGTTTTGTATGTATAATATTGGATTATAAATAATTAGTTATTTAAACTAATAAGGCGGGATCATGTGTAATTAGTGATAAAACATTTGTAAGGTGAATTAAGTATTTACTTTAGTTATTATTAAAGCACATAATGGTTTACCCCTATTTTCTGCTGGCTCTTTCTCTTATCTATATATTTATATATATATATATATATATATATATATATATATATATATATATATATATATATATATATATATATATATATATATATATATCTAATATCTAATAATCCTCAACCAATATAACCTAAATTACTCAGTCAACAAGTTGTCCTTAATAAATTATATATTTTCTGTTAAAGCCTCTATTTCAACTTTAAATTTGTATATAAGTGGTTTCCCTCAATTTACTAGGCAAATGCCAGGTTGATCCACTCTTAAGTCAGTCCACAGACTGCCTATGATACCCGTTTGAATACCCGCAAAAAACCCTATCAAAAATCCAATCATTTATTTTTCTAAATCTGTTTAGAAAAATAAAAAATAAAAATACATACTCCAAAATTGTCCATTATACCCTTCCCTAAATTTGATTAAAAAGATCCAATCCCTTATAAAATATCAAAATTAAAAAAAGGCACAAAATAACCCCTCCCAAAATAACATTATGGCTCCGGTAAATACAATTTTTTTTTGTTACTTATGCCAATAAAGAATTTGTTTAAAAAAATAAAAATAAAAATAATAATTTATATGACTAAACTATTTTTGCATGTTTATAGAATTTATTTCTTTATACGTATCAATTTAAAAATATTTTATTTAAACTAGTATAGATCTGTGAGCAGTAAACCCTCGCTTCCAAATAAATAAGTTAAACCCTTTTATGTACATTGATTTTCTTCAAGGTAAAACACATACCAAATGTCAAGAAGAAACGAAGAAATAACATTTTTATTAAAATTCTAAAAAAATAAACCATAATATACTACATACAGGGTGGTTCAAAAGTCTCCCCCCCCCCATCTTAACTTTTGAACGGTTTGAGATAAATTAATGAAACTTGGGGAATCTCTACCATGCAAGTTTGTTTTCATGCAATCACCCACAAGGGGCACCCACCCACTTTTCCCCCTGCTCACCCAATTTCAAGTTGGAGTGTATATTTTTGATAGCATATTTGGATTCTACGGTGAAAAATAATACACTTTTACTTGCAACTATTTTTCCTATCTCCAATATTTTTCCCCCTACAGTGCCCCCCTGATAAGCAAAATAACCCTTCCGAAATAGTAAAAAATAACACTTAGATCGTTATAAAATCTAAACAGTTTGAAATAAAGTTATGGAACTTGGGGGATCTGTACCATGTAAAGGGAAGTGTTTAATCATCCACTCGCGTACTAGGGGCAACCACTATTTTGCCCCCAGGCGCTGAAATCTACCATTTTTATACCTTTGCCCCGTCATAGGGGGCACAATATTGGAGATAGAAAAAAAAGTTTGAAGTAAAATATTTTTATTTTTTGCCGAAGAATATAAATCTGCTATCAAAAATATTCATTCCTGGTTAAAATTTTGAAGTTAGGTGGTCTGGGGGAAAAATGGGAGGTTGCCCCTACTGCGCGATTGCATGAAAGCAAACTTCCCTTTACATGGTACGGATCCCCTAAGTTTCATTAATTTATATCTAACCGTTTAGATTTTACAACGTATTATAGGAAGGATTATTTCGCTATATTTTCCCCCCTATGGGGGGCAAAATATTGGAGATAGAAAAAAAGTTAAAAGTAAAAGTTTATTATTTTTTCACTGTAGAATCCAAATATGCTATCAAAAATATACACTCCAATTTGAAATTTTGAAGTTGGGTGGCCTGGGGGCAAAGTGGGTGGGTGCCCCTTGTGGGTGATTGCATGAAAACAAACTTGCATGGTAGAGATTCCCCAAGTTTCATTAATTTATCTCAAACCGTTCAAAAGTCAAGAGGGGGGGGGGACTTTTGGACCACCCTGTATATACATAGATTTTTATGACTTTAAGGCACTTGCCAAATTTGAAGAAAAGTGAACTTTGAATTACGTGTTTGGTCGTGACTGCATAACAAACACATATATGTTTTATTAAATATCTCGGAACATGATTTTTTCCTGGAATTAAGATTTTTTTTAATCTTTGCTGTTGTTTTTGTCGCAGCATAGGTTTTTCAGTGTATAGCGCCCTTAAACCTAGAGTTAATATTACTCTCTAGATTTCGCCTCGGGGAAATCAGTTTTTCTAAACATGTATGTCAAATTTAATAAAACTCAATAGTAGTTTAGGCTCCTTGCGCAGTCTCAGACAGTAGAACAACAAACAGTTAAAAAAAAAATCCTCCGGGGGTCACAATGTTTTTTATCGGTAATAACACAAACAACAGACAAGATAAATTAGATTTTTTCAAAACTATAGGTCCAGCCTTTATATAGTGATTAGGGGGGGGGGGGGGCAATAAAGCATATATATATATATATATATATATATATATATATATATATATATATATATATATATTTGTATCCTACTCTTCAGCAGCTTTTATTTGATACACCGCTCAAAATTAAAAAAAAATTAAAATTTTAGGCGCACTTCACATTTTCGGCGCTGGAGTCTATTTTTCTCTGTCTATCTCCCGTTGTTAATAATAATTATAATTTGATTTAAATTAAAATTTAAACTTTCCGTAGTATGAATACTACCAAATACTTAAAAATTAATTTCTAATTGATTGTACAAGGTAGAGGTACTAATTGAGTACTTTATAATTATAAGCGATATTTCTCGGTCTAGTTCTATTGTCGTAAATGTCGACTCCTAGACGTGTGGAAAATTGAAAGCTTAATTCGTGACTAGGTATCGTTATTGACAGAGGAAATTATTCTTCAGTGTAGCTCAGTTGGTAAGAGCAGTATACTGGAAATATAGAGGCCCGTGGTGCAAGTCCCGGCGCTGGAGTCTATTCTTCTCTGTCTTTCTCCCATTGTTAATAATAATAATAATTTGATTTAAATTTAAACATTTTTCAAAATTGCTTGTTTTTTAGGGTCCGTAGGCAAAACCAAGGACCCTTATATTTTCCTGTGTGTGTTTGTCCGTCCGTCCTGTCGCCTGCTCTCACGGCTACACCTTTCGTCCGATCACTTTGAAATTTGGCATATATGTATATAGTACCTACCCACACATTTTAAAAATATAGCGACTTAAAAAAATATATTTAAAAATAATTAGGGTAAAAAACTTAAGGGTTAAATTTTTTTTTTTTTTCGACACCGTGAGGGGTATCATATGAAAGGGTACGTCGAGCTGATTACAAAAATATATAATTATTATTTTATAACTTTAATAGGGTGAGCGTACGCAAGTTTGAAGTGGGTGTGAAACGTGTCCCCCCCCCCCTTCTATCTCGCTTATGTGAAGTGCAAAAAATCTGAAAAAATTCCTGAACATTCTTCAACCAAAAATAAAGATACCACTTTTTGGAAATTTCGAAAAAAAATATTATTTTAGTTTTTATTGACAAAATACGTTTTTTTTTATAACTATGGTCTTTTTGATGTATTTATATGGTTGTAGTCCGGTTCTGTGGCAAAAAAATACTTTATCAGAAGTTTGTTTATGTGTTTTGAGAATATCAGACCCATAGGACTGTTCAAAGTAAGCTTTTTAGCATTCTAAAAAACACTATCAATAGGGTACTACTTAAACTATACAGTGTGGCCTACGGACCCTCGCTGTGTGCTGGCTAGCACACACTTGACCTGTTTATTTAATCCTGAAGCCAAGGTTTTTTTTTTTAGCGAAATTGATAAGGACCAACTTTTAAGTAAAATGATTGGCCTATGATTTGTGACTAGTATGAGGTTTATATTGTAAATAGCTTCCGAAATGAAACTGTTTTTGGAGTAGTTGTTTTGAGAAATTACTTAAAAAGATTTTAGATCAAAGAAATTTCGAAAATTATTTTTAACAATGATATATTTACACACAAACGTTTATAATGTCAATATTGATTAATTAAACAAACAAAACAAAATAAAATATAAAATGATAAATTAAAAAATAATGCCGAAAAGCTTGTCAAAGCTTGAAAAACACTCCCTGACTATGTGTACTGTTTTGGTCCATCGGAAATCTGTCAACCCTAGTAATTACGGGCACTTTTATAGAAAAGGGCCCCCCCGCTTTTTTTAATCTAATATAGTTTCTGTCAACCGAATACACAGTTTCTTTTATATAAAAGTGTGATATTCCTTTGTCCCTACGCATATTGGACTGAATATCCCTTTGTCTTAATAGGTAGTTAAACTAAGGGATATAAACTCTTCTGTATAAAAAACAAAAAGGGGAGCCCTTTTCTATAAGAGTTCCGTAATTACGAACATTTCATTTGCGTTGAGTGAGAATGTACGGTAATTTTAAAAGGAAGCGGACGAGAACAGCTGGGCTTAGGTTGGCAACCCTGGTCCCATCCGGAATGAGATATAAAACGTCTTTAATTAGTAAAAATTAACGTAGTAATTTGAAGAATCTTAAAGGTTTTTAAGAAAGACCTGAGCCACTGGCTAACTGGTTGAGGAGCTTTAAGGTAAAAAAAAATAGGTATTATATTTCTAACCGCAGTACTAGTTCTAAACCGCAGTACTAGTAGTAAACCGCAGTATAGGTTGCGTGTCTTAACTTCCAGGTCGGTACATCGGTCTGAAGCTGTTCGAACAGGAGCTTCTCACCCTGTGCCCCAACATCATACATATTCGTCACTGGAACTCCTTCATTCAGAGCAACATCACGTACGATATAACCTGCGACTCGCCTCTCATCGACGTCCAGAAACAGATCACCATACCTGGTATGTCAACAAATAATACCTTATTATGAATTATATCAAAGTGTAACAGACAACTTGAAACGAATTTGTCGTGTTTTTTTTAACTTAAATGTGCGTTAAGACAGTTCTATTTCATTGCTCCATGTTATTGAAACATGACTGAATCAATGAAATTGAAACATGTAAACACCAATTCAATGAAACTGAAACACATAAACTCCAATTCAATGAAATTGAAACATGTAAACACCAATTCAATGAAATTGAAACATGTAAGCACAAATTAAATGAAATTGCTCATTGCTATTGCCTATGTAAAAGAAGTTGAACTAGCTCAAATTTTTATTTTACTTACGGCAACAAAATTAAGCATTACTTTACTGTTTTTTGGCTGGAGAGTACTATTTCGCTGATTTGTCATTAAAATATTAAAAAACAGGCAGGAAAGTAATTGAAACAAGTCAGGGAAATATTTCCCTGCCTAGGCAGAAAAAGTACAGTGTTTACCAGCGCGTGTTATATCATTTGTTTTTGTTTGTGTTTTAATTTGTGTTATTTTAATTTAGTTTTATTAGAAAGCAATGTATATTATTAACGTATTAACATGTTTACCTAAGCTTCCATTTTTTTATCTAAATAGCGTGAGTAGATAAAATATTGTATGCAACAAGGCAGCAATGGAAACTTTTCTGCCTTGTGTATTTATTGCCTGCCTCGGCAGTCAATTAGGTAAATTACCTACCTCGGCTTCGCCTCGGGAGTTAATCTGTCCTCGCCTTCAATTTTACTGCTTCGTGAGTTTGAAAGACACACCTTCAATGTCATTGGTGATTGGTGGACAATGTGATTTGTATGTTGAGTACAAAATTAATAAGTATAGACCAAAAATCAAGTTGATATTAGTTTTTCACTTGATAGATTAATTATTAAAATATTTCTTCAAATCAAAGTGGCTACCTAATAAGTGACAAACAAACATTAACTTGATTCTTGGTCTAATGATTACTTGTCCGCAAAATGGGCGGAACATAGCCGCTCTCCACCTGTCTAACTTTTTAAACAGCTTATGGCTTAATTATTTCAAGCAAACGAACTTAGCCTACCGAATATTCTTAGTGCTAGTGGGGCACTGAAAGATTAAGTTACATGTACACACAATTCTAGCTTGATGTTTGCGAGACATTTTGCATGCCATCTCCTGGACTATAATCTTCTTTTTCTTCACTTAATTTACTAATACCACTGTAAAGTTAATAATACTAAAGTTTGTTCTCGTGACTATAGATGTGCACACAGAAGAATATACGATTCTTCCAATCAGGTTGAAAACTTGCGTTGATGAAGCTTTTACTGCCAAGTTGAAGCTAATATGGGCTCAAGGCGGTGAACAGCGCTTGTATAAGCTTAACTTCGTTCCTATAAGCAAAAGCAACTGGCTTATAAAAGTATTGAATAAAACATCCTAAAAAACAAATACGGGTTTTTGGTTTTTTTATTTGTATAAACTTAGACTATAAGCTGAAGTACCTGTTTCTGAAACAGGATACACAAGTTTATCTATGGGAAATCAGATGAATTTAAGTTTATCTATAGGAAATAAGCCGAATTTAAGTTTATCTATTGAAATAAGCCATCTTGATGGATTCAAGTTTATCTATTGAAAAAAGCCATCTTGATGGATTTAAGTTTATCTACTGAAATAAGCCATCTTGATGGATTTAAGTTTAATCTACTGAAATAAGCCATCTTGATGGATTTAAGTTTAATCTACTGAAATAAGCCATCTTGATGGATTTAAGTTTAATCTATTGAAATAAGCCATCTTGATAGATTTAAGTTTATCTATTGAAATAAGCCATCTTGATGGATTTAAGTTTGATCTATTGAAATAAGCCATCTTGATAGTTTAAGTTTATCTATTGAAATAAGCCATCTTGATGGATTTAAGTTTATCTACTGAAATAAGCCATCTTGATGGATTTAAGTTTAATCTACTGAAATAAGCCATCTTGATGGATTTAAGTTTATCTACTGAAATAAGCCATCTTGATGGATTTAAGTTTAATCTACTGAAATAAGCCATCTTGATAGATTTAAGTTTATCTATTGAAATAAGCCATCTTGATGGATTTAAGTTTGATCTATTGAAATAAGCCATCTTGATAGATTGTTTATCTATTGAGATAAGCCATATTGATGGATTCAAGTTTATCTACTGAAATAAGCCATCTTGATGGATTTAAGTTTATCTATTGAAATAAGCCATATTGATGGATTCAAGTTTATCTACTGAAATAAGCCAACTTGACGGATTTAAGTTTATCTATTTAAATAAGCCATCTTGATGGATTTATGTTGATCTATTTAAATAAGCCATCTTGATGGATTTACGTTTATCTACTGAAATAAGCCATCTTGGTGGATTTAAGTTTATCTTCGGAAATGAGCCATCTTGATTGAATTAAGTTTATCCAGTCCATATAAGTAAGTTATTGCGTTTACTTAAAATTATTTGAAGGTGACTTATCGAAAAGCGAAAAATCTCGGGCACATGTTAAAACTTTTCCATGTACCTACATATTTTGGTCAATACTCCGCAAGTATATTTTCTATTATGGTTAGCTTCCGTTGTCATGTTCTATTTTCGGCAGTCCATTAGTTATTGTTACCGATAATGGGCCGCAATTTTTTGCGGCCCAAAAAATTTCCTTCAACAACATAGAACAATTAATACAATTTTTTTTTCGATACGACCATTTAGGTAATGCCTTTATTGCAACTGATCTAGTGTATGTGTCATCTTTTAACCTCTAGAGTCTAGACTCTGGTATATTTTAAATCTCATGATTATGACCTTCTCTGGTAAGACATTGCCACGGGCTAACTTTAGTTTCGATTATAATCTCAATTCTAGCCACGATTCAGCGTTTTAGATCAGTTAAATCGTGAATCCATTCACCAGCGGTTTTGAATTTTACTCGTTTCGTCCGAAATTATTATTGTTTTTTCTCCTTGTCTCATTTTAGCTCACAAAAACTGCATTCTATAGAGATTTACAATAAAATAATAAAGCGAAGTTTTTTTTTTTTAACTTACTATCATTACTTTCTATTCGATGTGTAATGGTATATGTCAAATCTTAAGAACCTATAATAGTCCAGGAGATAGCGTGCAAAAAAGTGTCTGACTAACATCAAGCTAGAATTTTGTATACAAGTCAATCTTTTAGCGCCTTTTAAGAATATGTGGTCGCCTAAGTTCGTCTGCGGGACATTGCTTGGCAATAGGCGTTCGAAAAAAACAAACCGGTGGAGAGCGGCCATGTCTCACCAATTATAGTGGACAATGTGATTTTCATGACCCTGAGTACAGAATTAGTTGGTGGACCAAAAATCAAGTCGATGTTATTTTCACACTTGATAGGTTAGCTATTCAAATATTACTAAAAATCAACGTGGTCTCCTGTCAAGGGACAAACTAACATCAACTTGATTTTCGGTCTACTAACTAATTCTGTACTCAGGATCATGAAAATCACATTGTCCACCATAATTGCTGAAACATGGCCGCTCTCCACCGGTTTGTTATTTTCAAACGCCTATTGCCAAGCTATGTCCCGCAGACGAACTTAGCCGACCACATATTCTTAAAAGGAACTAAAAGATTGACTTGTATACAAAATTCTAGCTATATGTTAGTCAGACACTTTTTTACACGCTATCTCCTGGACTATGAGGGGAGTAACATTCTAAAGGAGAACATTTCTTACATCTTCTTTAGAATGTTACTCGTCATTTACGTTTTACGTTTTAAACATTTTGAACAGGTGGTTGTTTACATCAAAATCTTATAAACTTATTCCGGGAAAAACCGGAAAGTACGGTATGCAACTCGTACGAAAGCTGAATTTTGCTTTGCTCTTGTGGTTTTATTACCCTCGCCTGTCGCTCGGGTGCAAACTCCACACTCGCATGCAAAATGCTACTTTCCTCACTAGACGCGTAATGTACTTATGTGAGCAAGAAAAAAATGGGCATAGAAGGTTGAAACCTAGATATGGTACCAAATCTAATGGTATCTTTGGTACCATAATCTAATGGTACCAAACAATGAGCTAATTATGACCCACCATACAAATTACATTAAAAAATGTTCGTTCAGAAGAACGGTAACATAATTTCTGTTACCTCCGGTAAACTAGGAAGCAAAAATTAGAACAAAATAAATGAAAAAATTAAAATAATAATACAAGATAATAAATGAATAAGTTCTCCTGAGTTGGCTTCTACACTGATTTCATTCTAATGCTTTAAATAAATTTAAAAAGAACGAACGAAATAAATTAAAAGATTGAAAACTAGGGAAACAAAATAATAATGCATGTAAACAAAATTCTTCGCAGAAAAAGCTAAGTAGAACATGTGAATTTTTCTCACTTGCGTCTAGAAAAGAGTTATTGATATGTTATTTTCGTATATAAACTAAAAAACGTATGTTTCTTTACAGATTTTTTGTTCTCTGTTTAGTTATGATAGTATGCATTTTTTATGCGGAGCCTGTTTTTAAATCTATATTTAGATATTTGTTAAGTTGTAAATAACTGTCTAAACAATAATTCTTTGTTTAGGTTTTTTTTCTTTTTCCGTTAAAGATAAACAGAGAGAAAGCAAACGTAATAAATCTACCGGCGTTAGCAGAGGATTAGCTTTAGTGCCGTAAATAAAAAAATGTTTAAAAAACACTTTAAAGATTCTTAGATTATCTGCTTTACTGTCTCACTAAACTATAAACGATTCTTTTTTTTTTTTTTCAAATTCTAATGGATGAATTATGTTGTTATGATTTATATAGTTATAGGATTTAGTTAAGGATCTTATTCATTTTTTTCCGAACTAAACTAACGAAAATTCCGAGTTATGTATATATATATATATATATATATATATATATATATATATATATATATATATATATATATATATATATTTGTTTGACCTAGTTAAAAAAATAACACTTATGGCAAAATGGTTATATGAAAATGACTCATCATGCACAAATGTAAAAGTTATATTATTTAATCATTTTTTAAAAATCTATATTCATTTTTGTAAATTATTAGTTGTTTGAAGTCATAGGTTTGGAATTTCTTTAATCTCTTAGGTTACGTGTGTATTAGAAAACTAAGGTATATCAGCATAACCAAGTTGTTTGGACCGAGATACTTAAATTTGGTTAAGTATCAAAACTTGGTTAAGTCGTTTCAACCTAAATACTGTACAACTTTTTCATAGAGATTAACATACATTGTCAAAGGTGCATTACAAATAATCTAAATTAAAAAATCTGTCCGATACCGATACAAGGTGTACAATACTTTTTCATAGTGCCTACATAATTAATTCATCTGGTGTTTTCTAATTGTTAGTTATATTCTTATGTAAGTAGGTAATTAGTGATGAAGAAAAAAATATAAAATCCCTTATGACCTACATATAAGAATATAGAATTTTATAGAATATAGATATGGAATTGTTAGTTGTTTCGGGTTTTCGTGGTTACATATAATTATTATTAAAAAATTTATCAAAATATACTGTAAAATAATTCCTCCCAGCCGAGGAGTCGAACCCAACCTCTCAACATTTGCAATTATATATATTTTATCAGGAACTAGATCTTTTTCCTCTGGATTCGTATTTAGGTAGACTACCTAACATGAACATTTAGTAAGCCCAAAACCTTCAACATCTTACTCAAGATGAACATTTAGTAAGCCTAGACTTCAACATCTTTCTCAAGATGAACATTTAGTAATCCTAGACTTCAACATCTTACGCAAGATGAACCTTTAGTAAGCCTAGACTTCAACATCTTACTCAAGATGAACCTTTAGTAGGCCTAGACTTCAACATCTTACTCAAGATGAACATTTAGTAGGCCTAGACTTCAACATCTTACTCAAGATGAACCTTTAGTAAGCCTAGACTTCAACATCTTACTCAAGATGAACCTTTAGTAAGCCTAGACTTCAACATCTTACTCAAGATGAACCTTTAGTAGGCCTAGACTTCAACATCTTACTCAAGATGAACCTTTAGTAGGCCTAGACTTCAACATCTTACTCAAGATGAACCTTTAGTAAGCCTAGACTTCAACATCTTACTCAAGATGAACATTTAGTAGGCCTAGACTTCAACATCTTACTCAAGATGAACCTTTAGTAAGCCTAGACTTCAACATCTTACTCAAGATGAACCTTTAGTAAGCCTAGACTTCAACATCTTACTCAAGATGAACCTTTAGTAGGCCTAGACTTCAACATCTTACTCAAGATGAACCTTTAGTAGGCCTAGACTTCAACATCTTACTCAAGATGAACCTTTAGTAAGCCTAGACTTCAACATCTTACTCAAGATGAACATTTAGTAGGCCTAGACTTCAACATCTTACTCAAGATGAACATTTAGTAATCCTAGACTTCAACATCTTACTCAAGATGAACATTTAGTAGGCCTAGACTTCAACATCTTTCTCAAGATGAACATTTAGTAATCCTAGACTTCAACATCTTACGCAAGATGAACCTTTAGTAAGCCTAGACTTCAACATCTTACGCAAGATGAACCTTTAGTAGGCCTAGACTTCAACATCTTACTCAAGATGAACATTTAGTAAGCCTAGACTTCAACATCTTACTCAAGATGGACCTTTAGTAAGCCTAGACTTCAACATCTTACTCAAGATGAACATTTAGTAAGCCTAGACTTCAACATCTTACTCAAGATGAACCTTTAGTAAGCCTAGACTTCAAAATCTTACTCAAGATGAATATTTTGTGACCTAAAATGAAAGAGGAGCACACCAATGAGATCCAACCACATGTAAACACTTTAATCGGTCTAGAAATAGCCTTAATTGCAAGGATGAGTCAAGATATGTCTCCTGTCAAATAATGTTTAGTTTTTACAATGCCTGCACTGCAGAGTAGGACGGGAACTAAACAAGAATCAAGATAATTTGAGACAGACCAGAAATAACCTAAATAATACATGAGATAGGGGAGACACAGAAGAATGCTTATAAGGGGAGAAAATCCGCCATTCCTGTAAAACCTTTAATTCTTCCCTAAAACAATCGTCTAAACCACACACGTGCCAAATGCCAAATGTAAATAAATAGATAATAGACTGAGTAAATGAAATATTCGGACTTGTTTACAACGAAATACTCTAAGTGAAACGAAAATCTTTGTCCCTATTGATGGACGCCCATGCTTATGAGAGTTTTTAGCAACTAGAGTTAAATAAAAACGCAACACGGGGGTTACTTTTATGTAATGTTTATATTAAGATTATAATGCTATACACGATACACTCTATATGCTACTGTTCAAAGGTCAGACGTAAGGTAAGGTGTTTTGTAGTTGGGAGTCAAGAAGGAAGTGTGGTCCAAAAAGGTCGGAGGCTGTTATCCCACCCTCGCTCGGGGGTCTCACAAGGGTTCGCTAGTTCGGGGAACCGTCTCAACATCTGCAAACTATATGTGTCACATAACTCTAGGACCCTCGTAGTTACTATGTATTTACAAAGCACTCATGATCAGAATGCTCTAATCATGAAGCACTCATGATTAGAATGCTCTGATCAAGAAGCACTCATGATTAGAATGCTCTGATCAAGAAGCACTTATGATTAGAATGCTCTGATCAAGAAGCACTCATGATTAGAATGCTCTGATCAAGAAGCACTTATGATTAGAATGCTCTGATCACGAAGCACTCATGATTAGAATGCTCTGATCATGAAGCACTCATGATCAGAATGCTCTGATTTTGAGAATGCTCCATCTTCGGAAGATTTAAGCTTTATAAAGACTAGACTTATTATACTTACTCTATGACTGTATTCCATTGTCATTAAATGATTTGATCTGTCTTCACTTCTTGAATATATGGATCGTAAGATCTCTGCGTTTGAATCAATTGTTGAGTGGAATGATATAGGCTGAGGTGGAGAGTAAGTAAAGGGAGTGAGTTAGGTACGGTATTATTGTGTTATACATCGCCCCGGGAGACGAAGAGGCCTTGGAGTGTGGCTGAGGACACAGCTGGCCGGAGTACTCCCAACATCAGACAGTCACCAGTTAGACATCGTCGCTGTACGATCTACTCGCGCCCTCACCTCACTATATCGTACGCTAATCGACGCCGCAAAATTTCGCCAACAACTTACCATCTAAGTGGTAACACATCTCTCTCTCTGACTTGGCCTAGCCCATCATTCTATCTAATCTTTCCATGTAAGTCTATAAACTATAAATTTAAATTTTTATAAATTAATTTATTACCTAGCAATACATATTGTAATTAATTTTAATTAAAATTTCTTAAATAGAAATTAAATATATTTTTAATATTTCGTCTATAGAATTTAATATATTATTTAAATTATTATCTTCTTTTTTGTAAAATCAATTAATGTCAATAAATTTATTCAATACAATTTTAGGTTCTTTAGATTGTTACTCCCCTATACATTTTTAGAATAAAAATGACATTGATTAAATAACTATTAAAAAAAAGGGATGTTTAGTGCAATGTACTTTGGGACAAAGGAATATCACACTTCTGTTTTATAAGGGGAGTAACAGTCTAAAGAAGAACATTCCATACACCTTCTTTAGATTGTTACACCTCTATATTGTTGTTTACTTAACATATATATAATTCAAAACAGTTTAGAAGAACTGTTACTAAAATAATTTTATTTAAAAATGTATAAAATATTTTTTTTAGATATTTTTGTACAATTTTTATAATAAAAAAAATAAAAAAATGGTTACTATGGTGGATGGATGATAAGGTGTAAAAATGAATGAATTAATCCAATTTTTTCTCGAGACGTTTCGACCCTTCTTAAGGGTCACCCTTAGTCGTTTTTTATAAATTCATAAAATCATTTAATTCAGTTCGCATGATGTCTAATATATATTATGTAAAACTATACTATAAATAACATAGAATCCTAATAATGCCATTTTTTAGTCAAAATGCTCTTACATATCATGGTTATTTTTTTTTTTTTTTTTCAAAACAAATTCAAATTCTGTCTTCATAAGAGAGACATAATTAAGAAATTATGAAAGGATAATTATTTAATTAAGGGATTAACCGAAAAATAATTAATAATTTAATATTAAACCATATTATACGGTGTATACCATTGATAGAGCAATTCGCTAATCCTATGTCATTGATTATACTATATTATATTTTTATTAACTCTTTAGCAGGCCTAAGCTCTCTTAAGGCGCTACGAATTATGTCCAATATTATTGGAGAGGGCGTCCAATAATATTGGACGGGACTCCTAATCTGTGTTTTTGATAAATCATTTGAATCAATCTACTAGTTATAATTATATTTTATCTTCAGTTATGGCTGTATAATTATTAATAAACGACCGCTGAAGAACGCAGAATAGACTGCTAGAGGTATGAGTACCTTTCTTTAACTATCTGATGCAAAGTAGTCCGAAAGCTACGAGTACTTTGAAAAATATGAGAAGTATATTTTACACAGTGAGACGAAAGTTTTCTTTGTGTCCTTTATCTATTTATGTTTTTGTAGATTAGTTTTCATTAGGTATTTTATCCTATAAAGATAAGTTTATGTAAATTAGTTTTTTTTTAAAAGCCTTGTAGATCAAAATGTCTTTCTTTGTGAAGCCCCGTTTCCAATACAACAAATTTGTGCCGCTACATGTTGCCGGCACAAGTTGCAGGATTTTGTTGAAATGGAAACAGTCTGCAACATGTTGCGGGACATGTGCCGGGGACAAAAATGTGCCCAGCGACTGTGGCACACAACTTGTGCCGCAACTTGTGTCACGGGCAATGGAAACACTTTGCAACATATCCCGGGAAAAGGCGCACGCGTGGTGCAGTCTATACTCGCTGCCCAAACCATAACTAAACCTTGCTCCCTACCTACACGTGCTCTCTTGTTTGTGGTTGAAGTATTTTCAGTGTTGTGTTACTGAACTGTTGCGGAACTGTTTCCAATTGCACTTGTCCCGCAACATGTGCCTGCAACTTGTTAAAATGGAAACGGGGGCTTAAGAGATTTCATTTATTCATTTTTGTATATTCAAGTACACTTTTGTTTTATGCAAGTACTCTTTTTTATATGCAAATATACTTTTGTATATAATATAGAAGTACACTTTAGTACATGTTTTATCTTTTCCTCATCTATGGTAGGAAAAGTTTTGTTTTCACCCAAAAATTTTTTTTTTTGAAATTTCATCTGAATTATCCGTTTTGGGTGTCTTTAAGACCTCCTGAGTGGTTTTCAGCATGACGTCTGTATGTATGTATGTTATCATCGTAGCGCCCAAGGTATTTAACCTAGAGAGTTGAAACTTGACAGAAAAATATAAGTCCTTACTTCTAGTTGTGCCGCCCGGAAAATCAACATATTCCGCATCTTGATCCCAGTTTGCAGAGCCAGCAAACATTTAAAAATATCGAAAAGTGGTCCGATCGAGTTGAAATTTGGCACGAATGTATCTCTCTGTATAACAACAACAACAAATTCACCAAATTTAATTTTGATATTAGCCGCCTTTTTGAAGTTATCAATTTTTGACGAAAGTACTTATAAATACGTTTCTGATGGCATATCGTTGGAACTGGTAAAAAATAAGGAACAAATATAAAACAAACTCGATGAAATTCCATGTATTAGTTTAAAAGTTAAAAGCTAACATAATTATTAATTAGTGCGATACTTTTGTTAAACGTCAAAGTTTGTTTACATCTGTCATAATACCGCCAAATTCAAATAATTAAATGAAATAAAAATAATGTATACACATTTTTTTTTAAAAATCAGTTAGTTCAAAACGGTCACCCATCCAAGTACTGACCACGCCCAATACTGCTTCCTCCTGCTGCGGAGTAGCAGGAGAGGCGAATTTAGTGTCCTGCGAAGTGAGGAAAAGTTCCAAGAGACCCCCTACCGCTGTACCCTTTTTTTTATATTATACATTTATACTTTTGTATATGCAATTACACTTTTGTATTTACAAATATAATGGTTTTAATTAGTATATAATACGATTATATTAGAATTTCAATAGAAACCAATTTATTCTTACTTCGTGACTTATTTGATTACTTTCTTAGTACTCTTGTTTTGTATATTACTTGTATTTTCTATGCTATTCCTATATGAAACATGCAAATCTGGGCTGAAAAAATAAAGATGGAATTAGGTTGGCGTTCTTTATAGGTTTTCTATGTCAAGTGTTTAGCCGATTAAAACTTGTATGGTATTTATTTAAAAGGCTGTACAGTGAGATATAGAGTTATAAAAGGTATGTTTCATATCATGCGGTACTCTATTGAATCTTTAGCATATGGTCTCAATCACGTGACGCATGCAAACTTCTCAAACTAGCCTGTTATTTCCTAAATCAAATAGAATCAAACTTAAAAAGAATTTGGTTTTTATTGCTAACAGTTAGGTCAAATATACAATATTCTCGTAATTACGTTGTGAATTTTACTGCCGTGTTTATGCAGTTCTTTTACTTTATTTATTGTTACTTTTTTATATACGTAGTATATACTAGGTGATTCATGTTTAATGTAAAAAAAAAAAAAAAAATTTAGATAGACCACCCTAAGTGGAACAAAAACTTCCTATGAAGTAGTCCTCGATTCCTATTCGTACGGCAGCCATAAGCATTTTCAAATTTTGCTTCCGTGTTTACAGAAAGTAACGAAAAAGATTAACTTGATGTACTCTCGTATTTTAATAAAAATCCTTCATTTTTTACTGGCTAAAATACTATATATTTAATTTTTTAAAAATAATATCCTAAAAACTTCAAATTTGAGGAAACGGTAGTGTAGCAATTTTAATTATTTTTATTTTACTTCCGAGTTTACCGAAGGTAACGGAAGCTATGAATTCTGAAGAACGAACATATTTTGTGTCTCTGATTTCAAAAATTCCAAGATATAAATCCGTTTCAGACATCAGGGAACATTTTTGGTTCCGTGTCTGTATCGCGGTCTGTCGTTCAATTTTTGCGAACCAACATATCTTAAAGACTATACACGTCCGATTTTAATGAAATTTCTATGGTAAGTCATAATTTGCTCATAATTGGTCTCATAAAAGTTCAACCTTCTGCGCTCATTTGTTTCTCTACATTCAAAAATATAGATTTTTTTACACCTATAGCTTCAAATGTACTTATCCTGATTTGTATGAAACTTCTATAGTTTATCGAAAGTAACCCGCAGATAGCCCCAGATTAATTTGAACCGTCTCCTCTCTTTACGCTAAATTGATAGTTTAATTGTTGTAAGAAAATCAAAACAATTTCGATAGATTAAAAAACGAGGGAAACATTAAAACAATTTAGATACTTACCTAATAATGGCTTGTAAAGTAGGTGGTGATAAAATAGAGCTGGAGGCCATCCTACATGCTCTGAATTCAGCCGTAAACCAAGGACTAGACGCTGCCACAATTTATACGGACTCAAAATCAGCTATAGCGGCTTTAGATAAAATGTACATTCAAGATTTGACAGTTTTCAAAATTAGATATTTGATAGCAAGGGCAATATTAAAGCTACAATATTGTTGGGTACCTAGCCATGTAGGAAGTTCCGGAAATGAGACTGCTGACTTACTAGCGAGACAAGCAATAACTGACGGACTGAGTACTGAGACAGAGATTATACCTAGAGACTTTGACTGTTATATCAGGGCAAAAATTAAAGAGAAATGGCAACAGACTTGGACAGACACCACTAACAACAAACTACGACGCATAAAACCTTTGCTAGGTGACTGGACTTCCTCATATAGGAAAAACAGACAGGAAGAGACAATACTTTGCAGACTGAGAATAGGACATACTCGACTTACTCACAGTTATTTGTTTACTAGAGACAAAGAAGTACCAAGATGTAGACTATGTGACGATACTCTGACTGTAGCTCATATACTGACTGATTGCCAACAACTTGACCAACTTAGAATTACACACGACATATCAGACAACTTAGCAGACATTTTAGCAAACAACTTGACTCACGTAACTAAACTGATGCATTACTTACAGGACGCTAATTACTATACTGATATCTGAATTTAATTGTTTCTTATTTGTTATTATGTATATATATTGTTTAACCACTGTTTAATTTAAATTTTGAATAGGCACATATAACCATGTTGTTCGGTGCCTAAAATAAAATAAACTAAACTAAACAAAAATTTTCTGACTTTTAAAAAAAAATGTTAATACATTTTTTTTTTTCTATTTATAACAGAACAATAAACAAAAAACTGTTTTAAAGGGCATTCAAATTCCCTTTAAAATTACTAATTCACTTGCTTCTGTAGCCCTATAAATGGAGGAGTTAGAAGCTCTGTCCGTCGTCTGTTGTTGATGGTTTAGACTTGTGGAACCTATGGTACCGACTTCCATTAAAAGGCCATACTTTGTGGTGAAACCGAGAAATGAATTTTAGCTGTAAATTTGAAGGCACTTCCCTTCCAAAAACCCATTATAAAACGTGGAAAGTTCAATTCTCGAAAACGGTGAAAGCTCTTAGATGAGAAACTGATTGTGTGAATTAAATTTGTTCACTCTTTAACTTTATCGCTAAACTGATGAAAACTGGTGAAAACATCTTGATGAAACGGTGCTAGTATTTCTTTAATTAAATTAGCTCACTCTTTAAGTTTATTCGCTAAACTAATTTTAGAGTTCTTTCCTTCTGCAAGCTCTTTGGTGAAAGCGCTTTGATGAGACGCTGTTAGTATTTCTTTTATTAAATTAGTTTAGATACTCTTTGTTTAGTCTCTAAACTGATTGTAGAGTTATAATCTTCTTCAACTGATGAAAGCGCTTTAGTGCCGGAACTAGACGTGTGCATGGGGTCAGCCGCACACGGGCCTCGGGGTAAGGGGGGGCCTCACTTCCGCTCGGCCAGTTATAAAAAAAAAAATAATAAAATAAAAATAAAGAATAATTTTACTAAAAAGGTGAAGTTAGTTTATATCTTATTTATTACCATTGTTATTATTAATATTATTTGTATGTGGTAGGTATCTATATTCTTTTCCACATAATAATAATTGTTATTATTATAATTTTTTGAGACAGTTGATGTTAAATGCTTATTAAGATATTATTAATATAAAAAATTGACTTACAACGTGATGTGATTTTTATATATTTGGGTATTTTAGACTTAATATTATATAACCTAACACGATCCACTCAATATCTCCGGAATCTACTGCAGGAAGAAAGACGCGGTTAGCTGGGTTCTATGTTAAATTAAAATGCGCTTACAGAAAAAATTCTAAGCACTTTGAGCGCTTAAATGCTCTGAAGCAGTACTTAAAATATGAAAAAGTTAATAGAAGACATATTTTTAAGGCTAAAGTTAGATTCTATGGCTTAAACTAAGAACTTTTTACTCTTGGTATTTTTTCTCCTAGAATTAAAGTTTCTAAATATGAGTATTCAACTCAAGTCTAACAGCTAAAATAATGGATCTAATAAAAAAATTTAAAATAAAGAGTTCTTATTTTGAGCCATAAACTCGAAATCCATTCTTTTGTATTAATTCCAAGGGCTCTTTTTTATTTTAGCACCCCCCTTGGTTCTAAACAATAGTCTGCCCTACAAAAGTCAAAAAGGTTTGTGTGTTTGTCTCCCCAAGACATTGTGACTCCTGGGGAAGTTCTATATTTATTCCTTTATCTTAATAGTTGATTAGACTAAGGGATATGATCACAATTATAAACACTAGTGTGATATTCCTTTGTCCCAAAATACATTAGAATAAATATCCCTTCGTCTTAACAGTAATTTAGACTAAAGAATATATGCTACTCTGTATAATGTTCCTTTGGCGAAATAATTATTAACTTAAAGGGATATAGGGGATGCTAAAGTAAAACAATACCAATACCATTAAAGACAACTTTTTTGCTCATTCTACTTTCCGTATAAAGAGAAAGTATTGTAATGACGCGAAAATTCGATTTTGATGGATTTACACGTTTTGAGGTCCCCTGAGTCCAAAAAGTTTAAAAAATGTCTGTCGTCTGTCTGTGCAGACATCTGGAGCCTAAACTACTGGGCCGATTTTGACGAAATTGAGCATACATGTTCAGAAAAATCATACCCCGAGGAGAAATTAATTTTACCTTAAAATTTGGGGCGCTAATCCTCCGCTAATAGCTCAAAAAAAATCTTGCACACGGGCCTCAGCAGGCCTAGTTCCGTCTCAGAAACGCTTTGAGGAGATACTATGATTGTGTTACTATGATTAAATTAGTTTAGGTACCGGAAAACCAAGCTGTTTAGTTTAGGTACTCTTTAAGTTTAACCTTTAAAGTGATTTTAGAGATCTAATCTTTTTCAACTGGTGAAAGCGCTTTGATAAAATTCTGATTGTGTTTCTATGATTAAATTAGTTTAGTTACTCTTTAATTTTAATCTCTAAACTGATTTTAGACTTCTAATCTTTTCTCAATCTGTTCAAAACGCTTTATTGAAACACTTTAGTAAATTTTTGTAAAGTGTTTATAATATAAATTGAATTGATTTAGATTAATTTAATTGTTAACTTAAATTGTATAATAATTTAATTTTAAGCGTTATATAAGACAATTTATTCATATTAGTTAACTCTTTAAGTATGAAATTTGTACAAAATGTTAGTTAAAACGTTTTATTTGCATACATTTTATTTCAGGCTTTATTTTAAACTTTCGGTACTTCAGGTTGAGTACGACAGGTTTTTTAATATGAATAATTTATTACTTTTTAACAACCTTTAACAATTTTTTTTTTAAAATCATTTTTAATACAATATATAATTATTCTTTATTTTTTTCAAAATACCAAACCCTTTTGGCCTTTATAAATATTAAAATAACGCTATTACTAAATACTTTTTTTTAAGTATTACAAAAGTTTCAATAATCTTTTATTCTTTAATTTGAATTTGCATTGGGATTCGGTATCTTTTGTACTTTTTGTTAAAGTGAAAGGTTCGCTATGTATACGTACGCATAAAGTTCCTAAGTATAAAATCAAGTTGAACTTGCGGACAGAAATATTTACATAAAAATTATTCCAACTAATTAATCAACTATAACTTCATTCAAACAAAGTATGTATAACCAAATGAATTTAGAACAGTACAGAATGTCTTTCGTATAGTCTATTTAAATTAGGAAATTTCTTGGTTCAATTCCCAGAGGAGGTGCGCATTTTTTGTGTCTGTCTCTCTTCTACTTTGTTATTAAAATTGATAATATTGTTTTGTTTTGAGCTTACTGAAGCTAACGTGTATGTCTGTCTGTATGTCGGTATACCCAACATCTCTTAAAAACTACTAATCCTATTCTTGACTAGTTGGGTCTTTAGGAAAATTCAAACTCCTAACCTATTAGTCCAGGAGATAGCGTGCAAAAAAGTGTCTGACTAACATCAAGCTAGAATTTTGTATACAAGTTAATCTTTTAGCGCCTTTCAAGAATTTGTAGTCGGCTAAGTTCGTCTGCGGGACATAGCTTGGCAATAGGCGTTTGAAAAAAACAAACCGGTGGAGAGCGGCCATGTCTCACCAATTATGGTGGACAATGTGATTTTCTTGATCCTGAGTACAGAATTAGTTAGTAGACCAAAAATCAAGTCGATGTTATTTTCATACTTGATAGGTTAGTTATTCAAATATTACTAAAAATCAACGTGGTCACATGTCCACGGACAAACTACCATCAACTTGATTTTCGGTCTACTAACTAATTCTGTACTCAGGATCATGAAAATCACATTGTCCACCATAATTGGTGAGACATGGCCGCTCTCCACCGGTTTGTTTTTTTCAAACGCCTATTGCCAAGCTATGTCCCGCAGACGAACTTAGCCGACCACATATTCTTAAAAGGCGCTAAAAGATTGACTTGTATACAAAATTCTAGCTTGATGTTAGTCAGACAATTTTTTGCACGCTATCTCCTGGACTATCTTTCTTCTACCACGTCCACTGATATGTCGGATTCAGAGCAGCAATTAATTAGCAGTCCATTTATCTTAGTAATTATATTATTTTACTATTGTGACCTATATATAGAAGTCACAAGCCTTTGTTTATATACAGTATTTCATTATCATTTATGACAGGAAAACAAGACATTATATATACATATTTATATTATTGTTATCTAAAAAAGTGATAATGTTCTGCCCACTTAGTTAACACAGATAGTTCTATGTGACTCGTGTGGTTTAAAAGGTATTTGATGTTTGTAAAAGTTGACAGAAATAGTTGTCAAGAAGGACTTTAAAGAGGAGAGAGAAAAGAGAGGGAGGGGTGGTATACAAATAATAAATTTAAGGAGTGCCCACTGGTAGTTCTTGCTGAATCTAGAGATTACGGGCTGAGTTCAGCTTAATGTAATCATGAGCAGAATAATATAGAAGTGTTAAGTCTAATTGAACTCCGTTTAGATCTATACGTTTTGAGGTCCTCCTCAGTCCAAAAAATACTGGGCCGATTTTTCACGAAATTTGGGATACATGTTCAGAAAAATCATACCCCGAGGCGAAATCGAGAAATGAATTTTAGCTCCAAATTTGGGGGCGCTACCCCCCAAAAACTCGGAAAAAACGTGAAAAGAAATATTTCTCGAAAACGGTTCCGACGATTTTGATTTGCAATTCTAAAATGTAGTCCATTTAAATACGGATCCAACGGTATACCGTTGGATCCGTTATACCGTAAATTTTAGTTTTAAAATTTAGTTTTTAAATTTTTTAGTTATCCGTTATAGCTAGATTTTTCCCGGGAAAACTGCTTATATATAAGCAGTTTTCCCGGGAAAAATCTAGTGTCTGAGAAAATAGCTTAAAACGTGGACGGAGAGATCCCGGATTCGATTCCCCGCCCTGGAGAAGTTATTTTTATGGTAAATTTTGATATAATTTTCAATAATAATTAAAAGTACTTACAAAAACTAATAAATGATAATAAGTAATTATTAACTCGTATACGAGAAAGTTTGTCTGAGTTGTCTCGGCTCGATTGTTTTTAGAATATTAATGACTAACTTAATATCTATTAAGACAAACGGATGTTTAGTCCAATGTACTTTGGGACAATGGAATATCACACTTCTGTTATAAATAGGGGAGTAACAGTCTAAAGAAGAACATTTTATACACCTTCTTTAGATCGTTACCCCCTCTGTTTTCTTTATAAGGGGAGTAACGACTTATCTCCCCTTATAAAATTATGAAAAAACATGATATAAAAAATTATTTTTTGAAAACGGTTCCAACGATTTTGATTAAAAAATTCTGAAATGTAGTCCATTTAAATACCAATCTAACGATATCAGCCGTTTTCCCGGGAAAAATCTAGTTTCTGAGAAAATAGCTTTAAACATGGACTGGAGAAGGCGGATTCGATTCCACGCCGAGAAGTTATTTATTTTTTTTTTTTTTATAAATTTTGATAAAATGTTTAATAATAATTAAATGTACCTACGAGAACACAAAAACTATTAAATGGAAAACACTAGGCAAAGTAATTAACTCTTATATGAGAAAATTTGTCTGAGTTGTCTTGGAACGATTTTTTGGTCTTATAAGGGTCTATCTCACTTATTCTTATATTTTATTTAAATTGATTACTTACCTATTAAGACTTTTGTCTGTATAGTGTCTGTGAAGTACAGATTCAATGCACTTGTGGGCGACGTTGACTGAAAACAATATAGACAAACTTCCTCCACTGTTAATATTCACAGCGCATACACATCCAGCTATAAACATATCATTCGATCCCAAACTATCATCACTAAATAAACATCTCCATTCTTATATTCATACATCAATCTATAAATATATATATATATATATATATATATATATATATATATATATATATATATATATAAATCTATATATATATATATATATATATATATATATATATATATATATATATATATATATATATATATATATATATATATATTATAGATTGATAATTTCGTAAGTTTTCTTTTACGGAATAGAACAATGATTTTTTTGTTTGTTTCAAATCAACTCGATCAAAAACCAAAATAGGATAAAGGCCACTGAATTATGATTTCATAAAAATATATATTGTACACGAGTACTATTAACTTTTTTTTTTGTTTTAATTTGAAATCAAATCCAAACTGGAAGTTAATATTTTGTTGTTATAATTCGATTCATGGAACAATCACGAAATGTAATAGAGAAGTTTTTTTTTCGGCCTGATGTATGTTTGTCTAGAAGGCGATGGAAATCGAAGGCCGAATAATTATTCCTTAAGAATTGAGAAGAGAAAGGTCATAGGAATTGATGTTGTAGGTGTTTTTTTCTTATTATTCAGTTCCTTCCAATTTGAATGAATGAATAATTTGTTTTTTTATCTTTATACAATAAAATTTGATGGCTGTATTAAAAATGCATATGATGGAATGACTCAATGAATGAATTATATTATGCTAAGTGTTGAGGAAAGCATATATGTATTATATTTGGTAGACAATACTAGAGTCTGAAATATGGCCAAGTCTTAATAAACCGTTTACCTATTACTGTAATTGTGATATTAGGCGATTGCCAATACATTATTACTTTGTTATACATGTAGGTGAACTACTATGAAATGAAGTGCACATTAAAAGTTTTCAATATTTTCTATAATAATAATAGATAAAGAATATACAGGATGTCATAGAAAAACTATTTTTAACTGTCAGAATAATAGAGGACACTTAAATAAACTTTTTTCATTAATAAAATAGGGTCCGGAAATTCTTCAGTAGGGATATAAAATACCTTCCATGAAATAAATCTGGTGTCACCCCTGGACTTTCCCACGGAAGTACACAATACGTATGTATGGGATTTTTCAGGAACATACTCTACCAGAATTGCTTGAAAAAGTCCCACTAATTTTTCGTTTTCGAATAAATATTGTTTTCCGGCATAATGGTGCACCAGCAAGCACACTTTCGATTAAATTACCGAAATTATCTAAATGCTCAATTTCCAAATGGATGGATTGGAAGAGGGGGGGGGGGGGGTTCTTGGCCTACACGTTCACCAGATATGACTCCAGTTGATTTTTGTATTTGGATTCTTATTAAATCACTGGTTTATGAGATAACTGTTATCACAGAAGAAGAGTTACTGGCTCGGATTATTGTAGCGTTTGGTGATATCCGTGAACGTCCGCAGCTATTTCGAAGATTCCTGCTGTCGATTACTCATTGTTACAACTTGTGTATCGAAAATGGTGTTCGTAAATTTATAATGGTGATAACAGTGATAAACTACCAGTGGTAATAGTGATATTAATTTCAATTGAAATTATTTATTAACAGTATATTTCAACAGTAATAAGCTACCAGTGATATTGGTGATATTAGTGACAATTCATAAATTTATTAACTGAATATTTTTACAGTAATAAGCTACCAGTGATAATGGTGATATTAGTGAACATTCAAATTATATTTTAACAGTAATAAGCTACCAGTGATAATGGCGATATTAGTGACAATCCAAATGATTTATTAACAGTACATTTTAACAGTGATAATCTACCAGTGGTAATAGTGATATTAGTGACTATTCAGATGATTTGTTAACAGTAATTAGCCACTAGTGATAATGGTGATATTAGTCACACTTCAAATGATTTATTAACACTTCATTTTTACAGTGACAATACAAATGATTGATAGCCGTAATAGTTGAGAATGTCTTGCCGTTTGAAAGCACAACTTACTGCCTTCAAAGTATTTAGCAACTTTTTGGTCTTTTTGAACTCAGACTGATTAATAACAATATTATTAGCGTTAAAATGTGGGTACTCAGTGTGTTTGCGCAAATCAAACACCATAATCAGTAATAAATATTCAGAAGTAATAATAAAAGTAAATAATAATAGTGTGAAGAAAGCGGCTTGCACTTGCTGATTGTTTGATTAGGGCATAGCAATTACTCATTTTCAAAACAAGACACGTATTCCCACTTAAGACAGTGTTCTTCTTAAGAATTCTGACAAAAACACTTTAAATAACTTGACTGTTTGGAAAAGGCACTGCAAACAATGTGCTCCAAAATCCTTGAAATGTGTTTTATTATCTTACATGAAAAATACGATAAATGATATTTCTAAATTTGTATAACCTACGAAGTTGATAATTTTCAATAATCAAATAAATTGGAACTTTAAAATTTTTCAAACGAACCATTTAATTGAGTTATCATCAAAAGAAATACCTTTTTAAAAAAAAATTTGAAAATTTGGTATGCCCTCCCGGAATTTTCATCGCCTCTCAATAAGGCATTAGCATGAATTATTTCGAAATTTTAGGACCAGCCGTTGTATAGTGGTTGGGGGGGGATATTTTGATATTTTTTTTAAGCAACAAGGAATGCAAAATTTTAAAAAGCATATATATATATGCGTCCTACTCTTCAGCAGCTTTCATTTGATACCCCACTCAAAAATTAAAAAAAATATAAATTTTTGCGAATTGCGCATGCGCATATTAAATTTTTAACTTCTGTGTATTTTTCCTGTGGTTGGGTCAAAAAGTTGCACCAGTGTTTCAAATTTCATCACTTTAGGTTAAACGGTTCGGGCCCTATGAACCAAAGAGCGACGGACGGACGGACACATCACCCTCGGTATAAGGGTTTTAAGTATCTACAAAACCCTAAAAAGGATAAGACCAATGGTCTTATGTCAATGTTGACGATTCGACAGAAATGTTGGTTTATTTTTTTTACTTAATTTTTTAATGGAATGTTAATAGAAATCTCCCTTTTCTCATAAACATCCTCAAAATCAGGTGATGCTTAAACAATTATTATTCAAATTCTTATAATTTTAGAGAGTGCAGTGTGGTTCAAAAACAGTTAGAATTAACAAAACACACTTAGATTTTGAAAAAATAGTCTGCCAATTGTTGTCCACATAGCTTCCCTGTGGCCTATTTCTTATACTTTAATGATGTTGTGCTTTTAAAACCTATTATTGTCAATTTATTACATTAACCTCGGTTTTTTTAAATCGGTCAAAATTGTTTTGATTTTTTACATAAATTGAAGTATCAATTTAGCAAAATGTAAAGAGCGCAGACGGTTAAAATAAATCTAGGGCTATCTGCGGGCTACTTTCCACCAACCATCTAAGTTTAATAAAAATCAGAGAAGTACTTTTGAAGATGTAGGTGTAAATAAATGTTTTTTTATGTGCATGTGTCAGAGAAATAAATGGGTTCAGAAGATTTAAACTTTGTGGGACCAACTGTAGGCTAATTATAACTTAGCATCCAAATTTTTATCAAAGCGGACGAGTAGTTGGTTAGTAAGTTGGTTCGCAAAAATTGAGCGACAGACCAACGGACAGACACGGAAACATAAAAATGTTCCCTGATGTCTGAAACGGATTTCTGTCTTGGAATTGTTGAAATCGGAGACAAAAAACACTTTTGTTCCTCGGAACGATCACATAGCTTCCATTACTTTCGGTAAGCTCGGAAGCAATTGTAAGAATTAATAAACAAGTAAGGCGCGCTTCACGCCAATACTTCCTGTCAAGATTATTTTAGAAATATGTTGTATTTATTTTAAATCTAAGTTTGTTTTTAGGTTTCTGTACAAAGTACAACAAGTAAGGCGCGCTTCACGTATAAGTACGTGGGGCGATAATCGCCGGTTTCTGTACATTAAAGTTAAAATTATTAGGTATAATATAATTACACTAATTTTAATAGTAATATTCTTTTTCTACTCTTCAAGACCTTTAAAATAATGTATAACATGTTATGGTAACTAAATCAATGTTTATTCACCCGCCATATTGGCCGCCATCTTGAAAATTTTAATAATTGCATATTCTTTTTCTACACTTCAAGACCTTTAAGTTGATGTATAACATGTCATAGTTACTAAGAACCTTTTTTAATCGCCCGCCATATTGGCCGCCATCTTGAAAATATTACGTGTGAAATTTTAATAGCTGCATATTCTTTACTCCATTTCAAGACCTTTAAATTGATATATAACATGTCATGGTGACTAAAAACTTTTTTTTAGTCGTCCGCCACATTGGCCGCCATCTGAAAAATATGAAGTGTGAAAAATCCAAAATGTGTCCAGTTGTCTCAAATGCCGAGATGCACCTGTGTGCCGAATTTCATGTTCCTAGCTATAGTAGTTTATGAATTGAAAAAAATTGACCAAAAAGATCCTATATAGTTTTTATCTTCTTAATGCTTTTTTCGTCTGTGTTGTTTACTGCTTGCGTTAGTTTTAGTATATATGAGTAACCTAATTCTACGCATGTATTACGCAGTATCAAGTAAATTTAAAGTACCTGTAAGAGTGAATGGGCGGCTCAGGGTCTGTCTGGTTCCCCTACTCGAGCTCTGATCGTACCTAAATGATATATAATTTACAACTCCCCACTACACGAGTACAAGTACTTCCGCGGGGTACTCAACCGGTACCTGTTAATAATTACCCTTTCATGTAACAAGATATCCGTTCTTAGTTCTGATCCCGGATCCTACTTTTTTTTTTTTTATTTCTCGGGAATCGATATTGACAGGAAGAAAGGTTAAACAAATTAGGAATTCAGGTCTTCAATAGATATTTTGTGAGCACTTCTTTAGATTGGTATGTACTCCCCTTTAAAATAAAACATATGTGTGAGGCTCTCACGCATTAGAAGTGAAACTTAAATTCTAGAATGCATTGCTCTCTTTCATTTTTTGACGAATTTATTAAGAAATGGTTATGGGAAATTTAATTGAAAAAAAAAATATATCGCTAAGCTAAGGTAACCACATTTATTCCAATAAAAATAAATGTTTGTTTTGATTTGCTGGTCTTTAAATAGATATAATAATCTGTAAAAATGTTACACTTGGACGAGTCTCGAATCGCGAACTTCGTTACACGATTTCACTATATGAAAAAATTCACTCTACCGCCGCCAAAGAAGTTTCACTTCAAAAACAAAAAATTTGTTCATGAAAATGAGATATAAACAGAACATAAATAATTATAAATATACAATACTAGTATGAAGTATAAGCTAACATACTAGTATGAAGATAAGTAGATGAGGATATTAAAAGCATTTATAAGGGTGACAAAGATGGGATAACTCACACATAGATAGTGTTTTAAAATATAAAAAAAATATTAAAGATATTAAAGTAAATATAGGCAATCTATAAAAAGGAATATACTTACTATACGAGTATGTGATAAATAAGTACTACGATTGAATATTTATAGGCAGTGGTCAGGTTTGCTGAAACAAGCAAAATAATAAAAGATCTTAAATCTAAACAAAGATTAAATAATCAAAATTAAAATATAATATAATCAATGACAATTACTGATTATTTTTGAACTAACTACAGGATTAAACAAATAAAATTTTAGTTTACGTGGAGAGGCAGTTTATGTTATTTCTTTAACATTTGAATCAGTTCATCGGTTAAACATTTTTATTACCTCCATGACCAACATTTAGGGCCGTGTCAGTTTTGTGCATTTTGTGTTCATCGGACAACCATGTAAATAATGCATTTCCAACAGTCTTGCTTTAGGTGATAGTGGCGAACTCGTCTAAGTAGCTTTATATAGACTATCATTCTCTTCAGCTTCATTTATTAGACCCAATAATACCTCTGTTACATTTTTCGAACTGAAAAATTCAATTCTTACATAAATTAAGATGGAATATTTTCAATTTCTTATTTGAAAATTTATCTATAATCTTTGCAAATTAATTTGAAAACGTTATGAACAGGTGGTTAGAGGTGGAACAAAAAATGTTAAAATAATATCAACCGAATTTTGCAAAGTACTTCAACTTTTCACTTTTCACTCTTCATAGTCCATGAGATAGAGTGCAAAAAGGTGTCTGACTAACATTAAGCTAGAATTTTGTATACAAGTCAATCTTTTGGCGCCTTTTAAGAATATGTGGTCGGCTAAGTTCGTCTGCAGGACATAGCTTGGCAATAGGCATTTGAAAAAAACCAACCGGTGGAGAGCGGCCATGTCTCACCAATTATGGTGGACAATGAAATTTTCATCATCCTGAGTACAGAATTAGTTAGTAGACCGAAAATCAAGTTGATGTTAGTTTGTCCGTTGACAGGTGCCAACGTTGATTTTTAGTAATATTTGAATAACTAACCTATCAAGTGTGAAAATAATATCGACTTGATTTTTGGTCTAATAACTAATTCTGTACTCAGGATCATGAAAATCACATTGTCCACCATAACTGGTGAGACATGGCCGCTCTCCACCGGTTTGTTTTTTTCAAACGCCTATTGCCAAGCTATGTCCCGCAGACGAACTTAGCCGACCACATATTCTTAAAAGGCGCTAAATGATTGACTTGTATACAAAATTCTAGCTTGATGTTAGTCAGACACTTTTTTGCACGCTATCTCCTGGACTATCAACTCTGTAATTTTTAAAATTAAAATGTTGGTAAATTTAGGGGAATAATGACCACCATTTTGAAACCTCGATATATATTTGTGATTTTCTTCCCAATACCTTTAAAACGGCACCCCGTTCAAAAATTACAAAAAATTAAAATTTTGAAGTACCTACATTTTCTAAAAAATCTACATTTTAAAATTCACTTCCGGAAATATCATTTTTGCCCGCAGAGAATGAACTACCAAAAGCATAAGGATTTCTAGAATGACCTCGAAACCCTAAGAAACGGAGTTCTAAACCCCGTTATTACTCAAGAATTCATTTAATTATATAAATTATACTAAATAATTAACAAACATGGCATGACATAAAGTCTCATCTCTTCATAGTATAACTGGTGCAGTACTACTACGAAGTGTCGGGATTTCATAGAAGTACTGTGCCAGTAATACTAATAAAGTCACTTCATACTAGTATAGTACCAGTGCTACTATGAAGTCTCTTCACTTCATACTAGTACTGTGAAAGTACTACATCTAGTTACCACAGTCCTGCTCAAGTAAGGAGAATACGGGACTATTAAATGAAATAATTATTGGTTTCCCGTATCAGCTCTAAAGAAATAATTATCTATACTTAAAATTCTACTTTAATTTGAACCGTTCGAATTAAGAACTCATTTAATTAAATGATTCTTCGTCAGCTTATTATAATTATACTAATCTATATGATTGTATAAAATAAGTTTCTTAAAATAAATTAGAAGATTTCACAACGCTATAATAGCTCTAAGAATGTGTTTTCAAATATACTGCTATTTGTTTTTTCAAGGATTGGTATGATTGACTTCTTACAAAATGTTATGTATATATATACACAAATATATATTTATAATGTAACCACAAATTGTAATAATTTAATTTTAATTTTGGAGGTTATGTTATTCTAACACCCTTATCACCTTAAAGTCATAGTTCCTCTTATATATGTTTAAATTAAAGAGAATCAGACCTAATTATAACCATGGAAATTTAAAGAACATAATTTAGGATTATCAAGTTTTGATAACTTTAATTTGAAATTAATAAATGTTTCCTTGTAGTTTCAATTGTTTGTAGTTTATAAAGGAATTAAGAAAGTTCACTTTTGCCTTATTTCGTAAAGGAATTAAGAAAGTTCACTTTTGCCTTATTTCGTAAAGGAATTAAGAAAGTTCACTCTTGCCTTATTTCGTAAAGGAATTAAGAAAGTTCACTTTTGCCTTATTTCGTAAAGGAATTGAGAAAGTTCACTTTTTCCTTATTTCGTAAAGGAATTAAGAAAGTTCACTCTTGCCTTATTTCGTAAAGGAATTAAGAAAGTTCACTTTTGCCTTATTTCGTAAAGGAATTAAGAAAGTTCACTTTTGCCTTATTTCGTAAAGGAATTAAGAAAGTTCACTTTTGCCTTATTTCGTAAAGGAATTATGAAAGTTCACTTTTGCCTTATTTCGTAAAGGAATTAAGAAAGTTCACTCTTGCCTTATTTCGTAAAGGAATTAAGAAAGTTCACTTTTGCCTTATTTCGTAAAGGAATTGAGAAAGTTCACTTTTTCCTTATTTCGTAAAGGAATTAAGAAAGTTCACTTTTGCCTTATTTCGTAAAGGAATTAAGAAAGTTCACTTTTGCCTTATTTCGTAAAGGAATTAAGAAAGTTCACTTTTGCCTTATTTCGTAAAGGAATTAAGAAAGTTCACTTTTGCCTTATTTCGACCCCTCCTTAAATCATTCTAAAGACTTCTTTTTATATTACATATACAGGGTGTTCCGCATAAGCACCTACAGAGAAAAACCTATAAATCTACATCAAATTTCTGACCAAAAATGTCAAGTAACCTTGGGTCCTACGGACCTTCGTTTTCGAGATATATCGATTTATCGATTTTTTAATTTAGGTCATGTTTTTAGCCATAAACTACGTAATAAATAAAAATCTAAATAAGATAGAAAGATGCAGTTTACAGCATCGTAAAGAGCATTAAATTGTCTCAAAGAAATCACTACTTTTAGTACTTAATACGTTTATAAACTTAGTGATAATGCAAGAAAAACATTAAAATTGGAAATTATATTAAATGATTATACAACTTGGAGCTTTCATAACTTCTATATTTTTATACCTATTGTAATGTTTAAAATGTTTAAAAAACTGCGCCATTTTATAAGCTTTAATTCGATATAGCATTGTCTATAGTTTACGTAAATTTTCATAGAGAAATAGTAGAAAAACTATTAGGAAATCAACTTATTAAGTAACAGCTCTATGAATTTTCTGCAATTTTAAAATTAAAATTTGATTGTTTTCTTTTCATATGCTGGCGCGGTAGTGTCTGAAGAATAGCAGGGGGTCTGCTCGTGAGTATGCCAGGCAGTTCCAAACAGACGACATCTTTCCTATTATGTACATTTTTCAAGTTGCCAAACACCAGGCACTGTTGATTGGTTACTGATTGGGAATTCCAGGGACGCAGATTTTTAGAATTTTGAAAAGAATTCGACTGTGCCTTCCATGACACTCCCGTCTAGGAGCTGACTATAGCTGACTTTAATGCGATGGTGCTGCGGGGGTATTGGGATTGGATATTACAAAGAACTGTGTCACATTTTATTTTGTGGATAGACGAGTCCCTTCTTACAAGAGCTGGTGCTATTAATTTTCACAACACTCATGCAATAAACCATGTAATGCAAAACTTGAAAAATGTACATAATAGGAAAGATGTCGTCTGTTTGGAACTGCCTGGCATACTCACGAGCAGACCCCCTGCTATTCTTCAGACACTACCGCGCCAGCATATGAAAAGAAAACAATCAAATATTAATTTTAAAATTGCAGAAAATTCATAGAGCTGTTACTTAATAAGTTGATTTCCTAATAGTTTTTCTACTACTTCTCTATGAAAATTTACGTAAACTATAGACAATGCTATATCGAATTAAAGCTTATAAAATGGCGCAGTTTTTTAAAAATTTTAAACATTACGATAGGTATAAAAATATAGAAGTTATGAAAGCTCCAAGTTGTATAATCATTTAATATAATTTCCAATTTTAATGTTTTTCTTGCATTATCACTAAGTTTATAAACGTATTAAGTGCTAAGCGATTTCTTAAAGACAATTTAATGCTCTTTACGATGCTGCAAACTGCATCTTTCTATCTTATTTAGATTTTTATTTATTACGTAGTTTATGGCTAAAAACATGACCTAAATTAAAAAATCGACATATCGATATATCTCGAAAACGAAGGTCAGTAGGACCCAAGGTTACTTGACATTTTTGGTCAGAAATTTGATGTAGATTCATAGGTTTTTCTCTGTAGGTACTTATGTGGAACACCCTGTATATTACTTGCAAATTCATTTTGCTATTATTAATAAAGATAACAATTTTGATAGAGTGACATGGATTATCGTGAGAAGAGAAGCTACCCACAGTGGTAGTACTACAGTGCTACAGTCTTGCATTATATTAATTCAGTACATCGGTTGAGGGTATGAATTATATTATAGTAATGGTAGCAGGTCTCTAGGCCAATGCCTCTTCAGCTGGTGGGGTGGTTGGTCAGGGATATGAAGATGCTATGGATTTGACTAAAGGATTAGGATTGTGATTTAAGGTTGCATGGATTTTATATAGCGGAGAGAAGGGATGTCATGTACAAAAGGAATTGTAAGGTCGTGGTGAATTGTAAAGTTAGAAACGTATGATGGGGAATTGGCGATTTTTCGAAGGATCTTTGATTCAAGGAATTGGAGTCTAGGGGAGACCGGGGACGGTTGAAACATTTTTTACAAAATCGCTTCCTGAAAAAACATTTTGACCTCAATGTACTTGACAGTGTGCCTTAATTGAACTTTAGTTATCAGACCAGAAATGGGTGATGTTATAGTAAGATTATCTGCATTACAAAAATATTTATAGGCATTTTAACAAATTCAGGAAAAATGTTTCAACCGACCGGTTGTAACAGTTATTGCGATTAGTTGTAATACTAAAAGAATAAAGAGAATTATGTTAGAAATACTTATTTATCGAGTCAAAATCACAGAAGATGAAGTCAAATAATTGAATAATTGGTCATACGCAGAATAATAGGTGTTTAAGATAAATGAAACAATAATAAATATTCTAAATGAAATTTGTATCATATATTTTGCAGTTCAAGGTTGATTAACATTAAAACTAATAAAAGTTGACGAAAGTAAAAAAAAAAAAGATTTAATTTAAATTATTTAAATGAAGTGTTAAAGTGTATTTGAAAATTTCATACTTTATAGCCAGCTGGTAACTAAAATGTAAACATTGTTAGAACCGTACCCAGAACATGTTTTAAAAAAGTTGACGTCATAACCACCGAAATAATCAATTTAGATAAAAAAAGAATTACACCTGTTGAACTTCCATAACCAAAGTTCTTACGTTAAAAACTATCATAACCACAACTATTTCAATTTTGGATAAAAAAGCAAAAGAGTAGCAACAAAAATACTTACTTTTGGACGCGAAAACACAATACCCCCTCTCAGAAACTTATGATAAACTCGAAACGACACCAAACACAAAAGTTCAGATTCCGCCACGGAAGCCGCGTCCCTTTTCCTTGGTTGTTCCCAAATATCGCTAATTTTTCCACCCATTAATTGGGTTGATTCAACCGTACCCTGTTTCAACCGACCCCGGTCTCCCCTATAGGAATTTGAGTGCTTGGATCTACCCTAGAACTCAATTTTATACATCAATGTAGGTTTAAGGATTGAGTTATTAATAAGGATCTTATTATTAAGGGATAGACGGGATCTTTGGTCAAGAAGTCGCAAAAGCAGTTAATATCGCTTTGTTCTGGTTTAAGTTTGTCACTTTCAAAACACAAAATGCTTAGTGCAGAAAACCTCTTACGGGACTCCTTAAATTATTTTTTTAGACTTAAAAACGCCTTATTCCGTGAACAGTTGTCAACCATTAAGCTATGAAACAGCCGGATAATTGCTTTTACATTAGGAAAGGCCATCTGGATGTTTTCTTTATGTATAATTTAGTTCAAGTCTGTGTGAGACAGATGGCTTTTTCCCCTGTCCTTGTTGTTTTTCCTCACATTCATATAAGGAAGAGCAAATGTTTATCAGTTAGTTTCAGATCAACATCTTGCTGGATTGGTTGCTTCGATAATGACAGATTAATAAAAAAGGAAATAATTTTAACATGAAAAATGTTTTTATCTCCAGTAGGGAGAGAAAGGTATGATTTTGGATTAGTTTAGAGGGACTAAAGTATGTAAGTTTTTTCTTCCCTGAACTCAAAACTAGGGAGAAAAAGTAAAAGTAGGGCGGAAAAGTAAAAGTAGGGTGGAAAAGAAGGATTGCCAACTTAATTATTTTATCAATAGTAGAGAATGAATGGCTAATGCAAAAAAGTTGTTGAAATCAGGTTGGCGACACTGCATTTTCGACATTGTTTATAACCTGCATCTAAATAACCTTCTATTTGAGTTTAATTCCAATGCTTATTTGTTTTTAAGGGAAAGTTGGTTCCTTCGGCTTCGCCTCAAGAACCAACTTTCTTGCTCAGGGAATAATGGCTTACTTTACTCCCTAGGTGCTTAAATAACTATTGTTCTTAGATAATTAGAAGAAATTTATGTCACTCAAAAAAGACATTACAAAATGACATAATAAATGTGACGCTCTTAAATATAGTATCAGGTAGTTGGGATATAACAGGAGGTAGTTTACTTTCCACTTACTATATTTCACTGTACTATATTTCGCCACAAGGAATTAACATATCCATAGGTTTGCCCGTGACAATCCCGCGGACACTGCTTGGTTGGCACACAAACACAAACAACCTCATGAGTCTCCTGTTTTTCAATGAAGTGGAGAATTATTTTCGAGAAAAGGAAGGTTAAAAGATGCAGGCTATAAACAATTTCGATTTGCAATATTATTCTTAAATCGATACTTCTTCTCCTTAAATCGATTTGAAGTACTTCTATTAAAGGAGTTAAGGTTATGATCTTAAGCTTGTGTCTTAGAGTTCATTTGAGGCATTATCTGATATACTTAATTTCCTTGCCAGTTCCTTTATGATTTTATCCTTCTGGCAATTCTTTTCAACGATATATTTTGGCAAGGTGGTTTTTAGCTGGTTCCTCAAGCTTATCAGATTCTTCTCTAATTTCTATTAGCTCAGTCAGAGCAAGGAAGGGGTAAAGGGAGCACTGCGATTTGAAAAGTGGTTCATTATGCTCCACCCATATACTAAACCTCTCAAGCGAGCTCAATCCGAACTAAAGTGACAACTGCACGATCACGTGGTCACTGGTCTTTGTCTTATTGGTCAATTTCTTGTCCTTCCGTGCCCACGGACGCTTGTCAACAACACCTTTTACCTAATCTTGTGCTTTGTTTAATTGTTTTACTATCGAAAAGTCAAATATGTCAAAATATCGAATATGTAAGAGAAAAATCTGATGTGATTGCTTTAGAAGACGATTTTGTTTTATATGATATTGCTTTTGGTTATCTAGGAACTATTATACATGTTATTAACAACGCAACTGCCTTTAGATAATTAATAAGGTTAACAACAAACATTAAAGTACATAAGTATTTATAAAGAAAACTGTATTAAAATATTAAATGTCGTAAGAAAATATCACTTTATTCTTATCCTTATCATCTGATATCAGATAAATTTCGGGTTTTTATCGAGATATCGATACTGTTTCACCAATCTGCCGCTTGGGAGGTTTAGTATATGGGTGGAGCATAATGAACCACTTTTTGAGACCCAGTTTCTATGGTATTGTTCCCTCTACCCCTTCCTTGCTCAAAGTGACGAGTTTAAATTTACATAATATATACTTAACATCAAATTGGATTTCTAAATGATTTTATTGACTTTGTGAAAATGACTTGGCCTACGGTTTGAAAAATGATGCATAAAAATAATTTCTAGTTCTTCTGTTTTCTGCAGAAAGTTTGATAGATTTGAGAGTCTAGTATCACCCTTCATATTTACATCAAATATTTATTTATAAAAATCATCTAGAAAAAAAAAATTGTACCTACATTGCGTCTGCAGCCGAGATGTAGGTACATGTAGGAGGCTCCCGGGATTTTGAGGCCCTTGCATTTAGCCTTTTATTTAATTAGCCTTTTAGGCATTAGTTAAACCTATACCCTGGCTCAAAGATGTTTGTGCTATTAAAGCTGAATTACCCTGTATGTTACGTTTTTTTTTAACATGGATACGTTGCCCTGGGAGACAGAAGAAATTTCCGTCACGCAAAAACGATTTTCGAAATGTGATGCTCTTCTATATCGTGCCAGGAAGTTAAAATATAATAGAAGGTAGATTGGTTTTCACTTGTATTCATTGTAGTACTACATATATATTTCACCAATAGAAGTGCTGAAGTATAATACTTCAGTTCTACATACTTTCTAAATTTTATATAACATGATAGAGCTCCTAGCGGACCAAATGGTAATTAAAATAGATTAATGTTTCATAATTTCACACCTGAAGATACAGCTTCCGAACTTACCGAGGGTAACGGAAGCTATGTGATCGTTCTGAAGAACGAAATACATTTATTTCTCCGATTTCTAAAATTCCAAGACAGAAATCCGTTTTAGACATCAGGGAATATTTTTTGTTCTGTATCCGTCTGTTGGTCTGTCACTCATTTTTTGTGAACCAACATATCTTAAGAACTGCACGTCCGATTTTAATGAAATTTGAATGGTATGTCATTATTAGCCCATTGTTGGTCCCATATAAGTTTTAACCTTCTGCGCCCATATGTTTTTCTTCAACATACCCACTAACATACATTTATTTACACCTATATCTTTAAAAGTACACATCTGATTTTTAGGATTTTGTAGATTCTTCTCAAAACCCTTATGCCGAGGGTGATGTGTCTGTCTGTCCGTCGCTCTTTGGTTCGTTGGGCCCAAACCGTTTAAGCTAAATAGCTGAAATTTGAAACACTGGTGCAACTTTTTGACCCAACCACAGGAAAAATACACAGAAGTTTAAAATTAAATATGCGCATGCGCAATTTGCAAAAATGTTGTAAACTCAATTTTTTTTTTTTTAATTTTTGAGTGGGATATCAAATGAAAGCTGCTGAAGAGTAGGACGCAAATATATATAAGCTTTTTTAAAAGTTTCATTCCTTATTGGGTAAAAAAAAACAAAATATACCCAAAAAAAATGTTTCCCCCCTCCCAACCACTATATAACGGCTGGTCATAAAATTTCGAAATAATTCATGCTAATGCCTTATTGTGGGGCGATGAAAATTCCGGAAGTTCATCTCAAATTTTTAAAAATTGCTAATTTTGGGCACAAAAATTTGAAGTGCGCCAAAAATTTTATTTTTTAAAAATTTTGAGTTGGGTATCAAATTAAAGCTGCTGAAGAGTAGGATTCAAATATATATTTGCTTTCTTAAATGTTGCATTCTTTATTGGTTTTATAAGTCAAAATATACCCCAAAAAAATCCCCCCCCAAACACTATATAACGGGTGGTCCTAAAATTTCGAAATAATTCATGGTTATACCTTATGGTGGAGCGATGGAAATTTTCTGAAAAAAGTAATTTATCTAGTCGTTATTACCGATGATAAACAATGTGACCCCCCGGGGGATCGAACCCGGGACCCTTGAGATCGAAGCTAAAAATCATAATTACATAACGGGCATGCTTAATCATCTACAAAACCCTAAAAAGTACTTGGAAGCAAGTACTTCCCTGTGATTTTTTTTATGAAATTAAGATAGTTTGTTGAAAGTAGACCGCAAATAGCACCAGATTAATTTCAACCGTCTGCGCTCTTTAACTATAGCTAAATTGATAGCTTATTTAAAACAAAATGGGGGAAACAATTAATTTAATTAGACAATAATCGCTTATAAAAGCATAAAATCAATAAAGTACGTGATAGGATGCGAGGAAGCTATGTGCCACACTAATGGGCAGTCTATTTTTTAATATATTGAGTTTAAACAAATCATTTGTTTCAACCAAGAATTTGTCTAACTTACTCATAGTGAATAATTGTGGATATTGATCCAGTTTATTGTCAATGATAAAGTCACAATAGCTATTGTATAATATCTTCGGGTTTGGACAAATGTTGCTATATTGAATGCGATACCTGGAGGTGTAATCTAATAAAGCGGTACTTCCTGATGGACGATGTCCTTTTATACTACAGAGAGTACGATGTTAGGATATAACCCTGAGATTAGTTCACAGGTGAAGCACCAGGTGCCGTGACATTGATATCTCATGGCACTCTCACATCTCTATTATAATAATTTCGTAGCCTTAGTAGTGATTCGACACACAGTTATTATGTGTGTTGTCTAAAGCCACTTATTTATTATTATGTATATTGAATATGAGCTCACTTAAACTCCTCTACATAATTGCATTTTAACAAATAGAAGTAGTTAATGTAATTATTTGTATGAAATAACAATTAACTTTTTAATAGAATTGTAAAAAAAATTACAGAAAAGATTAAGTTAGAAGAGACGAATTTATTTGAACTTTTTAGTAGAGGCAATAGTTAGAGACAACTTTATTATCAAACTTTCTCGTTAATATTTTTGTAGTAGTAGTCCCTATTATCCTGAATGAAATTTAATTTAGGTAGAGTAATCTATAACTATGTTACCTCAGATACTAGATTTAGACCTATTAATCTAATAATGTTATCTTAGAAACTAAATTTAGACCTAGTAATCTATGTTACCTCAGAAACTAGATTTAGACCTATAAATCTAACAATGTTAACTTAAAAAATAAAATTTAGACCGAGTAATCTATGTTACCCCAGAAACTATGTTTAGACCTATTTATCTAACAATCTACTAGACAGCTGATAAAATAAATAATATTAAATATTTAAAATCTTAACTAACTCTTTTCTGTATCAAAATAATGTACCCATTTGAAATATATCATCGCTTATAAGTTTTGAACTATTCAATATATTTTAGTCTACTGTAACTAATTGTTGTACTCATGATCATGAAACTCACATTGTCCACTATAATTTGCGAGACATGGCTGCCCTCTACCATTTTTTACTTTCTCATATAAAGAGAAATTATTGTGATGGCACGAAAATTCAATTTTGAAATTTTAATGGATTTACACGTTTTGAGGTCCCAAGAGAACAAAAAAGCGGATTTTAAAAAAATGTCTCTGTCGTCTGGGCAGACGTATGGAGCCTAAAATACTGGGCCGATTTTGACAAAATTTGGTGCACATAAATTCACATCCCGAGGTGGAATCAAGAAATAAATTTTAGCTCCAAGTTTAGAGGCGCCCTGAAAAATTTTATTTCTAGAAAACGATTCCGACGATTTTGATTAAAAAATTCTAAAATATAGTATTTTTATATACAAATCTAACGATATGAGCCGTTTTCCCGGGAAATATTTAAGTCTTGAGAAAATAGCTTTAAACGCGGACTGAGAGAGGCCGGGTTCGATTCCCCGCCGAGGAGAAGTGATTTTTATGATAAATGTTGATGAAAAGTTCAATAATATTTAAATGTTCCTATACGAAAATTTGAAAAATAATAAATGGAAAACTCTGGGCTACGTAAGAATGAACTCATATATGAGAAAGATTGTCTAAGTTGTCTCGGACCGATATTTTCCTTCCGAGCTTACCGAAGGTAACGGAAGCTATGTGATCGTTCCGGAAAACGAAAAATGTTTAGGTCTCCGATTTCAAAAATTCCAAGACAAATCCGTTTCAGACATCAGGGAACATTTTTGGTTCCGTGTATGTCTGTCGGTCTGTCTTTCAATTTTTGCGAACCAACATGTCTTAAAAACTACACGTCCGATTTTAATTAAATGTGTATGGTAGGTCATAATTAGCTCATTGTTGGTCCCATGTAAGATTCAACCTTCTGCGCTCTTTTGTTTCTCTTCCACATGGACACAAACATACATTTATTTACACCTATAGCTTCAAAAGTATTTATCTGATTTGTATGACACTTTTATAGTTCAACGAAAGTAGCCCGCAGATAGCCCTAGATTAATTTGAACCGTCTCTGCTCTTTAACTTTTGCTAAATTGATACTTAAATTTACGTAAAAAAATCCAAACAATTTTAACAGATTGAAAAAACGGGGGAATCAATTAAACAAATTAGACAATAATGGCTTGTAAAAGTATAAAATAGTTATTTATGCACCTAGGGAGTAAAGTAAGCCATTATTCCCGGAGCGAAAAAGTTGGTTCTTGAGGCGAAGCCGAAGGAACCATGGTCCCTAAATCCCGAGGCGAAGCCGAGGGTATATAGGCTCTTTAATTCCCGAGGCGCAGCCGAGGGAATAACTCTAATTAGCTCTCGAGGCGCAGCCGTGGGAGATAATTATCGCGAGGGGAATAATGGCACTTTACTCACGAGGTACATACAATATTTTATCTCCAGTAGGAAGAAAATACACATTTTCGTCCATTGCACAGTTTTTATTTATTATTTTAATAAATAACAATACTTATTAGCACCTTTAATTAGTACCTTTATAAGAGATTCAATATTAAAAACAAATAAGAATTGGAATTAAACTCAAATAGAAGGTTATTTAGATGCAGGTTATAAACAATGAATCAATGATAAACATGGTCAAAAAAGCGCAGTGCCGCCAACCTGATTTCAACAACTTCATTACATTTGCCATTCATTTTCTACTATTTATAAAATAATTAAGTTGCAATCTTTACTTTTTTGCCCTACTTTACTATTTCGCCCTACTTTTACTTTTTCCCTCCTATTTTTTGAGTCCAGGGATAAAAAGACCTGTTTTAGTCCCTCTAAACTAATTCAAAATCATAACTTTTTTCCCCTACTGGAGATAAAATCAATATAGTACGTGTTGCAGTACGATGCGAGGAAGCTATGTGCCACAGCCATACCAATTGGCAGTCTAAAAGACACTAAAAGAATTCACAAGAAGGCACTTAAAGAACTTTTATACAAAAATTCTAGCTTGACATTAGTCACACACTTTTTTGCACGCTATCTCCTGGACTATTGGTTAACTACAGGACGGGGTATCCGGCTACTTTACTCATCTACATCCTACATCAAGAGATCATCAGTGTAAAACTTATCTCTCCTCTCTGGGATTTGAAATCACCAAATTTGTCAGCGTACAACTATGTTTCAAGTGGCGGAGTTTCGAATACGTTAACCACTGACCGGTTCCTATTATTATTATTAGAAACTAATAATAAAGGACTATGTTTTAGTATTTAAAATGTACACGTTTTTATTGCTATAATTACACGATGTATAATATAAATATGTCTCACATTTAATGAGGAATTACAGTCGTGAACAGTAAATTATAACCAAAAGCTTTAAATTTTATAATTGATATATTTAATACACGAGTAGATATCAAGCTTTATTGCCATAACATTAACTTAAGTCAAAAAACTAAAATATAGAAGTTAAAATATCAAATATTATTCTGTCTATACTTCTTGCAGGTTGGAACTGAATTAATGGTCTTGATTTTTATCTTCTTTTTTTTACAAATTAAGATTTTTATCTTAATTTTATCTTGATCTCTCTGGAATCTTGGGCTATTTAAACTTACTGGATCAAGTTTATATGAACCTATTATAAAAAAGCGTGTAAAAATTACTTAACTACAGTTATTAATATTAATTACCCTCATTTATTAAGGTATAAGGTAAATGTTTCAATATATTATTAAATCACGTTTTATCACTTAAATTTTAACTTAAATTTCACACTTTTTTTAATAGCGAAATCCTACCTTAAAAAATTTAGGCTAATGAGTTCAGACAAATTAACTTTGACTTGATTGTAGTAAAAATCTTATACCGATGATTTTGAATACGTTATATTGCAAGGCAACTTGTTCTATATAAATAAATTCATTTACATTTTTAAATACATATTTCTTGGGAACCATTGAGCGACAGACAGACACGGAACCAAAAATGTTCCCTGATGTCTGAAACGGATATCTGTCCTGGAATTTTTTAAATCGGAGATATAAAATATTTTCGTTCTTAAGAACGAAAATATTTAATCATAATATTTATTCATAAATATTTGATCACATAGCTACCGTTACCTTCGGTAAGCTCGGAAGCAAAATGTAATGTTTTTTAAAAAATTTAAAAATATAATTATATTAAAATTTATAAAATAAAAAATCGTAATTATTTAAAATCTATGAGACCTCAGTTAAATAATAATTAGCAACACACATTACTAATTATAACTGTTAATAATCTCTGCGTTTAAAAATAAAAAAATACTATTTTAAAAATATATTAATTACTTTTAAATTAATGTCTGCATAACCTAATTCTGCAATAATTTGCGGTCCGATAACATCATTAATTTATAGAAGAAATAATTAAATATTAAATACTTTCTTATAAATATATTTGCTATTTTTTCCTCATATTTATTACTTAAATAAGTTAGTTTATGTTTTTGATTATAACTACGTGATTCGACTGATAGACTAATTGTTTATTTCAGTGTTATATTATAATAAAGTAATAGTTATAAATGATATATAACGCTCAAATTTGTATTTTGAAGTACCTAGTTTTATAATAATTATACTTTACGAATCTGTTCATAAAAATCTCTTATTCTTTATTATAGGTTAAAGACCATAGAAGATAAAAAATAATGAACAAAATAAATTGAACTCTCAATTGAAGGAAAGTTTTAAGTTATCTATGATCATCCTTGAACAAAATTTTGTACTAAGCTCCTTTATTCATGATTATTATTATTTTATTATTATTATTATTTTTCCTTTTTTTTACCGAACAAAGTTGTTATATTGAGGATTATTTTTTTGACGAGAAAAATAAATGTTGAAGTATGTCAGATTATCTGCATTATTACAGGAAACCTTGACGAGTTTTTTTTTGTTACTTTTTAAAATAAAAATAATTGCAAATTTGTTTTATTTAAAGTGCGGAGATAGTTGATTATGTCTGTAATAGATAAAGAACATTCTAGTATTTATATAATTATTAGAATGCATATAATGACACATTCGTTGTACTGAATGCTATGCACGTGCGGTTTTTGGTTTTTTAAGTTAATATGTGTATAATCATATTTATAGTTTTTATCCTTTGAACTTTTGATCTCAGCCGAATCATTTTTAATGTAATTATATTTTTACTTTTTCTTATAGCTAAAGGAAAAGTATTGATTGATTGTTGAACCAGAATCCGGAACCATGATTTCAACGGAGTTATCCGTTTTGGGTGTTTTCAAGACGATTTGAGTGGTTTTTAGCTGGATGTCTGTCTGCCTGTGTGTGTATCTGTCTGTCTGTGACACACATAACTCCTACAGTTTTCAAGCTAAAGAGTTGAAACTTGGCACACAAATCAGTCCTTACATGCAGTTGGATGAAGTCACCAAATATTCGTAAAATATCGAAAAATTTTCCGATTGTGCTGAAATTTCCGCCAATTATACCTCTTTATATGTATTTTCTTTAGATAAACATTTCCACTGAATTAAGTTTTTGTATCTGCCGCCATTTTGAAAATGTCGAAACTTTCGGAACTGTTTCGTCTATTGAGCTGAAATTCGCACAGATTATACTTTTCTGAAAGATAAATTCCTAATTTATTCAGAAGAAAGTTTGTCATCTTAATTCTCTGGGAGAGATAACCTAACATTTTTATTCTATGCCTTCAATGCAGTTTAAGTGTTATAAACAAGTACATTAATTTATGAAGCCCTCGAATTTATGACGCCCCCCATTTTTGATCCTTCAAAATTATAAAAAAAAAGTTCGTCTTAAATTCGATGCAATACGGTACTTACTTACTTGATTTTGTGATTGGGATGGACTAACACTTTTTAAGTTACCTATATTATTTAGAAGTGCTGACTTCCAAAATAATAACTTTATGAAGTTCTGACATCCAAATAAATAATATTGTGAAGTTCTGACATCCAAATAAATAATATTGTGAAGCGTTGACATCCAAATAAATAATATTGTGAAGTTCTGACATCCAAATTAATAATATTGAGAAGAGATGGCTTCCAAGTAAATAAAATTGAGAAGTTCTGACAGGCAAATCAATAATATTGTGAAGAGCTAGTGCCTAATAAATAACATTGTGAAGTTTCGACTTCCAAATAAGTAACAATGTGAAACACTGGCTTCCAAAAACGTATAGTGCCTTTCCTTCAGCATTGGATTTTAGCTCTCTGTTAAGGAGAGAATTGTGTGAAGTGTTAATTCCAAGTGCTTAAGCCATCAATGAATTTAAAATATTCTGATACAATCACCGAAGGCTGATATAGCTTTATTTTCATTTTGAAGGGAAAGGGTCCGAAGGGCGAACTATGTTAGAACCAATTAGCTTGATATATTAAAAGAGCGTAAAGGTTAAAGGTATAAATCAGGGCTATAATTATTTAAATAAGGGCTGAATAGGGTCCTTGGAAATATTCATTCATGCGATGTTATCAAGGTAGAACCGGCCCTTGACCCTTATTCACCTGTTGGAAGGTCCAACAACTTACCTTGCAAGTATTCTTAGCTTATAAACATGCTACAACGAAATATATTGTGTTAGTTCTTTAATAATAACTGCAACTGCATAATTGCACTGTGTCATTTAACCGCTAATGGCCCTAGTACATTCGAAGCTGTTTAAAATAAATAAATAACTACATAATATATAGAAGATCTACTTAGGATTCAAATCAGAACAACTCGTTATCCCTTGTACTCAATTGTAAATTCAGAGATTTTTGACTACATGATAGCTATGTGGGTTATCGCGACTGTGAATTAAATCAAAATTGAGGATAGCCAGGATCAGTTACAAGTGCAAATCAAAATTAAGGATAACCAGGAGCAGGTAAAAGTACAAATCATAATTGAGGATAGCTAGGATCAATTAAAAGTGCAAATCATAATTGAGGATAGCTATAGGATCAATTAAAAGTACAAATCATAATTGAGGATAGCTAGGATCAATTAAAAGTGCAAATCAAAATTGATGATAACCAGGAGCAGTACAGAGTAAAAGTACAAATAATAATTAAGGATAACTAGGATCAGTTGCAAGTACAAATAAAAATTGATGATAGCCAGGGTCAGTTGAAAGTATGATCAAAATTGAGGATAGCTAGGATCATTTGCAAGTGCAAATAAAAATTGAGGATAGCCAGGATCAGTTACAAGTGCAAATCAAAATTGAGGATAACCAGGAGCAGGTAAAAGTACAAATAATAATTGAGGATAACTAGGATCAGTTACAAGTACACATCAAAATTGATAATAGTCAGGGTCAGTTGAAAGTATGATCAAAATTGAGGATAGCTAGGATCAGTTGCAAGTACAAATAAAAATTGAGTATAGCTAGGATCAGTTGCAAGTACAAATAAAAGTTGATGATAGCTAGGATCAGTTGCAAGTATGATCAAAATTGAGGATAGCTAGGATCAGTTGCAAGTACAAAAAAAAGTTGATGATAGCTAGGATCAGTTGCAAGTATGATCAAAATTGAGGATAGCTAGGATCAGTTGCAAGTACAAATACAAATTGATGATAGCAAGGGTCAGTTGAAAGTTCAAATCAATATTGATGATAACTAGAATTAGTTAAAAGTACAAACCAAAATTAATGATAGCCAGGAGCAGTTACAGTAAAGATAAAATTTTTGGATTGGCCGACGTTTCGAGCAAATTTATTTCCTACTTTAAGTGGGTTGCATCAGCAAGAAAAGCAAGAAACAGTTATTTCTTCAGAGTTTGTAATTGTTTATCGGCTAATATAATGAAATTGTTGTATCGAATTTTATTCCTATTCGATAAAGTTTAAAGTTTCACTTTTCATAATCACTTTTATGTTTTTATAATAAATTATTTTATTTATGGACGCTATGGCTAGGCTATAAAATTTAATGAAAATTTCTTACTTACTTTAACTTCATCCAGTTTTTACTATTTTTTAGTTGTTTCAAGTTTGTGTGACTATATTTACTTATTATTGGATATCTACTTGGCGGGGAATCGAAACTCGACCGAGTTTAGGCTCCTCGCCTCAGCTCAAATCATTGTTTTCGAGAAAATTTTATCACGTTTTCTTTCAAAGCTTTTGGGCGTATGATTTTTCTGAACATGTATGCCAAATTTCTTTAAAATCAGCCATGTAATGGCTCCAGGCGTCTGCACAGACGACAGACAGACATTTTTTAAAAACCCCTTTTATGGACTTAGGGGACCTCAAAACGTGTAAATCCATCAAATTAGAATTTTTGCGCCATCACAATACTTTCTTTCTATTGTATTGTGTATATGAAAAAGTAATTTAATAAAATTCTCGCAGACTACTATAATATCCCGATCTTTGTTGGTCAGCCAAATTTTTTTCTCCCGACCTACAATCTATTGAAAAGCATTAAGCTGGAAGTGTGGCTGGATGAACAACAAACAAACTATTGTCATGCCTATTCTATCGTGTAATTGCAACGAGTACATTCTCTGAATAAAAACAGTTTAATATACTGCGAGCAAACAGACTCAACTGTAAATAGTTTGACAATGACGCTTCTAGTCATATTTGACAGAGTTATTTACCGATAACCTACATCTATTTGAATTTTACTGTTTATAAATAGATTTCTCTATTGTTCACCTTATTCACACCGTAAAGGAATAATTACATTTCTTTATTTCAATATCACAATACCTGATCAATGATCAATATCTATATTTAAATCAATTATTGCCAACTTAAAGTTTTTAATTTTTTTTTATTTGTTGTGATATTATTTATTATTAATAGTTAAAATTAAGTAAGACGATAAAAATGTTGGCAAATTAATCTGTCACATAGCTTCCTCTCATACTATTATTGAACTAATGGTAAAATAGGAATTGAAAGTGCAGTTTTGTGTGAATCTACTTCAATGCTCAGAGGAATCACTTTATTTTTATTCAATATTTGGCACTTCTTTAGATTGTTACTCCTCTTATAAAGAAAACAGAGGGAGTAACAATCTAAAGAAGGTGTACAGAATGTTCTTCTTTAGACTTGTACTTCCATTATAAAAACAGAAGTGTGATATTCCTTTGTCCTAAAGTATATTGGGCTAAGACTAAACATTCCTTTGTCTTAATAGTTAATAGTTATTTAGTTAATGTCATTTATATTCTAAAACAAACATAGGGGAGTAACAATCTAAAGAAGGTGTAGGGAATCTTCTTCTTTAGTCTGTTACCCCCCCCCCCCCCCTTATAAAAACAGAAGTGTGATATTCCTTTGTCCTAAAGTATATTGGGCTAAACATCCCTTTGTCTTACTAGTTATTTAGTCAAACTCATTTATATTCTAAAAAAAGACATAGGAGAGTAACAATCTAAAGAAGTGCCCAATATTAAATGTGTGAAGCGTTTCAAATTTATATGGGACAATCTGTGGGCTACTTTTAACAAACTATCCAAACTTCTTAAACATTTTTCTGAAAGTTAATGAATATATTTATAAAATTATATATCATGGAATTTAAATTCAATATCTCTATGTATATTAAAAAGTTAGGATCGAGTCAGACCGATATTTCGATCGATTAAAATAAAAATTTGTATTGTAATTATAAACAGTAACACAGCAATATTGTCACCACAATTTTATCTACCATTATGGTGACAATATTGTTGTGTCACTTTCTATTAGCCCATCTAGTCATAATTATAAAGTTAAAGAGGTACCACAAATTCTCAGTCAAAACCACCAATCATTTGTTAGAAGCCAGTCATGCCGAATTGTCTAATTTATTTTAAATGTAAAATTTTGGTGATAATATTGTTGTGTTGCTATCTATTAACCCATCTAGTTATAATTATGAAGTTGTACCTACCACAAAATCACAGTAAAAACAACCAATCATTTGTTAAACGCCAGTCATGCAGAATTGCCTAGTTTATTTTAAATGTTAAATTGTGGTGATAATATTGTTGTGCTGCTATCTATTAACCCATCTAGCTATAATTATGAAGTTGTACCACAAAATCACAGTAAAAACAACCAATCATTTGTTAAACGCCAGTCATGCAGAATTGCCTAGTTTATTTTAAATGTTAAATTGTGGTGATAATATTGTTGTGCTGCTATCTATTAACCCATCTAGTCATAATTATGAAGTAGTACCACAAAATCACAGTAAAAACAACCAATCATTTGTTAAACGCCAGTCATGCGCAGAATTAATTAAATGGCAATATTGTTGTGCTGCTATCTATTAACCCATCTAGTCATAATTATGAAGTAGTACCACAAAATCACAGTAAAAACAACCAATCATTTGTTAAACGCCAGTCATGCGCAGAATTAATTAAATGGCAATATTGTTGTGCTGCTATCTATTAACCCATCTAGTCATAATTATGAAGTGGTATACCACAAAATCTCAGTCAAAACAACCAAATCATTTGTGTAATAGTATAGTTACATTTACAAACTATGAAAACAATTTAATAATAATCAGAACTTATATAAATAAACTACAGTATAAATTGGTATTTTATATATATATTAATATTAATTACTTAATTATTTAATTAATTATAATAATTAATATTAATTACTATTAATTAACTATTAATATCCAGCTGATTTTCTCAAGATACATTATTTGAACCCTATAAGTCAACATTTTAATATTGTCTAACACAGAACTTTTTCCGATTTTCCAGTCCAACGCGTCAAAGTTATAGGGTTCAAATAATGAAAAACGCCCCAAAACCAAAAAAAAATCACAGAGGAAAACGGTGTCAGACTTAGCCTAAATAAGCCATACAAAGAGGTTTGGAAAGAGTATGTATAAGTGACTTTTTTGCCTATGGGCACCCTGACTATAACACCTATATCTTCAAAAGTACTCAACTGATCATTATGAAATTTGGAGGGTTTGTCGAAAGTAGCCCGCTGATAGCCCCAAATTAATTTCAACCGTCTTCGCTCTATACATTTTGCTAAATTGATACATTTATTCATAATTGGCAGACAAAAAATTGATCGACAGAGACAGACAGGGAACCAATTTAGCAAATTATTAGCAGAATTATGTGAAAAATATGTTTGGTAATAACTCTTCTCTTCAAAAAATAAGCCGTATTGCGTATAAACTGAAATAGAGTAGAGAACGAAGGAGGGAGGGAGGGGGGACGCACCCTCCCAAGAGGGGGGAACTTTACTGTTTCTTAATACTACACCCCTTAAGAACGTTTTCACAAAATATTTAAGTTTCAAAACTTAAAAATTATTTCCCCTTTTACTCCTTATTTTCCTGGACTATAAGTATCACAGTTTATGTAATTTAAGTAGAATATGTGACTACAAATGAAATAGTTTAAACCAGGTAAATCCGGTTGTTATATAGGATAAATCAAATTACATAAACTGTGATACTTATGATTTAAACTGTTATAAAGTATGAATAATTTCAAGATAAAAAGAACTTTTTATATACTACGTTTTTAAATTTTCTGTTGAATCGTATGTAATGTTGATAATATAACTGTTATTGTTATATAATATATAATGTTTGTGAAAAAAAAAAAAAAAATTCCAAATTTATTTACTTCACATAAATGACAACCATCCAGAGAGCTGATCTTAAACCTATAAAAGGATAAATCTTTGTACAACGGATCTCCCCAACACCAAATCTAAAGCATGCCATCGATATATTTGAAATAATATAATCGATAAATAATATAATCGATATTTCCTGTTTAGCTGTCATTCAATGTTTACCTATCACAAATTTGAGACCCGTCAAAATGAAGATAGCGTAAATATTGGATATGGCCTCAGAGGAAGGAAGGGGTAGAGGGAGCAATGCGATTTCAAAAGTGGTTCATTATGCGACACCCATATATTAGCGCTCCAAGCGGCAGTTTGGTGAAACAGTATCGATATCTCGATTAAAACTCGAAATTTACCTGATATTGATATCAGCTGATTAGGATAAGAATATAAGTGACATAAGTGATATTTTCATTTTAAATATAGTTTTCTTTATAAATACAAAAGTACTCTAATGTTTGTTGTTGACCTTAATAATCTAAAGGCAATTAAGTTGTTAATAACATATAACAGTTCCTAGATAACCTTATGCAATCTTATATAATCATATAAGATAAATCAAAATCGTCTTCTAAAGCAATCAAATCTCATCAGATTTGTCTTCTTACATATTTGAATAATTTTTCTTTACTTTTAATTGAAAATATTGGCAGATGAGTAAAGAATAAATGTAAATTATATTAATGTGAAGGATTTTATGAAACAGGGCACTCATAGTTAAACCTTCATGGTTTTCCTTCAGGTTTGTTGACAAGCGTCTGTGGGCACGGAACGACAAGCAATAGACCAATAGGAAAAGGACCAGTGACCACGTGATCTTTTTAGTTCGGATTGAGCTCGCTTGGAGCGCTAATATATGGGTGTCGCATAATGAACCACTTTTTGAGACCCGGTTTCTGTAGCATTGTTCCCTCTACCCCTTTCTTACTCTGAGGATATGGCAAAACAAATAAAATAACTTCCGGATTTTTTCCGAACTAACTTTCCGCACAGCAAAATTTGCTGAAAACTAATTAAATTTTGCTGAAAGATGGCTAAAAGTATTAAAATAATGCATTGTCATCGTGTTCTGAGCTATGCTAAAAGTTTCAAATGTCTAGCTATTCGGGAAGTTAGTTAGAAATCGATTGCCAGATTTGTACCGGACAAACAAACAAGAATGCAAGCTAATAAAAACGTAGTAAAATATGAATCATAGTGTATGTAACATATACGAAAAATTAATGTTGTTTTAGGCTTAAAAATGACCGGCAAGTTCGAAACGTTGCCTAAAACAAGTTCGAAACACCTAAATTAGTATTAAAATTCTTTAGCCGTAATAGGACCCACGTGCATATATACTAAAAGAAATAAAGAAGGGTACACATAAGATAGATCATATTGGTAATTTATTTATAGTTAGAATTTTATAATTTACGTTAAGATTCTTGAATTATCTTGGGTTATTCTAGAATATGAACTAATTACGCTCAAAAAGGTGTCTTATAAATTATTTTTCTTTGACTAATTAAACTTTTTTTTTAAAAAAAGAAAATATATTAAAATGCTGTAATACATATGCTGACGATAAAATACGCAAGATAATTTTCACATGTTCAAACACAGAATAAGTGAGGCAACTGTGTTTAAATCTTCTATTTATAATTGGGTTCATCTTCTTTATTATAAAACATTTGCTACCAGGTGTGATATTTTACCGATATAAACAACTAGCGCTGTTTGTGTTTTTCTTTAACGTTTTAATTAGATAATCCAGGTCTATTAGGTGTTTTTTCTGGTCTAATGCAAATAAACACATGGCTATTTTCTTTTCATATATATATATATATATATATATATATATATATATATATATATATATATATATATATATATATGTATGTATATATATAAAGAAAAGTTAACAAACAAACGTGTTTATAGAATCAAAGCATCCATGGGTTTTTCTCCTTTTTTTTATTTTTCTAAATAACTAAATATAAACGATACTTAAGTTTCTGAGAAAACTCCGGTGTGAATCTCTCAATAGATTTAATTATTAATCACTTCCTTAATCAAAGCGGAATAAATAGACACCTTTGGATGTCGACTTCGTGTTTTTATTTTTGTACTAAACAAAATTATATATTTATAGATATCGATTCATTTAGAGGTTTTTAAAAAATGATTTATTTTATCATAACGTATCTAACAGCCAAGAAAGAAACACCTTAATATATATATATATATATATATATATATATATATATATATATATATATATATATATATATATTGCCAAAGCAAATTGTTGTCAAATTCACAAGAAGAGAAATAAGGAACAAATTTTTGCAAAAATTTAAAATAAAATCTAGTGAGGATCGTTCTGCTGTGGGCATTGCAGTGTCTAATATATCCAATAACCTACCTGAAGGAAGAATTACCTGCTATGAACACTTCAGTGCGGAAACTAATATGTGGTTTAAGAACGTAAAACGAGAGGCTCTAACCGCTGGGTATAAGTTTGTTTGGATTAGAGATGGGAGGGTTTTAATAAAAAAGGATGAACTTTCTTCTTCTAAATTTGTGCCTACTGGGGCTGATATTCAAAGTTATCTGATTCAGGAGTGATCACTTGCATAGACATTTTTAACCCGACTTTTGATTAGTACATATAAGTTTTCAACAAAATATTATTTTGATTTATTATTTTTATTTTTATTAATAGATGGATTTGTTAAACAATTTAGACAATATTTTTAGTATCGAAGGTCCGGAATTAAGCAATAAAGAGTTTTTGGTGAAAGTAAGTAATAACCATGTTTTGTCTTGTATATATATGAATATTAGAAGTATTTCAAAAAACTTTGATGAATTTTTATTGGCACTATCAAGTTTGAATTTCATTTTTGACGTGGTGGTTTTAGGTGAGTGCTGGCTAGGGCACAGGGATCTCCTACTATCTCTTTTTAACATTGAAAATTACACTATGTTCAGTTCAAATAATAATTTTAACCAAAACAGTGGTTTGGTTGTTTTCGTAAACAATAATTTTTCAAGCAATACTAAAATTAATGAAATAACTATGACTGACTGTAACTGCATGAGGATTGAGATTAAAAGCGAAAACTTAACCTACACTGTTTTAGCGGTATACCGTTCACCCACTGACAACATAAACGTGTTCCTAAATGAATTGGAACCTTACCTACAGCCTAATAGTATTTTAATTGGGGACATAAATATCGATATATTAGGTGAAGAGATTATGACAGAAGCAACCGGTAGATACTTAAGTTTACTATCCAGTCGGGGATTCTTAAATAAGGTTACCTGTCCCACTAGAGAAGGTGTTAAACAAGTGAGAAATGAAGACGGCTCTATTAGTTTAAAACCTTATTCTACGTGCATTGACCACATCTGTGTAAACATACCCACTCAAGAACTACTGAAAGCAGTTGTTTTTGATTGGAATGTAACTGATCACAAGGCGATTGGATTTGTGATCAGTGGAAATACAAAAACCTATTCTAGACCAATGCATAATGTACTACTAAATAAAATAATTAATTATGACGAATTTATTGAAATAACAAAAACTCAGAATTGGACTGAAGTTTATTCCTGTACATGTGTAACTGAAGCTACTAATAAATTAATAAACATAATTAACTTTAATTTGGGTTTAGCAACTGAATTAAAAGAGGTCAAAATATCCTCTAAACATAAAAGAATTAAGCCATGGATGTCTTATGGTTTAATGATTTCATTAAGGAAAAGGGATAAAATGCATAAAAAATTATGTAAGGAACCTTTTAACATAAACCTTAAAGTACACTACACAATGTACAGAAATAAGCTTCGCAAACTAATTCGAATAGCCAGGGACGAGTACTACAGTAAACAAATACTAGACGCGGGAAATGATATAAAAAAAATATGGGGTACAATCGCAGAGGTAACAAAAGGCCACAATAGACAAAATGTTGCGTCTAATATACTGGTTAATGGCAAACATGTCTCGGTATCAAATGATCCTAGGACCTGTGCTAATTATTTTAATGAACACTTTTGCTCTGTGGGTGAAAAAATGGCCAGCTCAATTCCTGATATGTTGGTTGAGGAACCTGCAACATGTGTGTCCGGTGCCCAGTCAGGGTACTTGACTAAGTTTTCATTAGTTTCGGAAAGTGACATACTTAAAACTTTTGCCGAGCTTAGGGGGGGATCAGGTCCAGGATGGGATGGGATCAGCGTGAGATGTTTAGTGTTGATCAAGGAATACATATCCAAACCTATTTGTCACATAGTGAACCTTAGTATAAGTACTGGAATTTTTCCTCGGAGCCTTAAAAAATCAATAATCATCCCGCTCTTCAAAAATGGTGACATGGACCAGGTGACAAATTACAGGCCGATATCCATGTTGTCCAATATTGCCAAACTCGTAGAGAAAGTAGTGAAAAAGCAATTAGTCGACTATTTAGAGTCGAATAATATAATCTCGCCTAGGCAATTTGGGTTTCGGTTAGGTATGGGAACAAATGACGCCATAGATAGTGTGACCAGCAAGATCCAGGAAGAATTAGACAATGGAATGAAACCTTTAAGTATATTCCTGGATCTTGCTAAAGCCTTTGATACTGTGTCACACGACATATTCATAAAAAAACTGTATAGTGTTGGTGTCAAAGGCGTTGCACTTCAGTGGTTCGTCAGCTATTTACATGAGCGACCGCAGCAAGTCCGGTTTGGTGGTACACTTAGTACGGAATTACTTAGTACGCGCTTCGGAATTCCCCAAGGTACGGTCCTTGGACCGATAATATTTTTGATTTTTATTAATGACCTGGCTAAGCTAGAAAATCCAATAAACGGAAATATATATATGTTTGCAGATGACTCGGTATTGTTGTTTTCCTCCCTCACATGGTCAAGTTCTTTCGCTTTAGCAGCTCAAGGATTAAAAGTAATAAAAGAATGGCTCGACCAAAACAAACTCTCACTTAACATCGCTAAAACAAAGTACATCTCCCACTCAATATACTCGAATAGTCAGCCCGATGAATCTTTGCAAATCTTGTTAGGCAATCAAAAGATAGATAAGGTCAAAAGTATTAGGTACCTAGGAATTAATTTAGATCAACATTTGAGCTGGAGGAACCATGTATTAAGTCTAACAAAAAGGCTTCATAAATTAACCTACATATTTGCGAGGCTAAGATGTATTATGCCTGTAAAAACTTTAAAAATTGTGTACTTCGCCTTGGCCCAGTCGGTTCTTTCATATGGACTGTTGTCCTGGGGAGGTGCTTACTCCTCAGTACTGCGTCCTATTGTAGTAGCGCAAAATAATATTTTAAGATCAATTTTAGGGAGACGAAGAGCCGACTCGGCCACAGCCATGTATGCAGAACTCTCTGTATTTACTCTGGACCAATTGTATAAACTATTTGTATACAAAGCGGTACATAAAAATATTGGACTATTTAGTGTAGTGGCCCACGGGTTGGGTACCAGAGGTGAGACACAGGGTCTACTTGTGGTCCCTAGAAAAAATACGACCTGCGGAATGAGACACTGGTCTTACTCCGGCCCCGCATGGTTTAACCAGTTACCCCCTCCTCTACGATCAGATGCAAGTAACCACCAATTTAATATAAAAATAAAACAGCACATCCTACAACAACCACTCAATAGTGACATAGAAGACTGAAGCATATAGCTAACAAAACAAAATTATGGTTATTACAGTCACATCTTCAATTTTCACTCGTAATTGATAATGTGTATAAGTAAAGTTTTATTTTATGTAGATTTCAGTTATTTTTAATTTCAAGAATCCAAAGTTCAAATCCTAGACCCAAAATATTTTAATTTTATACTTATAAAGAAATTGAATTTTTTAATTTATAAAATTATATCAAATTAAATTATAATAGAGCTCCCTCTCCACCCTCTGGTTTCCCCTTTGTGGAGAGGTAATTTCTGTGTAATAGTCCATTTTTGTTTATTTGAATTATTTAAAAGAAATAAAGTTTTTTTGAATTTGAATTTGAATATATATATATATATATATATATATATATATATATATATATATATATATATATATACTAGCCGGATCGGTGCGCTTCGCGCATTTTATCCGTATAGAAGTTGGCGCTGTGTGTAAAAAATAATTAAAACAATATAAGTAATATATCTTTACTGTTACATAATTTCGTATTTTAGTACAAGTAGGTTACATTATTTTTTATTATGCATTTTCAATTATTCTATTTTATACTACCTTCAATTTTTCAATTTTAGGTACAATGATTTTATGTACAAAATTTAAGATAATTAAATTCACTGGAAGCTAAGATAAAAGTATCTGATTAAATCCAAGATGGCGGCCATATGTTGAAGTAAAAGTACCTTTAATTTTCTTTTTAGCTACCATAAGTCTATGTACCAAATTTCAGATCCCTAGGTCCTCTAGAAGCTGAGATAATAGAATTTTATTAAATCCAAGATGGTGGTTATAATTCAATATGGCGGCCATATGTTGAAGTGAAGGTATCTTTAATTTTCTTTTCTACCTACTATCAGTATGTACCAAATTTCAGGTCTCTAGGACCACTGGAAGCTGAGATAATAGTGTTATTAAATCCAAGATGGCGGCTATAATTCAATATGGTGGCTATATATCGAAATCAAAATGACCGCACTTTTCTATTTATGGTGCACTCTATCTATATACCAAATTTCAAATCTCTATTGTCAATGGGAAGTAGGAGAATTAGTGATCAGTCAGTCAGTCACTGTCACTCTTAGTTTTATATATACATAATATATATATATAAATATATATATATATATATATATATATATATATATATATATATATATATATATATATATATTTATATATATATATATATATATATATATATATATATATATATATATATATATATATTTATATATATATATATTTATATATATATATTATGTATATATAAAACTAAGAGTGACAGTGACTGACTGACTGATCACTAATTCTCCTACTTCCCATTGACAATAGAGATTTGAAATTTGGTATATAGATAGAGTGCACCATAAATAGAAAAGTGCGGTCATTTTGATTTCGATATATAGCCACCATATCTTAGTCTTATATATACATAATATATATATATAAATATATATATATATATATATATATATATATATATATATATATATATATATATTTATATATATATATATATATATATATATATATATATATATATATATATATATATATATATGTATGAGTGTGTGTGTATGTACCAATTTATAAGTAATTATAAGAATATATATTGAAGAGAAAAGTCATTAATGTTTATAGATATAGAATTGAGTTTATTGATAATTGAGATTAAATAAATTTACATTAATATTACATCCCCCCCCCCCCTCCCTCCTCTTATCTTTGCTGAGTTAAATTTGAAACATATGTTTATCGCGAGTAACTAGATTAAAGGAGATGAGGACAGTGAGATAATGATTACTAGATTTAGAACATCTCTGATAATTCACAAACTAAATGTAGATTTGTTATTCTGTATAATATCAAACCATTTATGATTAACGTAAGGTCATATTTTTGAATGGTCTCTATTCATTAGGAAAGATCACATAGATATAACGTGGAAAGTTACAATATTTTGAATGGAGGAATTCTATTTTACATAATAATTTTTGGCGTCTTGGGAAAATCATATTCATTATTTATTTCTTTAATAGAAAAATAATCATTTTTAAACTTACATTATATAAGACATAGTGATAAGGTTTAATTAATTAAAGAAAGAACCTTATTTCATTCAGATGACACTTTTCGATTCATAGTAGAGTCATCCTCATTCATTTATATTTTTGATAAAAGTTTTCTTACGTTGCGTTGGTACTTAAAATAACTGCCTCTATATAGAATATAGAGGGTGTCTAAATTTAAGAATTTTTGAACGAAGTTCCTTATGGCACGTTCTGGAGCCCGGGAGTGAATCCGAAAAAAACTACCAAAATCGCCATCACAAAATAACCGTCCCAAAATCACCGTCTCGCAAAATCCGTCACGAAATCTACCGATGACAATAACTTGATTAAAAGATCACTGAGTTAGTTGAAATTTGGTACACATGTTCATTTTACCAATGCCCAGGCTAAGTTCGTTGGACAACGTTATCCGCCCAAGCGTTCACGCGCAACGCTCGCGTAAACGTAAGCTTCAAATTTAAAATTGGATTTTTTGGACGGGAAAAAATTCTAACTTCATCTATTTAATGGGACAAACAACTTTTTTAAATATTTTTTTTTATTAAAACGAACACCGACACTGCTATGAAGTGATAAAGATCGCTAAATTTATTAAAGCGGACCTAAATGTTTTAAATAAAGAAAACAACGTTTTTACTTTTTACCGATATCTTACGTTCTAACGTAACGATTTCAATAAAACTTCATACACATCTTCTAACGTACAATTGAAACAGGCATGTAAAATGTCAACCTGATACAAGCAGAAGTTTTTTAGTGTTGGTAATTTATATTTTATATTATAATATTTTAATTGGAGATTCGCCGACGGAGGTCTGATAGAACAGTTCTTTTCTTCTCTAAAACCATCTGCTTTAACTATAAACTAATCAAAATTAATTTTTTTCTCAATTTACAATACATTATTTATTGTAAGACGTTCTTTTCAAAGTTAATAAAAAGTTTTAATTTTGTCTCTTATTATCTAACTCCGCCATTTATAAGTAGTTAGTATCATATACTTAGCACTGTAATTATATAATTTATATTTAATATATAGCGTAAGGAACTTCGTTCCTACCGGGTGTCCCACGACACCACACGTATTTTTTTATAAAGATTTCTTCAACATATAACAAATAACTTGATCATTACTGACCAACACAATACAATAAATATAGTATATAATTAATAAAACAATTTGAAATTGTTGAATGAAATCACCTTACTAGCCATCACTACGTGTAATGCATGGAAAAATAGACTGTCAATTAGTGTGGCACATAGCTTCCTCGCATCCAATTATGTACTTTATTGTTATATTGTTTATTGTGTAAAAACTATTAATAGTTTTAGTGATCTTTAACTCTTTATGGATGTGTCGTTGTTGGTTTTACTAAAAAATTTAATATGAAAAAAATGTTTGTCTCATTGAATAGATGAAGTTTGATTTTTTTCCCGACCTAAAATTCCAATTTTAAATTTTAAGTTCACGTTTATGTGAGTGTTGTGCGTGAACGCTTGGACGGATAACGAACACAATGATTCCGATACCTTCGGTAAGCTCGGAAGCAAAAAACTATAAATCTTTATTTAAGAACAAGCAGGAGCGTTTATGAAGAGTGCGACTTATCTACGAATATACAATTTTTTTTTTAAATTCAATTTTAAGTTTTTGGTAGTTTTCATACTACGAAAAGTTTAAATTTTAATTTAAATCAAATTATAATTATTATTTACTACGGGAAACAGACAGTGAAAAATACACTCCCGCGCCGGGATTTGAACCCGGGTCTCCCGTATACAGGAGACCCGGGTTCAAATCCCGGCGCGGGAGTGTATTTTTCACTGTCTGTTTCCCGTAGTAAATAATAATTATAATTTGATTTAAATTAAAAAAAATTTTTGTCATAACACGTACCTCGTACCTATTGGCAACCCAATCTGGACACACTGTATACCTATTGCATTTTCTTGATATAAAATTTAAAAAGACGATTTCGACTAAACAGAAGGAAAATAATAAGTTCCACTTTATGTAAACAAGTATAATTTTTGATCCCGCAGGCGATAATTTTAGTAAAAGTATAATTTTAGATCCCACTATTAAGCAAAATAGGAGCTTTGTATTGTTTAATATTATTATGACGGTAGAAAATCGGCTACTTCTCTCATCCACTTGATATGATCTTCAGTGTAAAACATTTCTTACTGCTCTGGGATTCGAACCATCATCAGATATGTGGATTTATTGACTTAAATTTCTGGTGAAAGTCGCGCTTACTCTAACAACTCGGGTACATTGATTCCTCATACTTGGTACATATTAGAATAAATTACATTTTTCTTGCCATAACTTGTTATAATATATTCTTTAAAGCAGTTTTCAACTATTAACTTCTATTACTTTCAACTCTATTATATTAGAGTTTCAAAAATGAACTGAATACTAGACCAAAAATAGGAATGATAAGGTGAGTGATAAGGCGACATTGATATAGAAGGCTTACAAATTCCCTAGAACTCCACCAAGTACATGCATCCATAATAATAACACAGTTTCCTGAACCTGAACTATACTTAAATGTGGAGCTGGTAATTTCCTGAAGCACAGAAAGGCTTATTTATTAATAACATGTGTTATAGAGTAATGTCCTTGCCGAGGTGGAAGTATTGTTTCCTGTGAGATTACTCTATAGCAGCTGAGAACCGCGAGTAGTAGGAAACTCCTGTTGCTGATTTCTTTTAGCTATCAACATTAACTAGTTCATTGCAAGATTACAACTGTGGACGGGGAAAACCACTTGTTGAATACATCGTGTGTATAATATGTAGAGATATATACGTAATATGTAGAGAGATACATACGTAGTATAACATTTAGAGATAATACATACTTTGTATAATATGTAGGGACATTTTTCGATAATTTATTTAAAAACTTAAAAAATAATCAATGTTCTTTAGGACACTTGATCAGAACGAATTGTTAATTCTTATTTTTTTCTATGGCTCAGCAGACCGCACATTTTGCATATTTTTATTAACTGCAGAAATATGGTTTTAGTGGGGAAGAAACACACGGAAAATTTCGATGTTTTTTTTGACAAAATGGCGTGGAAAATAAACAATTTCCAGAAATGTTATTTTTGTAATCTACCCTTTAATACCTTTTATTTGATACCCGATTCAAAGATAAAAAAAAATAAAAAATCGCGTGACATAAATTATCCGCTATTTGGATTTGAATGGCTGATTAATTTTTCCTGCGTACGCGTCAAAAAGATCTTTAATACTGCAAAGTTTTCTGTTTATATCCCTTTTGATTCAAAAGATATTGGAACCAACTATTCAGGCACAGGAACGAAACTATATTTCATTTTATTTAAACGAAACCTTAAAATTTCAATATGTGAACATCACAAATATATCTGTTGTTGGTTAGGTCGCAAAATTATTCTTTGTCTAGATCTATGTTTAGATTATCGCAAAAACATTCGTTGTCGTTTAAAACATCACAAACATATATCTGTTGTCATTTAGGTCACTAACTAATTCGTTGTCTAGATCTATGTTTAGATCATCGCTAAAACATTCGTTGTCGTTTAAAACATCACAAACATATATCTGTTGTCATTTAGGTCACTAACTAATTCGTTGTCTAGATCTATGTTTAGATCATCGCTAAAACATTCGTTGTCGTTTAAAACATCACAAACATATATCTGTTGTCATTTAGGTCACTAACTAATTCGTTGTCTAGATCTATGTTTAGATCATCGCTAAAACATTCGTTGTCGTTTAAAACATCACAAACATATATCTGTTGTCATTTAGGTCACTAACTAATTCGTTGTCTAGATCTATGTTTAGATCATCGCTAAAACATTCGTTGTCGTTTAAAACATCACAAACATATATCTGTTGTCATTTAGGTCACAAACTAATTCGTTGTCTAGATCTATGTTTAGATCATCGCTAAAACATTCGTTGTCGTTTAAAACATCACAAACATATATCTGTTGTCATTTAGGTCACTAACTAATTCGTTGTCTAGATCTATGTTTAGATCATCGCTAAAACATTCGTTGTCGTTTAAAACATCACAAACATATATCTGTTGTCATTTAGGTCACAAACTAATTCGTTGTCTAGATCTATGTTTAGATCATCGCTAAAACATTCGTTGTCGTTTAAAACATCACAAACATATATCTGTTGTCATTTAGGTCACAAACTAATTCGTTGTCTAGATCTATGTTTAGATCATCGCTAAAACATTCGTTGTCGTTTAAAACATCACAAACATATATCTGTTGTCATTTAGGTCACTAACTAATTCGTTGTCTAGATCTATGTTTAGATCATCGCTAAAACATTCGTTGTCGTTTAAAACATCACAAACATATATCTGTTGTCATTTAGGTCACAAACTAATTCGTTGTCTAGATCTATGTTTAGATAATCGCAAAAACATTCGTTGTCGTTTAAAAGATCACAAACATAATATATCCGCTGTCATTTAGGTCACAAACTAATTCGTTGTCTAGATCTATGTTTAGATCATCGCTAAAACATTCGTTGTCGTTTAAAACATCACAAACCTATATCCATTGTCATTTAGGTCACAAACTAATTCGTTGTCTAGATCTATGTTTGATCCATGTTTGATAGATCGATGTTTTAAACGACAACATCACATACCTATATCCATTGTCATTTAGGTCACAAACTAATTCGTTGTCTAGATCTATGTTTAGATCATCGCTAAATCATTCGTTGTCGTTTAAAACATCACAAACCTATATCCATTGTCATTTAGGTCACAAACTAATTCGTTGTCTAGATCTATGTTTAGATCATTGCTAAAACATTCGTTGTCGTTTAAAACATCACAAACCTATATCCATTGTCATTTAGGTCACAAACTGATTCGTTGTCTAGATCCATGTTTAGATCATTGCTAAAACATTCGTTATCGTTTAAAACACCTCAAATGAATTCTTGTTTAGGTCCTACTTTAAATGAATTCGCCGGGATGATCTAAAAATAGATTATCACGAAAATGAAATCCTGGCTAAATATAGAGATAATAATTACATAGTCAATTTTTATCTTGAGACCCATTTTTTCAGTTTTTTAATGCAATATAAATATATACATCTTAGCTTATCTTTATTTTATTGTTGTTTAGATATTTTATTGAATCAGAGATTCACTCTTTCAGAGATCTAAAATTACAAATAAAATAAAAACATGTACCATATTCTTTCAAAGTAAATAATACATTGTCTTTCTTACATTCTTACATGACACGACATGTAATAAACATAATAATAATATTTACTTCGTTGATCTTAACTAACATTGTTAAGTAATGTGTAACTAATATCCTATAATGAATTAATTCATTCATTACCTTTTGCGTTTTATTTATATACAATTTACGATTAGATATCAGGTTCTTTGGAGTAAAGTAGGTATTATGAGTATCAGAAATTTTGGGGTTGGGGTTTTCTTTAAAAAAAATTCTAGAAATTGATCAAAGAAAAACACCTCGAGGAATAGATTAAAGAAACTTCCAATAATCATTTCTAGGACTATGCTTTAGTTAATTCCTAACAACCTCTAGGAAGTTTCTTTTTTAAAGAACCCCCTTTAGAAATAGATTAAAGAAAATCATCCATAAATGCTACTAGGAATCGATCAAATACAACCACCACGAGGAATAGATTAATGAAACTTCCTATAACCATTTCTAGGACAATGTTTTAGTAAATTCCTAACCACCTCTAGGATTTTTTTAAAGAAACCCCCTTTAGAAATAGATTTAAGAACTCATCTCCTGGAATAGATTAAATAAAAAAGAAAATCATCCCTAAATGCTAATAGGAATCGATAAAAGACAACAACTGCGAGGAATAGATTAAAGAAGCTTCCACTTACCATTTCTAAGACTAGATTCAAGTAAACCATTCCTAACCACCTCTAGGAATAGTTAGAGAAAACTTAGTATTTGGTTGGAGAGCCAGCGTGGCCGTGTGGATTAAATTACTTACCGCGTCTGCTCGGCCATCACTGAATCATGAGCGGTACGAGATCATGGGTTCGATCCCTCTCCGTGATGCTCTGATTTATATGGCTCACTAATGACCACACCATACTCCTTTCGGCGGTACAATGTACAGAGGTATGATGTGTGAAGTGGCTGCAACTCTCTACCACGGGTAAAGTAAAAAGTAGCGTTGGGACAACCGACTAGAAAAAACAACCGAATGAATAAGTCGATTCGGGGAAAAACAGTCGATTGAATTCAATCGACTGAAAACAGTCTCATAGCGGGTATAGGATATACGAATAAAGATATAGACCGAGACTGAACCCGCAAGTCGAATGTTTCAATCGAATGGTTTTTTTTTATATAGGAGTAGTACGGTGAAGGCCGTAAAGGCCTCAGAGCTGAGGGGGGTGAGAGTGAGAAGGCGCTTGACACTCGTTATCTCGTCCCAAACTACAGCCTGCCAACATCGTTTTCATTCGAATGAAAAAATATAGACTGAGACTGAATCCAGTCGAATTTTTCATTCGAATGTTTCATTCGGATGTTTGTTGGTTTTAGGTAGGGGAAAGGAACGAGGGTGAAGGGCTCAGAGCGGAGGAGGGGTGAGAAGGCGCATGACACTCGTTATCTCGTTATACACACGTCCACATATACACGTCCGAATTACAACTAATACAACTCCAAACTATAGACTGATATCAGTCGAATGAAAACTAGATATCCACAACCGAATGAATGAATATTTTAAAACAACCGTTTAGTCGACTGTTTTCAATCGATCGGTTCCCAACGCTAGTAAAAAGGGCCTAAGTGATGGCCAAATTGCTGGATCGTCCGACCCGTCTAGTACTAGTACTAGGACACTACTAATACTGGTATTTGGATTCTATAGATAACAAAATTTTACAATCTGTTTATATAACTAACAAACCAGTTTAACCACGTGATTTAAGGTTTTCCACCGACAAACACCTGCTGACATTTCTATAGACAATTAAAAAGCGTGAGAAATATCATCTTATTTATAGAATTAATTTAATTGAAATTTTTATAGCTGTTTTTAATACTGGCGTAGTTAATGTATGTTTAATTAAATGACTGACTAGATTAGTAAAAACAACCAATTAATTATAAAGAAAATGATTTGAATGTAATCATAGAAGTCCTGTTTAAAAAAGGACGAAGTTCCGAGAAGAATACATGGTTGCCGGCTTGATAATGAGTATTGGAAAAGTCTTCCAAGTCCATCATACAAACATACATACATACATACATACATACATACATACATACATTCATACAGAAATTCCTTTATTTTATTATTAGGCAGGATAAATAACCATGATTTAATTAATATTGAATTTAATCTCATAGTGATCTTAATTGATATTTTTGTGTTTAGTACTAGAAAAAATTGTTTTTTATAGAATATTAAGTCAATCGAGCTAGCACTTATTAATTAAAGTCTTTTATTATCTAATTAATGTGTGCGAGAAATTAAATTAGTTACACAACAAGTTTTTATTGTTTTATTTCTTAGAACGGTTCTAATAATAAACGTAAGCAACGTCTCGAATGTATATAATTAAAATTTAAAAAAATTGTTTGTTTTTTTAAATTAAGTAATTGATTATATTTATTACATGAAATAATGTGTATTGTTCTAAAGTTATAAATAACATGGTCAAATAAAGTATGTAATTAATTAACTTTATTACTATTATAAATTACTTTTTTTCTTATCATTTAAGCATTATGCATGTTTCCAATTGAATTTACGTATTTTCTATTTTTCTTATTGGAAATAAATTGACCAAGTGTAGTAGGTAAAAAGATAAATTGTAACGTCTTTCATTTTACCATTTGTAAAAAAAGAGAATATATAAATTTCAATAATTATCAAGTTCGATTGTAACCAAAAAAAAAAAAATAAAATGTAAAAAAAAATAAATGCAAATAAAATAGACTGCCAATTAGTGTGGCACATAGCTTCCTCGCATCCTATCATGTACTTTATTATTATATTACTTTATTGTTATATTGTTAATTGTGTGAAAATTATTAATAGTTTTAGCGATCTTTAACACTTCATAGCGGTGTCGCTGCTGGTTTTACTAAAACATTATATTTGAAAAAAATGTTTGTCTCATTGAATAGATGAAGTTAGATTGTTTCCCCGACCTAAAATTCCAATTTTAAATTTAAAGTTCACGTTTACGCGAGCGTTGCTTGTGAACGCTTGGACGGATAACGTTGTCCAACGAACTCGTCCTGAGCATTGGGAAAATGAACATGTATACCAAATTTCATCAAAATCGGTCGACATTTACTCAAGTTATCGTCGCACGTTTCATAATTAGCGGACACACAGACCGACAGACAGACAGACAGACAGACACGAGACCAAAAATGTTCCCTGATGTCTGAAACGGATTTCTGTCTTGGAATTTTTAAAATCGGAGGCATAAAAGTTTTTCGTTCTCAAAAGTGAACACAATGCTTCCGTTACCTTCGGTAAGCTCGGAAGCAAAATGAAATGTAAATAAAAAATTGTATTAACACACCTTGTTATGAGTTTACAGTGCTAATTCAACTAGGTGATATAATAATAATCATAAAAATTTAGAAATAAGCTTTACTATACCCAACCCGCATAACATATTGACTTAACCTGAGTTGTTATGCTATTGAAGCAACATCATAGCATCATAATAATATAAACAAGTCAAGTGTGTGCTAGTCAGCACACAGCGAGGGTCTGTAGGCAACCCTGTATAGTTTAAGTAGTACCCTATTGATGGGTTTTGGTGTTGAAATGCTAAAAAGTTTACTTTGAACTATCCTATGGGTCTGATATTCTCAAAACACATAAAAAAACTTCTGATGCAGTATTTTCTTGCCACTGAACCGGACTACAACCATATAAATACATCAAAAAGACCATAGTTATAAAAAAAACGTATTTTGTCAATAAAAAATAAAATATTATTTTTTTGAAATTTCCAAAAAGTGGTATCTTTACTTTTGGTCGAAGAATGTTCAGGAATTTTTTCAGATTTTTTTGCACTTCACATAAGCGAGATAGAGGGGGGGGGGGACACGTTTCACACCCACTTCAAACTTGCCTACGCTCGCCCTATCAAAGTTATAACCAAATAATGATATATTTTTGTAATCAGCTCGACGTACCCTTTCATCTGATACCCCTCACGGTGTCGAAAAAAAAAAAAATTAACCCTTAAGTTTTTTTACCCTAATTTTTTAAAAAAATATTTTTTTAAGTCGCTATATTTTTAAAATATGTGGGTAGGTACAAGACACATACATGCCAAATTTCAAAGTGCTCGGACGAAAGGTGTAGCCGTGAGAGCACGCGAGAGGACGGACGGACAGACACACGCAGGAAAATATAAGGGTCCTTGGTTTTGCCTACGGACCCTAATAAAAGGAAGCACTTCATGTTACGGCGTGGTCTAGTCTTTTTATATAATTATGATTTATATTAATAATAGTATTATGATTATATTATTATAATGATTATATTATGCTCATTATGATAATATTATCCTCTTTATGATAATAATATGCTCTTTATGGTTGTAATATGCTCTTTATGATTATAATATGCTTACGTTAAGGGCCCCGTTTATGTTTTTATCTTACGACTAAACCATTTCTGCAATAATTTTTTTAATAAAAATAAAATCGCTACACAATATTATGTATTAGTTTTCGATTTTTTTGATGGTTATCCAGAAAAATGACTTATATTTAAACTCGTAATTAAATTAACTACATTTAAATGAAATTTGAAATGATTTTACAGATGACAGACGATGGACTAAAGACGGACATTTTTTAAAAAATTCAATTTTTTTAGACACGGGCACCTTAACGTTGGATTAAATCCATCGAAATCACAAAATCGAATTTTGGTGACAACACAATACTTTCTCTTTATAAATACTAAGTGGTTGAGAAAGAAAAAATATTAACCCACAGACGAAAATATAAATACTTACTTTAGTAGGGCATATGGAACCAACTTTATTTTATCAGCCGAACAGAATTATCAAAAGATTTAAATCAGGCATTGCAGAAAAGAGCCGTTCTACTATTCTTTGTATTATAAGACGAGTCGCAACTCGCTAGTCACAAACTGTTAAGTAGTGTTCCACATTGCATTATAATATTATGACCAACTGTTTAGAAAAATTTTAATTTTCAACGGTTAAACCATCGAGTGGAAGTAATTAGAACCGAATGGTGTATTTATACAAGAATACTCTTCTGTCTATGCAAGTCTCTGAAAAATAGTCTTTTTATGAATGATTCATTCTTGTTATCTAATTTAAGAAAGCTTTAAGAAAGTAGAGGTAATGAGTAACGAATGGCGAGTGTACTCGAAAACTCTCGCCTGACCTGAAACCAAGGTCGTTATCAATATACCTGATACTGATTCGAATCCGAGAGTGGTAAGACATTGTTATACACTGATGGTCATATCAATTGGATGTGTGAAGTGGCTGACACCCTACACCCTACTGTCTTAATAGTATTAAACATGACTACTCCAGGTTTGCTTAATTATTGACCACTTATGTGGGCTGTCTTCGGGTTTAGATTACAACTCGAAGAACCTGAAGGTTCAAACCTCCGGAGGAAAGTAAACATAAACAACATGGATCATATTCCCTCACGTCCAGCAGAGATGTGCCGGATATGCTCAATGGATCCACTTGACGTTCGATGCCTGAGTGTAGAAAATATTACTAATTCTAAGGAATTTACAAGATGATTAAGCCTCGGCAATACTGAAAGCGACACGACGTCGCGTCGGCGAGCTACGGTAGCTTCGTCTGAAAACATCCGTACTGTTATAATGAATGGAGGTGGCCACATTGAATGCGGCACTACGTTAGCGATGTTTACTACGTCGCCGACGTATTTTGTCTATGTTGTGGAAATTCCATTTGAACGGATTCTCGAGCGACGTTCAACCGCGACATAATGTATAAATCAAGAGAATATTTCCTTCGTTATTCTAATTATAGTCGAGGAGATGCAAAAAGTGTCTGACAAACATCAAGCTAGAATTGTGTATAAGTTAATCTTTTGGTGCCTTTTAAGAATATGTGCTCGGCTAAGTTCGTCTGCAGGACATAGCTTGGCAATAGGCATTTGAAATAAACAAACCAGAAGAGAGCGGCCATGTCCTGCCCATGGTGGTGGACAATGTGATTTTCATGATCCTGATTAGTTAATAGACCAAAAATGAAGGTGATGGTAGTTTGCCACTTGATAGGTTAGTTATTCAAATATTACTTTAAATCAAAGTGGTTACCAATCAAGTGACAGACTAATATCAACTAGATTTTTAGTCTACAAACTAATTTTGTACTCAGGATCGTGAAAATCACACTTTCCACCGAATGTGCGGTTGGTTTTTTTCAAATGTCTATTGCCAAGCTATGTCCCGCAGACGAACTTAGCCGACATGTTTCAGTCAGACAAGTCAGAAACTTTTTCATGCCATCTCCTGGACTATTACATCTTAATTCACTTGCAATGAAATGAATTGTCTAAAGTGTTGTTGCTCTTTTCTAAACATACTATTTGTTGACTTACCTCAAACGTAGGCGTTCTTCTGGTGTTATAGTCGCTCTGTAGTTCCATTTATTTTTTTCAATGTCACTTTGAAGAAGATGGAGAAGAAATGGAGAAGAAATTGATGGCATTCTAATATGTCTTTTGAATTTCTCTACAACCTTTTAGATCCTCCATCAAGGGATGGAACTCTCCAAATTCGATTTTTCAAAAGTATAATTCATGCACCCACTCTTCTTTTTATTTTCCGAACCTAAAGGAAAAGTATTGATTTTCCTCAAAAAATCTGTAACCAATATTTTAACGGAATTATCCATTTTGGTTGTTTTCAAGACGATATAAGTGGTTGTTAGCGGGATGTCTGTCTTTGTCACTCATAACTCCCACAGTTTTTAAGCTAGATCGTAGCTAGAAACTTGGTACAAAAATCAGTCCATTCATATAGTTGTGCTGCCCGAAATATCTTAAATTTGTGACATAATTAACTAAATTTGCTGTCACCAAAAATTTCAAAAATCGAAAAAAAATCCGATTGCGCTGTAATTTGTACCAATTATACCTATTTAGAAGATCAACATTTACACAGAATTTCATTTTAGCGAATTTTCAAAGAAAATTACGCTATTGCAATGGCTTCAAAATTTTTGTAATGCGAATTTTTGAAAAATTTTTCCATGGAAATCCGTTTTAGACCATTCTGAATCGATTCCTGAAATTTAACACTTTTTTTATGTATGTATGTATATATGTATGTATATATGTATATATGTGTCACTCCAGACGATATCTCCCCTTAGAATGCACTTAAAAATTTCAAACAAATTTTAAAATGTCAATAATATCAAAAGAAAGGATGAGTTCGTTGGCCAGAATTTTTGGAGTCCATTTAGGGGTCAAATTTTGACCATATAGGGTCAAAAAACGTGTTTTTTCCATTTTACCCCCCTTTTATGTGAAAATATGATAAAAGTGTAAATAACAACAATTACTGTACTCTTAAAGAGCTTTCAAACGACATGCATCTTGAAGGGTAAATACTATTTTGACTTTTGTACCCCGTACCCCTGTGTACCAATTTTTTTTTTCACCCGAGCAAATTCTAAACCAAAATTTTCCTATATTATCATAAGCCAATAAAACGCAGATTTCTTTGAAAATTCGCTCATTAAGTCATGGTGCATGACTGGACTTTTATATTTGCTGCCAGTTTGAAAATATCGAACTTTAAAAATTTAACGCTAATTAATTTCTGAATTATTTCGCCGATTGAACACGGGTCACATCCAAAATGTTATACAAATGAGGAAAAATAAAATATGTCCCTAAGAGTATTCTGTTTATTTAAACTTACAGCCTGTATTGAAAGATAATACAATTTATTTGAATAAAGAGAAGATAAACTTAAGTAAGTTGGTACTTCTTTTAACATATCTTATGACTTACCCCAAAAAGTCCATTAGCCTACTTTGATAAAGTAATATTCTTTATGTATAATCTCCCAAAGAAAGATGTACTTTAAATAATAAAGAATCGAGTACTTTGCTTAAATGCAACTCTCTGATTCACGAAGTTTTGAAAATAACACCTGGCCTTTGCTTAGTCCTTATTTTATTATATTCCTTGTATTATTAAGTCCATTCGCTCCGAGTGATCTGCCTGCACGCCTTAAGTTTGCCTCATCGGGGTTCCGAAATCTGTCCCATCCACGATTGCATTTATGGTGATCGCAATAAGACGTTATAAAATGTGTAATACTTTCGCTGTGTTACAATAATTGACCTCTGATTTTCAAGATAAAGGAAAACAACTTTCGTGGCTTGATTGATTGTTCATTTATCCATGCAAAATTATTATCAGCAATTTAAATGGTTTTCAAGATAAAGAAAAACATCTTTCGTGTGTTGATTGATTGTTAATTTATCCATGCAAATTTATTATCAGAAATTTAAATGGTTTTCAAGATAAAGAAAGACATCTTTAATGCGTTGATTGATTGTTAATTTATCCATGCAAAATTATTATCAGCAATTTAAATGGTTTTCAAGATAAAGAAAGACATCTTGTATCCGTTGATTGATTGTTAATTAATCCATAAAAAATTATCAGCAATTTACATGGTATTCAAGATAAAGAAAATCGTCTTTCATGCGTTGATTGATTGTTAATTTATCCATGCAAAATTATCAGCAATTTAAATGGCTTTCAAGATAAACAAAAACATCTCCCGTGGGATGAGTGATTTTTAATTTATCCATGAATTAAAATTATTAGCAATTCAAATCGTTTCAAGATAAAGAAAATCATCTTTCGTTCGTTATTGATTGTTAATATATCCATGCAAAATGATCAGAAATTAAAAAAAAGGAACTGTTAAAAATGCTTAATATACAAAATAGTTATTAAAATAACAAATTCGTGAGTGATTTTTGAAATCTCCTACTGACTAAATGAATTCATAGATTTTTATGTTATGTAGTTTTAAATCTTTTGAGTATTCATTTTTTTTTTTTTTTTTTTTTTTTTTAGCACATCTACTGGGCTAACATCTATTGTTAAAAATTTGGATACTTGATATTAGACCACGGTTCTAACTAATGTATAAGTTTTGTTTATGAATACTTGATATTATAAAAAAAATAAAATAAAATAGGTAGATTGACATTGAAAAATAATAGTATTGTATTGACTAGGTCTATGATACTTTATTGGATATTGTTTAAGGCCTTGTAATCTCAAGATATCTTCTTATATCCCAGACCAAGGCTGTTTAATTAGTTACAAACCAATTCTCATGAATATTTTTATTTCCTAAAGTATAAAATACATTGCGTTTACAATATCCTAAAATATTTTCCTACTATTTTATAAGCATCTTCTTTCACACTCGTTGAAAAGTTAATCTATTCAACCCTGTGTAAGATATAATAGACAATACATTGTAATAAAAAAATAATTTCATGATATATAGGAAAACGATTTATTTGATTATTTCAAATACAAATCTATAAACCTATTTATATATTATCTTAGCTCCAACCTTCTACTGAATCTTTAATTTCTATGATTTTGTTTATTTTATGTTTTCGCTTGGTTCATTTTATGACTAGCCTTCACCCCACGCTCCGCGTGGGACTCATGCTAGGTATTAGTGGCTATATTTCTTATCATCACGTTAGCCTGGCAATTAAATGATGTGCCTAAATAATTTTGTTTCTAAAGTCTTCTATAAGAATTGTATCAGGACTATATTATATCATCATTTATTCCATTACAAAGAAAAGAATACTCTCTAAATCGTAGTTTATAGTCTATCTACTCGTATATATTAAACAAATAGCCAATAGAATCTAATAGTCCAGGAGATAGCGTGCAAAATAGTGTCTGACTAACATCAAGCTAGAATTTTGTATACAAGTCAATCTTTTAGCAACTTTTAAGAATATATAGTCGGCTAGATTCGTCTGCGGGACATAGCTTGGCAATAGGCATTTGAAAAAACCAAAATGGTGGAGAGTGGCCATGTCACGCCAATTATGGTGGACAGTATGATTTTCATGATCCTGAGTACAGAATTATAGTTAGTAGACCAAAAATCAAGTCGACGATATTTTCACACTTGATAGGTTAGTTATTCAAATATTACTAAAAATCGCAACGTGGTCACCTGTCAAGGGACAAACTAACATCAACTTGATTTTCGGTCTATTAACTAATTCTGTTCTCAGGATCATGAAAATCACATTGTCCACCATAATTGGTGAGACATGGCCGCTCTCCACCGGTTTTTTTTTTTTTCAAACACCTATTGCCAAGCTATGTCCCGCAGACGAACTTAGCCGACCACATATTCTTAAAAGGCGCTAAAAGATTGACTTGTATTCAAAATTCTACCTTGATGGACACTTTTTTGCACGCTATCTCCTGGACTATAATAAGTAACTAAAGAAAAGATATAATAAATAAGAAAATAAACGTAGTCAAAACCAATTTGACTGGGAAGTCATTAAACAATCATCAACCATGATGGTGCATTAATTTAATTACCAGTCTCTTCTCTCAATACGGCAGTTCCACCAGTAAATATTTTTATAACTCTAGTTCTAGGACAAATAAATAAAATCATAAATACTCGATTTAAAGAGCATTAGTGTGAGGTTTAAGCACCTCAATCAGACATTAAATCGGTCAATAATTGCGGACGCCATAAGAGCTCAAAGTAAAACGCTCTATTTAAGGTAGAACCGATGGAAGTACGACAAAAAGTCATAGGACCAAAGTTGTAGATCTTTTAAAATCATCTAGTCTGCTTTTCGATACGACTTACCGTTTAGCCGCAATAAGCCTTAAAATAACTTTAAGTTATAAGTTACTAAGTTAGCTACTAAGTTTCGTCCGCTGTCAAAAAAAATTTAAATTCTGACCAATGTATATACAAAACTTTAATTTTATATATATATATATATAGATTTCGGCTTTATTTAAATGCTTTATAGCTCGCTGATTGTCCCATTAAAGCAATAATAATAATAAAAAACACGTTTCGAGTTATATGAAGTCCATTGTTGTTCACATTTTACATCCGAAGATGCTTTTAAAGCGATGTTTCTGTTAATAAAGATTCTTGCACTTTTACAATTATATTGTATAAGTCGAAACTAATTGTTGTTTTTAATCTTATTGTAGGTCAGTAGACAACAATATTTGATTCTGACATTTAAGACCTGTCTCAAAGCTTTCATATTAAGAGATATTTATTTTCTATAATCATATCCTAATCTCACAAGATTAGGCTAATCATAAATATAGACGCTGATGTAATATTTATTCGTAATTTATTCATTCTTTTTACAATTACTCAGCCTATATATTTTTTTTAATAATACTTTAGGAGAAAAAAAATGAATGTTTAGACTGAGTCTAGACTAAAAGATTTGTTGATAAACCGTCTGAAATTTATGCAGCGTAAATTTAAAGGTCGTAAACTTTTGTTTTGCTTGATTTCTTTACTGCTTTTAAATACATTGGCATTCTAACAGTACTATAATTGATGAAGGAAAATGCTACACAATGTGGAGTTTGCCGTAAGATAATATATTATTTCGAATGTGATTTTTTTAAACAAAAATTTTCATAAGTGTTATCTTTTTTTGTCTGGGTTCTAGACTTTTAGACGTATATTTTATAATTAAGTCTTAAAAATTATTTTATTAAATAATAATAATAGTAACCTTTTCTAGAGACATTTAAGATCCAAATTTGAGGTTTCCTTTGATTACTTTGACACTTTGAAACATAATAATCGTTCTGAAAGAACCATCTTTTTTACGTTCTCATATAAAGAGAAAGTATTGTGATGGCGCGAAAATTCGATTTTGATGGATTTACAAGCTTTGAGGTCCGCTAGGTCCAAAAAGATGTTTTTAAAAAATGTCTTTCTTTCGTCTGTGTCTCGTCTGTGCAGACTCCTGGAGCCTAAACTACTGCGCCAATTTTGACAAAATTTGGAATCTTATGACATGTTCAAAAAATCATACCCCGAGGCAAAATCATGATATTAATTTTAACTCCAAATTTGGGGGGGCGCTACCTCCCTAAATTGTATTTGTGTTATAAATAATATGCAAACTATCATTCCGACGTTGATCCATTTGATGTACTATCATTCCGATGTTGCTCCATTTGACGAACTATCATTCCGATGTTGTTCCATTTTACGCAATATTATTCTTATGTTGTTCCATTTGACACAATATCATTCCGATGTTGTTCAATTTGACGTACTAGCACTCCAATCTTGTTCCATTTGACGTAATATCATTCCGATCTTGTTCAATTTGACGTACTAGCACTCCAATCTTGTTCCATTTGACGTAATATGATTCCGATCTTGTTCCATTTGACGTACTATCACTCCAATCTTGTTCCATTTGACGTAATATGATTCCGATCTTGTTCCATTTGACGTACTATCACTCCAATCTTGTTCCATTTGACGTAATATGATTCCGATCTTGTTCCATTTGACGTACTATCACTCCAATCTTGTTCCACTTGCGTAATATGATTCCGATCTTGTTCCATTTGACGTACTATCACTCCAATCTTGTTCCACTTGCGTAATATGATTCCGATCTTGTTCCATTTGACGTACTATCACTCCAATCTTGTTCCATTTGACGTACTGTCATTCCGATGTTGTACCACTTAAGTAACAGCTTCTCTATGGATAAATATGATGTATTTACTTCAATTTCGAAATTTTCTTATATGTAAATTTAAAAGTTTTCTTTTGCATCGTGGAAAAATTCGTCGCACCATTTAATTCATTGAGGTTGACGATCTGTTTACGGTGTCTTTTAAACAACAGCTATTAGTCTGATCTAAATTGAGTAAGTGTTGGATAAAAAGAGGGAAAAAACCTCTACTGTTAAAAATGTCTCGTTTAAAAGTATATTGACCCAGGTTAGGTTGAAAGCGAGACAAGAGTGATAAAGTGACAGTTTAAAGATATTTCGCAGTATAATGTCCCAGTTTGTTGAATATAAGATGACAGGGTGTAACAAGAACTGTAGAGTTGGACGCTGGAGTGACCTGCGAGTCAACTAGAGCCGACGTGGACCACACTTTAGAACGAATACGCACCGTTTAGACTGGATAATTATAGGTTACAGTGTGTTTCGATGAAATAGGCCGTCCAGAGTCCAGAGGCCGAATTACAACTGATCCGAGCACCGGTACCCCCTCCCATTAAAGTCGCTTTTATAACCAACGCAGTTATTATAAACTACCTTGATATACTACAAAATATTAACCAATTTCAAGTCTCTTTCTTAACTTCGTACAGAGCTAAACCTAACGTGTTTTTCACATCTTTTTTTTTTAAACATTCAGTGTTTTAGTAGAACAGTTTGTGTCTTGTGAGAAATATTGTAAAGGTGTGCCGAGAATTTTTTTATTTTTGTGTAGATAAGGGGCCCAGTAAAAAATAAAATTATCAGTGAACAGACTGGATTTATCATCTTTGCAAGCTCCGAAAGAAGCCGTAAAGGTAAATAAATAAATAAAAAATTCAAATACAAATACACTGGTGCAGTAAGTTAATTGCAACTTTTTTTACGCTAGTACTGTCAGTCCTCTTTGCAGATTTTTTTTTTTTTTTTTTTTTTTACTTTCTCATATAAAGAGAAAGTATTGTAATTTCCATTTTGAGATTTTGATGGATTCCTTTTGAGGTCCCCTGAGTTAAAAAAAAAAGTTGTTTTTTAAAAAATGTCTGTCTGTCTATCGTCTGTGCAAACGCCTGTAGAGTCTAAACTACTGGGCCGATTTTGACGAAATTTGGCATATATGTTCAGAAAAATCATACTCCGAGGCGAAATCGAGAAATTAATTTCAGCTTCAAATTTGGGGGCGCTACCCCCCAAAAACATCGAAAAAACGTAAAAAAATAAATTTCTTGTAAACGGATCTGACGATTTTGATAAAAAAAAAAATCTAAAATGTAATCCGTTTAAATACGAATCTAACGATAAAAGCCGTTTTCCCAGGAAAAGTCTAGTTCCTGAGAAAATAGCTTAAAACAGGGATGGAGAGGGACCGGGTTTGATTCACCGCCGAGGAGAAGTTATTTTTATGAGTAATTTTGATGAAATGTTCAATAATAGTTAAATGTAACTTTAAGAAAACTAGAAAATTGAAAATATTGGGTAAGTGTTATGAACTTCGTATATGAAAAAGTTGTCTCGGACCGATTTTTTTGTATCTGTTTCTTACACGTAGCAAACCATAGAATTAATTAATAATTTAGTTTTAATATTAATATTAATTAATTATTTAATTTTTATTAGGGTCCGTAGGCAAAACCAAGGACCCTTATATTTTCCTGCGTGTGTCTGTCCGTCCGTCCTCTCGCGTGCTCTCATGGCTACACCTTTCGTCCGATCACTTTGAAATTTGGCATGTATGTGTCTTGTACCTACCCACATATTTTAAAAATATAGCGACTTAAAAAAAATATTTTTCAAAAAAATTCGGGTAAAAAAACTTAAGGGTTAACATTTTTTTTTTTTTTTTTCGACACCGTGAGGGGTATCATATGAAAGGGTACGTCGAGCTGATTACAAAAATATATAATTCTTTGGATATAACTTTGATAGGGCGAGCGTAGGCAAGTTTGAAGTGGGTGTGAAACGTGCCCCCCCCCCCTCTATTTCGCTTATGTGAAGTGCAAAAAATCTGAAAAAATTCCTGAACATTCTTCGACCAAAAGTAAAGATACCACTTTTTGGAAATTTCGAAAAAAATATTATTTTATTTTTTATTGACAAAATACGTTTTTTTATAATTATGGTCTTTTCGATGTATTTAGTATTTATATGGATGTAGTCCAGTTCAGTGGCAAAAAAATTCTTTATCAGAGTGTGTTTTGAGAATATCAGACCCTTAAAATGGTTCAAAGTAAGCTTTTTAGCATTTTGAAAAAACACTGTTTACACACTTTACAGTTAAACTCTTTATAGTGTGGCCTACGGACCCTCGCTGTGTGCTGACCAGCACACACTTGACCTGTTTATTATTAATATTTTAATATAATAATTTAATACTATAATGGGAAAAATGCAAAAAAACAATAAAATTACTTCCAAAGAAAAACAAAACAATAAAATATGTTATCATAAAAAAAGACTGATCATTATTTATGTTCAGTAATTAGTCATGGTAGTCAAGGCTACTGAACATTGACAATGAAACTATTCATAAAGTTCGTGCTTACGAATATGTTTATCTTTTAATAATGCGCAAAACAATATTCAATTCAAACAAATTTATATTATTAATTTCACGCCTCTTTAATTGATTTGCCCTGTCTCGCCTCCTCAATTGATTTGCCCTGTCTCGCCTCCTCAATTGATTTGCCCTGTCTCGCCTCCTCAATTGATTTGCCCTGTCTCGCCTCGTCAATTGATTTGCCCTGTCTCGCTTCGTCAATTGATTTTCCCTGTCTCGCTTCGTCAATTGATTTGCCCTGTCTCGCTTCGTCAATTGATTTGCCCTGTCTCGCTTCGTCAATTGATTCGCCCTTTCTTGCCTCGTCAATTGATTTTCCCTGTTTTGCCTCGTCAATTGATTGGCCCTGTCTCGCCTCGTCAATTTATTTACCCTGTCTCGCCTCGTCAATTTATTTGCCCTGTCTTGCCTCGTCAATTTATTTGTCCTACCTTGCCTCGTCAATTGATTTCTCTGTCTCGCCTCGGCAATTTATTTACCCCGTTCGCTTCGTCAGTTTATTTGCCCAGTCTCGCCTCGTCAATTTATTTGTCCTACCTTGCCTCGTCAATTGATTTCTCTGTCTCGCCTCGTCAATTGATTTCTCTGTCTCGCCTCGTCAATTTATTTACCCCGTCTCGCTTCGTCAGTTTATTTGCCCTGTCTTGCCTCGTCAATTTATTTGTCCTACCTTGCCTCGTCAATTGATTTCTCTGTCTCGCCTCGTCAATTTATTTACCCCGTCTCGCTTCGTTAGTTTATTTGCCCTGTCTCGCCTCGTCAATTTATTTGCCTTGTCTCGCCTCGTCAATTGTTTTCCCTGTCTCGCCTCGTCCATTTATTTGTCCTATTTTGCCTCGTCAAATGAATTGCTTTGTTTCGCCTCGTCAATTTATTTACCCTTTCTCGCCTTGTCATTTTATTTGTCCAATCTTGGCTCATGCATCTTGTCCGAGAGTGTACTGCCGGCATTAAATGTTATATGAGTGTGTGTCATGTTTTATATATGCATATATAATATGTATGACCGGTCTTTATCAAACAATAGATATCTTTTGTTATTTGACGGTAAAATTATAAATTTCACACTTTATAAATAACAACTTATTTAGTGAAATTAAAAATACTCATAGATAAAAAAAAAATGCAATTGACATAACAAAGAAATAAACCTATTTATCCAATTAAAAATAAATAAAAATAGTTTAACGTTTGAAAGTTAACATTTTTATTCTGCTATCTATGTACTATTGATAACGTGTCATTTGTTTCCAATTTAAAATACGCCTTATCACAAAAAGTTATGATAAATTGCAATAAGTTATTATTTATTAATTTACTTGAAGTATGAATCATTTTAGTGTGTTAAGTCTGTTAGTTGAAGGTAAGAAGGCTGGGGTATTATGTTCAGAAGTATCTAGTTAATAGCAACAGGTGTCCTAATTCTGAGTCTATATAGTCCCAAGGTTTCAGTATTAATACGAGTTCAAGGAACCAAAAACAATCAATATTTGGCTTTTTTTAGTTTCTTTCTTATAATTCCTATATAAATCGAAAAAAGAAAAAGAACGATACGTAATGGTTATGTACTTTATAAACATATAAGAAATGATAATAAGCTCAATTTAGGATTTAAATATGACTTTAAATCAAATTATAATTATCTATAACTACGGGAGACATACAGAGAAAAATACACCCCCGAACCACGGGACCTCCTATTAATCCGTTACAGGAGGACCCGTGGTTCAAGTCCCGGTCCAAAATCGGTTCAAAAATGGTTCAAAATCGGTTCAAAAATGGTTCAAAATCGTCGGAACCGTTTTCGAGAAATAATTTTTTTTCAGAGTTTTTCGGGGGGTAGCGCCCTCAAATTCGGAGCTAAAATTCGTTTCTCGATTTCGCCTCGGGATATGATTTTTCTGAACATGTATGCCAAATTTCGTCAAAATCGGCCCAGTAGTTTAGGCTCCAGGCGTCTGCACTGACAGAAAGATATTTTTTAAAAAACACTTTTTTGGATTCAGGGGACCTCAAGACGTGTAAATCCTTCAAAATCTCAAAATCGAATTTTCTCGCCATCACAATACTTTTTCTTTATATGAGAAAGTAAAAAAACCTACCTTAATGTATTTATTTAATCGGGTTCTTAATTGTCCTTGAAAATGTTTTAATATATGAATGAACTTTTTTATAGCCTTACAATTTAAACTAAGATATTATTAGAACCTAGAAGCAGAAATAGATCGAGTTTGAAAAGAAAAAAAATATAAATGGAGCCGAAAATCTGAGTGAGGCAATAAGAAACTGTTTTATAGCCGATCGTAATCATTTGAATACGTGAATTTAATTCACTAGTCGTGACTACCCGTTGAGAAATACAATGTTGGTTTCCAGGTCTCCGCCTAGAACTCTATCTGATCCTCTCCAGACGCTATTATACTCTGTAATTACAGTCATCAATATTGTTCTTGACCATTTTCAATAAATAAAACAGCTGATTTAAAATCATATTTTATTGTATTACTGAGCCAACTAATTTGGACTGTTCCATTGTCCGGTAGCTTGGTTCTAGTTTTTAATAATGATAGGAGATCATGTTTAACTATTATAATTTATGTACAATATTTCCATATGTTAACACACTCACATATTTATATATATATATATATATATCCTCATTTTATATATATATATATAATATATATATATATATATATATATATATATATATATATATATATATATATATATATATATATATATATAAATAAATTCTCGACCGTAAATATAAACAGAAAACAAACAAAACTCAGGTTTCGGTCACAAAAATCGTCTTTATGTTACAATCCCGACGTTTCGGTTTTTACTTAAAACCTTCTTCAGGGGCCGTAAAACATCTAAACAACGACAACTGCAGTCGTTGTTTAGATGTTTTACGGCCCCTGAAGAAGGTTTTAAGTAAAAACCGAAACGTCGGGATTGTAACATAAAGACGATTTTTGTGACCGAAACCTGAGTTTTGTTTGTTTTCTGTATATATATATATATATATATATATATATATATATATATATATATATATATATATATATATATATATATATATATATATATATATATATATATATATATATATATATATATATATATATATATATATATATTATATATATATATAGTTTCAAATCCATAGTTTTCTCTGCCCGTCGTCCCTCTTTGATTCTAATTTTATGTAAGTTTATGCATTTATCTTTGTGTTTCGTTAGTATAAAAAGAAATTTTATTGTTCTTGTGAATAAAGGAGGTTCGATAAATCCTTTTTCATCTGCAGATTAATGAAGAGTACATCTGCTGATTAATATAAAGTACGTCTGCAGATTAATGAAGAATGCATCTGCAGATTAATGTAGAATGCATCTGCAGATTAATGTAGAATGCATCTGCAGATTAATGAAAAATCCATCTACAGATTAATGAAGAGTGTTCTTTTTTATCTGGCTTTACATATTGAAGTTCTTCTTCCACCCTTTTATTATCTAAAAGGCTACGAAGTCGTTGGTTGTTCAGTGTTTCGAAACGTGAAGATCTTCAGGGTCGACCTTCATAGCAACTTACCGACCTTAAGAATAGAAAAGTTCGTGACTGTTGTGTTAATAACGAAGGACAGACAGGTTCGCGATAAAGTGTAGTATCCTAACTCTTTAACACTTGTACTACCCTGTCGATTTTGGGGATGAAACGTCAGGACTTATGCATCATCGAGAAGCGGTTATCACAGGGAGATCAAAAACTTCGTCAAGAATGATCTACTAAAGAAACGGTCACCAACCTTTCGGACCACACAGACCAATAAATTCAAAATTTAAAACCTGTAAACCACTGATATGGTTTTTGCTTTTGAGCTTACCGGTAATCTTCGTTTCTTGAAAAAAAAATTCTGTTTTTGGTCTTGTGTCTATCTGTCTGTCTGTCCGTTAACATTTTTGCGTACTAATATACCTTAAAAACGTGCAGTGTGGTAGAAAAGTGCCTTTCTGCATATTCCTTAACTTACATTTTCCGAAATCTTCATTTCAACTATTATAAAATGTAACACTTCACTACTCAAAAACTTATGCTTGTATCAAGTTGAAATTTTACATGCCTGTTTCAATTGTACTTTAGAAGTTGTACATGAATTAAAATCGTTACGGTAGATCGTTCGGTAGAAACGTTGTTTTCTCTATTTTAACCATTTAGATGTGCTTTCATATTTTTAACGATCTTTATCACTTCATAGGGATGTCGCTGTTGGTTTTAATAAAAAGAAAAAATGAATTAGACAAAAAATGTTCATCTCATCGAATAGGTAATAATAGAATCTTTTCTCGTCCTAAAATTCCAATTTTACACTTGCAGCTCGCGTTTACGCGAGCGTTGCGCGCGAACTCTTCAACGAATAACGTTGTCCAACAAAAAAAAATATAACTTAGTCTGAGCATTAGTAAAAGGAACATGTATACAACATTTCAACTAAATCGGTCAACTTTTACTCAAGTTATCGTCAGACACAAGAACGTTACACACAGACAGACAGACAGACAGCCAGGATACGCAGTTTGTTGAATGTAAGAAATCTTATTAGAGAAAGATAATAATATAAACTATTATTGCCAACATAATAACAGTAAACATTTATTTTGCATTCATTTTGTTTTATTTATTTCATTTTGTTGCCGCAAGTAGATGAAAGATATTTGTATAGTTATAATATCCACCGATCTTAACCTTTGTAAAGTATAGCATTAGCAATAAAAAATAGATTACATTTGTGAAACCACATTTATTGGTTTTATTAACCACTAAATCTTTAATTATTCCTCTTACAACATATTATTAGATTAGACTATAATAATAGTTTGGATCATAAAGAAAATTAAATTACCGTTCGTAGAGAGTGAACTTACGCCGTTAAGCAGTCGCATTAAAGCGTACCCAACTCCTCTATTCACCATGGATTCCTTTATTGTATACGATTCATTTTCATAAACAATGTAACTATTGTCGACAAAACCGTTCAAGACCTTCTGACTTTCAATTATTATTATATCCTTAAACACAATTAGTTGATTTTCAAGTAGGAGGTATCGAGGACGTAATTCAGTTTTCTAAGACCCCAACTACCGCGCCCAGAAGTACTTCACTCTAACGACCTCAATATATATATATATATATATATATATATATATATATATATATATATATATATATATATATATATATATATATATATATATATATATATATATATATATATATATATATATATATATATATATATAATAGTTATTCAAACTATACAGTAGTTTCAACAAAAGTCTATTGTAATACTAAATAGGGTAATATCATTAATAGTTAACATCCTTTAGCATAAATTGTGTCAAAATCCGTTCTCTCAAATAAGTTATATTTGATTGTAAAACAAACGAGAAAAATTACATTTAAACAAAGAAAAGGTTCTTTGTTTTGTTGTATTTTGTTTTCCCATTGTATTGTTATTGTTTACATATGTTATTAAGGTTGTTCATAGTATATAAAAAGAACAGATGTTAATTGTGATTAATATTTCGTTTCTTATGACCTTTTCTTTATTGTAACCATTTTGAGAGTGGTTTTTTTTTCTGTGCATTTTTAATTATCATTCCACTAATGGTCATTTAAGATTTAATATAAACAATGATAATGACGCTTTCTTTATCACATTATTACTTCGTTTGTCTGTTGATTAGTTTTCGGAGTTGATAGTTAGCTGTTTCGAATGGTTGTAAAATATAAAGTAGAAGCTAATTTAATTTGATTACTTATGGTATATATGTAGATACCACGCATGTGTGTAAAGGTATACGCAACTATATCAAGCTATTGACTTATAGATTTTGCTCCTCCGTTCCTTAGATTTGCTCAACTAGTAAATGCCTTAGACATAGAAAAAAATTGCAAAATTGCTTTGCTTCATTAAAAAATTCCTTAGGTTTACTTAATTACAAAATTCCTTAGATTTACCTACTTTATTACAACATTTCTTAGATTTGCTCAACTAGTAAATGCCTTAGACATACTTCATTAAAAATTTCCTTAGGTTTACTCAACTAGTAAATGTCTTAGATTTACTTAATTGCAATATTCCTTAAATTTATTTAATTACATTTGTAAGATTTACTCATGTAGTAAATGCCTCAGATTTACTTAATCGTAACATTCCTTGGATTTACTTATCTATTGTATGACTTAGATTTACTTAATTAAAATATTCCTTAGATTTACTCAACTAGTAAATGCCTTATATTTACTTAATTGCAGTATTCATTAGGTTTACTTAATTGCAATATTCCCTTGATTCTCATATCTCGAAAAGTATTGACGTTAGGTGAATTATGGTTTTTTACAAATTTGATCTTCATTAAATTTCTAATTAAAATAGTCCTTTAACATTTTTTTTTAGCTCCAGCCGTTTTCGAGTTACAAGCGATCAAAAGTAGGTAATATAAAATAAAGTAGGATTAGGGGGAATTAATGAAAAACAAATTTGTACATAATCATAATTGGCCTAATGTCAATACTTTTCGAGTTATTTGGTAAAAAACAAAAAAGCACCTATTGCCTCCCCTGGGGGGTGAGTACCCCCCCCCCCTCCCCCTCTCGGGGACTTTTAGTATGTTAGAAAGTAAAGTCTTACGAACATTTTAAGCCACTTTTCAAAACTTTGGGATTTTTTGCAAAGTTATATCCTAATTTGACTGGACTAAAGTGGTTTAGGTTCATATCTTAAAGAATACAAATTTCCATTTTTTGTTTTTTTTTACAACTGCAAGAGAACTATTTTTTCTACTGGCTTCATTGTGTGCTTAAATAAAAGCCAATTAAATTTACTACAACTTAATTTCTTACGACTTTTCTTGTCCTACTTTATTTTTTTTAACCTAATTTTGAGCGCTTGTAACTCGTAAACGGCTGGATCTAAAAAAAAATGTTAAAGGACTATTTTTATTGGAAATTTAATGAAAAACAAATTTGTAAATAACCATAATTCACCTAATGTCAATACACAGTGGCGTAGGAACGGGGGGGGCTATCGGGCTCGAGCCCCCCCCCCGTCAGATTTGAAGGGGCAAAAAAATTACAAATAAAATAAAAATTAGTACATGCTTAAAATTTTGTTGAATGATTTGGAAAATAATACCTTTATATTTTATTTCAAATAAATGTTTTTAACATTAATAAAATGGTATATATTATAAACATTTAATTTATTTGAAGTACCGACGGGTGGGTTTAAATAGGAAGATAAGGGCGGCTAGTAAAGCCAACAAGTCGGCAGTCGGCACATCACAAAGAGTTATCATGACTTCTATTTCTCACCAACACTAAACTAAATAAAATCTAAATGACGTGATGAACTGAGTCAATCATAATAAATAGCACCTGCTCTGTCGTTGATGACAAGGAAGTTTCGTTCGATTTATCAGACTGATTTTTGTCAACTTGCTATCAGTAGTTTCAGAAGCGCGGCTCAAACCCCGTTTATCAAAAAACAACCACGGTCGTAGTAGGGGGGTTGAACCACCCTTATTCTTTTAGACATTATCAACTATGAATTTTAGCTAGATAAGGAGACTTCTCTTCTCTGTCCTCTTTACCCGGCCTTTTTTGATTCTTTAGTCAGGTCCTAGCTCTCTCGCGAATCGTGTCAAACTGAGAATGGTAAATTGTTTTTGACTCCATTCACTTTACCTCAATCTCAATTTATTTATTTTCATACTTTCAAATAGTGCATAAAATCTAATTTTTACTTTTTAAACAGTGTATACAATTTATTCTTATACATTTATTAAATTTTGATAGACATCATGAGAAAAAGACGAAATACTTATTTAAATTTGTTCTCTAAAAAGTCGAAACCTACGAATATTAGAACTGCTCTAAAATATGTCTACAACTGCTTAAAATGCTGTTTTTGAAAGTTTATTTTCCAAAATTTTCCCGGGGGAGGACCCCCGGACCCCCCTTCTATAGAGAGGGGGTGGGGGGTCCCCCCCCCCCCCCCCCCCCCCCTTTAGCGGAGGAGCCGAGCCACCCCCGTCAAAAATGAATTCCTTCGCCACTGTCAATACATTTCCTTGATATGAGGTAAAAAGCAAAAAAATCCCCCTGCAGATTTTCATTTCCACTGCCAATATGAAGGTATGAGTAAAGTTTCATGAATGTACAAATTTTGTCATTTTAAAACCCTATTTTGCCTGTACTAAAAATCTACATTCTTTAAGGTTTTATTTAGTAAACAACGGAACAGCAATGACACATACAATTCCTAAATTTGGTTTTAAGTTGATCAACGTTAACTTATGTTACATGACTTAAATTTAGTAATACTAACTTAAGTTAGTAAATTTAAAGAATTTATAGTAAATCTAATGTATTTAGTGAATCTAAACCATTTGTTAAACCTGAGGAATGAATTCATTTAGCATCCCTAAGGCAAAATAGTAAATCTAAAGCAATTATTAAACTTAAGTAATAAAGTTTTAGTATATCTAAATTATTTATGTAAATCTAAAACATTTATGCTTTAAATATACAAATATACATATATTTTACATGATAAACGAACTAATGACACGAATATTCTACATGACAAACAAACTAATAACACGAATATTCTACATGACAAACAAACTAATAACACGCATATTCTTCACGACAAACGAAATAATAACAAGAATATTCTACATGATAAACGAACTAATAACATGAATATTCTACATGACAAACAAACTAATAACACGAATATTCTACATGACAAACAAACTAATAACACGAATATTCTACATGACAAACAAACTAATAACACGCATATTCTTCACGACAAACTAAATAATAACAAGAATATTCTACATGATAAACGAACTAATAACATGAATATTCTACATGACAAACAAACTCATAACACGAATATTCTACATGACAAACAAACTAATAACACGAATATTCTGCACGACAAACGAACTAATAACACGAATATTCTACATGACAAACGAACTAATAACACGAATATTCTTCACGACAAACGAACTAATAACACGAATATTCTTCACGACAAACGAACTAATAACACGAATATTCTACATGACAAACGAACTAATAACACGAATATTCTTCACGACAAACGAACTAATAACACGAATATTCTTCACGACAAACGAACTAATAACACGAATATTCTACATGACAAACAAACTAATAACACAAATATTCTTCACGACAAACGAACTAATAGCACGAATATTCTTCACGACAAACGAACTAATAACACGAATATTCTACATGATAAACGATGTGATAACACGAACATTCTACATGAAGTAATAATATTTTAAAACAATTCAAAGTTCTCAATTATGATTACAAATGTAAACAAATTAATAATTACAATGTTAATTTATTCATAATGTCCCAGTTTTAACAAATTAATCATTTGTTCAATCTTGCTTCTGGTGTAGGCGAATAAATGTAAATTAATTATATTCATAAATACTAAATGTAACGCCACTTAAAAATGTATAAATATTTATTAGGTACATACATCTTGTTTTTTTTTGTATAATTTTTAATTATATCCAAACTTTTAGTTTATTTTTAAAAATTGTATTTTATTTCATACTTACTTATAATATATAATTTTTAACAAAACCTTTCATGTTGATCTGTCTTCAAATTTTGAAAGTAAACTAAATAGACTGTCAATTAGTGTGGCACATAGCTTCCTCACGTCATATAGCGCATACTTCTTTGATTTTATGTTGTTACAACTCATTATTGTCAATTTTATTTCATTTCCCCTCCTTTATTTTAATACAGTCAAAATTGTTTTGATTTCTTTACATGATAAAAAGCATTTTTGAAATTAAGCAATATTTAATATGAGCAGCGCGGTTGAAATTAATCTGGTGCTATCTGCAGGCTACTATTGACAAACCATCCAAATTTCTTAAAAATCAGTTGAGTACTTTTGACAAACCATCCAAATTTCTTAAAAATCAGATGAGTACTTTTGACAAACCATCCAAATTTCTTAAAAATCAGATGAGTACTTTTGACAAACCATCCAAATTTCTTAAAAATCAGATGAGTACTTTTGACAAACCATCCAAATTTCTTAAAAATCAGTTGAGTACTTTTGACAAACCATCCAAATTTCTTAAAAATCAGATGAGTACTTTTGACAAACCATCCAAATTTCTTAAAAATCAGATGAGTACTTTTGACAAACCATCCAAATTTCTTAAAAATCAGATGAGTACTTTTGACAAACCATCCAAATTTCTTAAAAATCAGATGAGTACTTTTGACAAACCATCCAAATTTCTTAAAAATCAGATGAGTACTTTTGACAAACCATCCAAATTTCTTAAAAATCAGTTGAGTACTTTTGACAAACCATCCAAATTTCTTAAAATCAGTTGAGTACTTTTGAAGATATAGGTGTAAATAAATGTATGTTTGTGCGCATGTGGAAGAGAAACAAATGGACACAGCAGGTTGAAACTTATATGGGACCAACAATGGGCTAATTATAACATACCTACCATCTAATTTCATTAATATCAGACAAGTAGTTTTTATAATTTGTTGCTTCGCAAAAATTAAACGATTGACAGACAGAAATTTAGTCGGACAGACCGACATCACAGAACCTGAATGATGTCTGAAACAGTTTTCTTTTCTTGGAATTTTTGAATTCGGAGCCATCAAATTGTTTTATCTTCAGAGCGATCACATAGCTTCCGTTACCTTCGGTAAGCTCGAAAGCAAAAATAGTTATTTATGCACCTAGGGAGTAAAGTAAGCCATTATTCCCTGAGCGAAAAAGTTGGTTCTTGAGGCGAAGCCAAAGGAACCATGGTGCCTAAATCCCGAGACGAAGCCGAGGGAGATAATTATCGCGAGGGGAATAATGGCACTTTACTCACGAGGTATATACAATATTTTATCTCCAGTAGGAAGAAAATACAAATTTTCGTCCATTGCACAGTTTTTATTTATTTTAATAAATATAAATATTATTATTTTAATAAATAACAATAACAGGGTGTCCAGCAGCCTTGAATTCCTTGAACTCCTTGAATTATGCTTGAATTTTAAGGATGCTTGAAAAAACCTTGAAATATGCTTGAATTTTGAAAAAATTACAGATAATCTTAAAATATGCTTGAATTTTGAAAATATCAGGAGTTTTAAAGTGATAATAAATTGATTATGCAACCCGCATTACTTTTTGCACATAGGTTCAGTATTTTTGTCATTTTACTAAATTAAATTATTCTTATCCGCCTTATTTGCCCGACGTATTTATTTAAGAACTTTAAAAAAATATATATATAATATATAGGTAGTCCACCATTTTAGTTTATAACTAAGCTGAGGACAAAGAAGAATATTCTTAAAAAAACAACATAATTTTTATCACGTTTTTAGGGTTTTGCAGATATTTCTCAAAACCCTTATGCCGAGGGTGATATGCCCGTCTGTCCGTCGCTTCTTTGGTTCATAGGGCCCGAACTGTTTTAAGCTAAAAAGATAAAATTTGAAACACTGGCGCAACTTTTTTAACCAACCACAGGAAACATTTACAGAAGTTAAAAATTAAATATGCACATGCGCAATTCGCAAGAATGTGGTAAACTCAATTTTTTTTTTTTTTTTTTTTTTTTTTTTTTTTTTTAATAATTTTTTAATAGCCTTAAACAGCTTTTAAAAAAAGCTACAAGTTAAGCGCTATAGAGAAGTTGTTTGAAGTTAAGAGTAAAAAAATCAAAGATTAAGTATCATGAGAAAAAATATGATGACTGTCAATTGAAGGAACACATGAGAACTAGGATTGATTTAAGGTTGGACAGAGTGGTAATGGAAATGTTATTATTGCAGTGGAATAAATTATTAATTTGATAGACAGAGCGGACAAGAGGGCTGATATTGGATAACTCCTTAATGTAAGCAAATCTGCTGGCACGTTTTCCTAAAGGAAGGACAATAACATGAGACTTAACCTCATGACAGCAGTAGTCACCTATTAGAGCCTTGGATAGATACAAAATTTCAAAAGCCCTTCTTCTATCGTATAAGGTGTAAAGACCCAGGGCGTTAGAAAGAGATTCGTAAGAATAGTAAATCCTATTATAGAAGAATCGAAGATAGCAAATCCTGACAAATAAACGCTGAATTCTTTCGATCTGATCAGAGCGAACTTGAAAAAGGTTATTCCACACTGGGACAGCATATTCGAGAAGCGGTCTTACAAGGGCAATATAAAGACGAAGGAAGCACTTTATTGATAAGCCATGACAAACACGGCGAATTAAACCTAGGCGACGGGAAGCTTTTGCAACTATTGAGTCGACGTACTCGTTGAATTTGAGCTTAGAATCCAATAGAACTCCTAGATCAGAGACTGAAGAAACACGTTTAAGCGGAGAGCCATTAACGAAGTAGTCGAAGTGCATTGGACAGCGACGACGACTGAAACTGATAACTACTGATTTATCAGCATTAATACTCATTTTATTCGTATTGCACCACAACAAGATGTTATTAATATTAGTTTGTAAGAAAGAGCAGGATGAATCGTTGGAGACGTCTAAATATATTTTTAAATCATCAGCAAATAGAAGGAAGGGACATTTAATAACAGAACAAAGATCATTTATGAAGATGAGAAAGAGAAGAGGTCCAAGGATAGAGCCTTGGTGGACTCCAGAGGTGGTGATGTAGGCGGATGACAATCTATTATTTATCTTTACTTGGCATGTTCTGGTGGAAAGGTAGCTATGGAAAAATGATAACAACTGGGGAGAAAAACCAATGGACTGAAGTTTTTTAAGGAGAATATCATGGTTAACGAGGTCGAATGCCTTCTTAAGGTCGAAATAGATACAATCTACCTGAGAACCTTTAGAGACGCGAGAAGCAAGATAGGAGAAAAGGGAAACCAGATTAGTAGTAGTGGATTTTTTAGGGACAAAGCCATGTTGATTGGGATGTAATATTGGATATACAAGGGGGCTAAGAAATGAGTGAAGAGTACGTTCAAAAATCTTGGAGAAGACGTTGCATATGGAGATTGGTCTGTAGTTAGAAACTAACTTAGAGTCCCCAGATTTAAAAATCGGTATGATTAGGGCTTTATTCCATATGGGTGGAAAAGTTGAAGAGGCAAGACAGCGACTAAAGATAGACGAAAGGACAGGAGCAAATATTGGTGCAAATTTTTTAACGATAAAATTTGGGATAAAGTCAGAACCGGAAGAGTTATTTGATTTGAGTGAAAGTATAGCTTCTAGGACAGAGGAGGTAGGAATGGATGAAATATGAATTGGAAAAGGTTTCAGGGATGATCCGTCATCACTTACAACTGTTGACTGCGGTGAACACAAGGAAGGCATATTAAAAATATCTGAGTGAAGAAATGATGGAGATGAGGAGATCGTCGGTGTTGATGGGAAGACTGAAGCGAAGTACTCAGAGAAAGTCTGGGCGACATTCGAGGAATCAGAAGTGGTGCCAATAGGAGTTGAAAGCGTAATTGATGAACATTCAGATGAGCCTGTCATGTTCTTGATAACTTTCCAGAACGAATCAGGGTCCGAGAGCAACGATTCGTCCAGTCTGCGGCGAAAGGATGTTAAATCTTCTTTGATTCGGGCTTTGAAGAGCCGCTTATAGACTCTATGCATGTTAAAATAGAATTGTTGGCCAGTTTTACTAAGCTTCTTGTAAAAATAATTTTTTCTTTTTATTAAAAAAACAAGCTCTGAAGAGAACCAACGAGGATATTTATTGCGTTTAACAGTAGTCTCAGGTATAAATAGTTTGATACCATCTTGAACAATACGTGTCAGAGAAATTGCAGAGTCGTTTACATCTTCATCATTAAGAAACGAGGACCAGTTTACCTGGGTTAGATAGTTTTCTAGATCTTCGTAATTGCCATTTCTAAAGTCCGTGAAAGAAAAATCTTTCTTTAGCTTTTTGTGCGCAGAAGAAGTGCTAAAAATATCAAAGACAAGAGTCGGATGGTGGGTATCTTCAGGCACTAAGGACTCGCTACATCTGGTGACAGTGATAGGTTTATTAGTGTTAGAAAGAACGAGGTCGAGGACAACACCGTTACTGTTAGTGACATGGTTGAACTGAGTTAAACCGAGTGCCCTACAGATAAAATCCAACGCTGATGCACGTGGTCTCTTCGATTGGGGACCCAAAAAATTAAGGCATGTCCAATTCATATTAGGGACATTAAAATCACCGAGTAAGAATACAGGTGAATCTAGTGGTAAGACGTCAATTAGGTTTTGAAAGTAGTCAATCAGTAATTCGTTGTTAAGGTGATCGGGAAGGTAATGGTTGCCAATAAAAAGAGATTTGTGATTGGAAAGACGAAGTTCAATCCATACACATTCGACATTTAACTCTAAGTCACTACGTCTAACATAGTTGAGGTCTCTGTTAACCGCCGTGCAGACTCCACCTCCCTCAGAACCACTCCTATCACAACGCTCAACATGATATCTAACTGGAAAGTACGCGCTATTCAGAGATGTCGAATTGAACCAAGTTTCAGTAATGAAAATTAGATCATATTCCATGCCAGCAAGAGAAGAGAAAAAAATATCAGATTTAGTTCGGAGGCCCCGAACGTTCTGGAGTACAGATGATAAGACTTTCATTGTGTAGAAAGTTGTTCAGGCCTCTCCGGGCCAGGATCTTGTTGGAACAGTTTATCCTTGGAAAGGAAGCCCCGGAATTCTTTTACAAAGCTACCAGCCGGCCAGAAATCCGGGTTATCAATTTTAGGAAAATCCGTTTCAGTTACAGAAATATGGAAAGAAGCATAGTTGAGGTTCCGGGTCTTGAGTCTGCTGATAATAACATCAGACATCAGAACGTCGGAGAGGGCATCATTAATATCAGATTCAAGAGTAGTAGGGGAAAGCTTCGTCACAAAGAGGGCCTTACGACGAGGTCTTACTGGAGCTGCGATAAGTTTCGAGGAAGAATTAGTACCCTCTGTTACAGGTCTACGAGTGGGAGGAACCGTCTTAGTAGGTGAAGAATCAGGCTTCAACTTGGTTTTAATTTTTCCCTACCCGTATAAATCCTTCAGAATCGACAAAATAATTATTCCGATTACCCCCAGGTAAATCAACAATATTACTAGTTGCATTAGACTCACTGTTTTTCAGACTTTGACCAATAACAGGGGTAACAGTTAATGCCGGCGGGTTAGAAGCAACCGCCAGATTATCACCAGAGTATTGAGTTCCAGAATTAGGCACAGTTTTATCAGTGAGAGAACCAGAAGCAGTATTACAGTTCTGTGTCGGATTATTTGAACTAGAATTGATTCTAATATCAGGCAAACAAGGAGAACTCTGAGTACATGACTCAAGAAAAATAATTTTAGCGTGCATTGCAGCGTTTTCGGTAGATAATGTTTCAATTTTATTATTTAAAACAGAAACATTACTATAGAGATTGTCGATTTTATGGTGAAGCTTTTTAATTAGATCAACTAGTTGCCCGGTATTTGAAAGTATTTCTTTGGATATTAAATTATTAAAATTCAGATCGTTAGAATCCTTATTTGATTTCATTTTATCACTATTTTCAGGTAATTTACGAGATGTGGTAGGGGTACTGGGTCTGTTAGGGTCCTTTAGACAAACCGAACATTTCCATGATTTGACTATTAAGTCGAAATCAGCCTTAGTAACTTTCATGCAAGAGGCATGAGCTCTGTTTGAACAATGCAGACACGAAAGAAAATTCTGAGTCAGAGCAATGGCATTATTACAAACGTAACAAGGTTTTACCTTAGCAGTAGTAAGCTTGTCAGACTCGGAGATGACCTTAGTCCCTGTCATGATTAAACAGGCCTACAGGAGACAGTAGCGTACACAGAAAATTTTTTCGGGGGGGGCCCAACCTAATTTAACTTATATGCGGGTTTAGCATACCCCAGAATTTATTATAATTGTAATTTCTCCCCCTTTTCAACACTCTAATTTCAATTTCTAACCTCATATTTAATTAAATTAAAATCCTATGAGGTTACACCTCACTATGTGATGTGATCGTTCTAAAGAACGATTATGTCTCCGATTCCAATAATTCCGAGACAGAAATCTGTTCCAGTTATCAGACATTTTTGATCCCGTTTCTGGCTGTTAGTCTGTCTCTCGCTCAATCATTGCGAACAATTCTTAAATACTACTCTTTCGATTTTAATGAAATTCGGATGGCAGTTAATTAGCATATAAAAAGTCCATTGTTGGTCCTATATAAGGTCCAATCTTCTGGTCCCATTTCCTTCCACCTCATTTCTCCACCTGCCACCATTTCTCTTCCACATGTGCACACACATACATTTATTTACACCTTATCTTCAAAAATATTCATCTGATTTTATAAAACGTATCTGATAGAAGCTCACAGATTAATTTTAACTGTCTGCACTGTTTAAATTTTGGTAAATTGATACTTTAAATCATGTAAAAATCAAACCAATTTTGACTAATTTAAAAAAGGAGGGAAAATTGAGTAAATTTAACATGAATAAAGTATCAATATAGCAATATTTTAAGAGCGCAGACGGTTGAAATTATTCTTGGATTATCTGCGGGCTACTTTAAACAAACCATTAAAATTTCATAAAAATCAGATGAATACTTTTGAAGATATAGGTGTAAATAAATGTATGTCTGTGCGAATGTGGAAGAGAAATAAATAGGTGCAGAAGATTGAAACTTATACGGGACCAGCAATGTTATAACCTGGCTAATTATGACCTACCATCAAAATTTCAATAAAATTGGACGAATGGCTTTTAAGATATATTGGTTCGCAAAAATTGAAGGACAGGCGGACACGGGACCCAAACTGTACCCTGATGTTGAACAGATTTCTGTCTTGGAATTTTTGAAATCGGAGACATAAAAATTGTTCGTTCTTCAGAACTGTCCCATATCTTCCGTTTCCTTTAGTAAGCTCGGAAGCAAAACGTAATCCATACTGCAAAAGCAAACGTGGATTTGGAGCACATACGAATTTCCAATTTTTATCTAGAAGAGAATTCTTCTGTAAGAAAATTAAATACCTACTGCAAAACAAAAGAATCATTCGCTCATTCGCTGGGTAAGTACATGGGACATTTAACATCAAATGTTTTCTGAACGCTTTTTGAGTTATTAGTTACTATTACTTTTACTATTACTGTGTAATATGAATCAGTTTTTTCACAAAATGATAAACCGATTTATTTATATTGCCTCTGTTTTCCCACTACATGTCGACGAACACTAGTCCGACCTGAGTCAGCAAAAGGGGAATGCCGCATAGACAAGAAGGCCCACATAGCTTTCTACACACAATCCTGGTTCAAAACAAAAATTTGCTACTGAAATCCACAACCATCATTTTCCCGTTTAAGCCAGTCTAGTGTGCATATTTAAATTCAATTAATTTAATTCCATCGACAAAAGTTCGAGTTGACTCGGGCCTCATTTAATTTAATGTGCTTAACACCTAGGCCGAGCCGGCAATCGGGTCTATTATTGAACGCATCCCAATTTATTTTGATGCATAATTTCCATCGACAAAATTGGGCCTCCTAGCAATAAGGCCGATTCATTGTACTCATCATAATCAATTCAATGCACTTAATTCTATAGCAAAAAATCCGGGCCTAGCTGTCAATCGGAGCAGTCTATTTTTACGAATCCAAATTCAATTCATTGCATTAGGATTCGTAATGAATTGAAGCTGTCCTATAATGCAACCTATGCTATTGAACTGGACTAAAACCACAAAAAAATAATTGAATTCAATTGGCGAAAAATCGGGCCCAGCCGAAATCGGGTCGATCAAGTTTAATGTTTTTAGTTCTACTGGCAAAAATCAAGGCCTAGTCGGCAAATGAGCCGATTTATTTCATGCATCTTAATTTAATTCAATGAATCTAATTCCATCAGCAAAAATCTCGGTCCAGCCAAAATCGGGCCGCTATAGTGTTTAATAGTTTTAGTTTCATCGACAAAAATCCGGGCCCAGACGACAGTCGGGCCGTTATAATGTTTAATAAATTTAATTCCATTGGCAAAATCCGGGCCCAGCCGACAGTCGGGCCGGTATAGTGTTTAATAAATTCAATTCCATCGGCAAAATCCGGGCCCAGCCGACAGTCGGGCCGGTATAGTGTTTAATAAATTTAATTCTATCGGCAAAATCCGGGCCCAGCCGACAGTCGGGCCGGTATAGTGTTTAATAAATTTAATTCCATCGGCAAATCCGGGCCCAGCCGACAGTCAAGCCGATATAGTGTTTAATAAATTTAATTCCATCGGCAAAATCCAGGCCCTGCCGACAGTCGGGCCGGTATAGTGTTTAATAAATTTAATTCCATCGGCAAAATCCGGGCCCAGCCGACAGTTGGGCCGGTATAGTGTATAAATTTAATTCCATAGGCAAAATCTGGGCCCAGCCGACAGTCGGGCCGGTATAGTGTATAATAGATTCAATTCCATCGGCAAAATCCGGTCCCAGCCGACAATCGGGCCGGTATAGTGTTGAATGAATTTAATTCTATCGGCAAATCCGGGCCGAGCTTATTTGGGGTGATTAAGTGTATACACACCGTAAGATAATACTTAATCCCTTTTATTGGAAAATATTTACAGCCAATTCGAATGCATCTGTCATTACTGTGTTTTTTTGGTTTTAGTGTATGGCGGGTCTTAGGTATGTAATCATTTCGGGGGGGGCCAGGGCCCCTTGGGCCCCCCCCTGTGTACGCCACTGACAGGAGAGATAAAGACGCAACGGAACACTAGGTTGTAAATAAACGATGTTATCTATACCGATGTTCAGTCAAGACTGAATTTTTAATTATTGAGTGGGATATCAAATGAAAGCTGCTAAATAGTAGGTTACAAATGTCTATATCCTTTTTAAATTTTGCATTCTTTATTGGTTTTATATACCCCCAAAAAAATTCCTCCCCCCCAACCACTATATAATGGCTGGTCCTAAAATTTCGAAATAATTCAGCTAATAACTTATTGTAGGGCAATAAAATTACAGGAGTGCATCCCCAATTTTTAAAAAATTGCCGATTTTGTGCGCAAAAATGTGAAGTGTGCCCAACATTTTATTTTTTTTAAATTTTAAGTGGCGTATCAAATGGAAGCTGTATAAGAGTAGGTTACAAATATATATATGCTTTTTTATATTTTGTATCCATTATTGGTTTAATAAGATAAAATATACCCCCAAAAATCTCCCCCCCCCCACCAACTACTGGGTGGGGCGATAAATATTTTCTTGAAAAAATGTAATTTATCTTCTTGTTATTACCAATAAAAAAACATTGTGAACCTCTAGGGGATCGAACCAGGGACCCTTGAGGTCGAAGAAAAAAAAATCATAATTACATTAGTGTATGCTTAATTATCTACAAAACCCTAAAAAAGTACTTGGACGCTAGTACTACCCTGTGCTTTTTTGCTTTAACTTAACAGTATAATTTCATCAATATATACGAGTATATAATTAAAGGTATGTCTGTACATTGGTTAGAATTGGAAAAGTTTTGATACTTTTTCATTTCATACATTCCGAAAATCGAATCCTTAACTTTTTTTCGTATATGTATGTGCGTCTGTCGCCACCAGAAGCTTTGTAGGCAAAAACTGGCTAAACAAAAACGATTAATTTTTTTTTAACATATTAAGCCCTTTTTTTCATTTATTTAAAATAAATATATCATATTATTATGGAAGGATTATTATTTATGCATTTTACATTTATAAATTATTTTTATTTGAAATTTATTTTTAATTAGACACTCCGCACAGGGCTCATGCTAGGTATTAGTGGCTATGTTTCTTATTATCATGTAGACCTAGCAATTAAATGGATAGCCTAAATAGTTTTGTTTCCAAAGGTTTCTAAGATAAGAATAGAATCAGGACTAAATTATACATAATTCATTCCATTACTAAGAATATAATACTCTCCAAATCATAGTTTGAAGTCTATTTATATATAATATATTATAAATGGCTTATCGAAACCAAGTAATATTTTTTATGAAACTAAGCCTGCTCACCTCTGGAGAAAAAAATTATCAATTTCGTTTGGCAGTTTTGCGCCTACAGAGTCAGACTCGTGGTGACTGACACATACATTTCTGTTTTTGGAACGTATGTAATGAAAATTTTCTAAAAAAAATTACAATTCTGACCAATGTACAGACAAAACTTTAATTTTATATGTATAGATAGATATATATTATTAAAAGAAATTTTTCTGAAAAATTATTTTGTTTCTTAGTGCTTAAATCCTTTGTTTTAGAACTTTTCTCTCTTCTTCTACTCAGCTTATATGTACCTAACTTGGACAAATCTACCTGCTGATAAAGGGCCTTTATTTCTTGTAAACTGGGTGTAGCATAAATTTGAAACATAAACAGAAACAGTTTATTTACTAGAAATATTTAAAATGTCGTTATATTATATTATAACTATATTTTAGTTGGTCCATTTGGTAGTTTGGGAAAGGATTATTGCTAGTTTTGTTTCTTACACATTTACATTTTTATACTGGTTTTTGTAATGTGATGTTATTATCTAAAAATATTAACCTAAATTTAGGGAGACTAATGTATGGTTATGATACAGTGAAAGGACTTTCGCTATCTCAATAACACATTTGTAAAAAAACATTTTAAGTGTTACATAAAATTGTGGAGATATCTGCACTTTATTTAATAGTTGTTACTAGTTTAAAGTGCCTGAGTTAGTAAGCTTACCTACTAGCAGTTCAGTAGCTTTAACCTCTGCTACTAAAATAATCCTTTCTATAAAAATTTTGTTATACCGGTTATAATACGGAAGTGCATTATATTGTATTTCACTTCTCTGGGGTACAACTGTTTGTTTGCTTTAATTAGGTAAACATAATTAATATTGTAGTAGGCTGGAGGGTTTATTTGGAATGAGTCCTTCGATTGATTATTATTTTTATTTCATCTCAGCTTAGTGATCACTGAAAAAGCTCAGGTTCCCTGCGTGAAAGCTTTGATGAAATAAAAATAAATATATACTTGAAGGACTATCATTCCCAATAAACCCTTCAGCCTACTGTAATATTCTACGAGTCCAAAAAAATCAATCTCTTCTATTTTAAAAGAAATTAATTTTAATTTGCTAAACTCATATAGTTTTTCTCATTTTTCAATAATTCTAAGAAATTGTGAATAAATCACTATCTATTTTAATAACTAATGTTTATAAACCCAGCCTTGAATTTTATAAAATTGAGCCTTGAAAACCTTGAAATATGCTTGAATTTTAAAATTTTATATTGCTGGACACCCTGAATAATTATTGGCCTTTTTAATAGCAGATATAAGAGATTCAATATTAAAAACAAATAAGAATTGGAATAAAAATCTCAATAGAAGGTTATTTAGATGCAGGTTATAAACAAAGATAAAAATAGTCGAAAAAGCAGTGTCGCCAACCTGATTTCAACAACTTCAATACATTAGCCATTCATTTTCTACTACTTATAAAATAATTAAGTTGCAATCTTTACTTTTTTGCCCTACTTTACTTATTCGCCCTACTTTTACTTTTTCTCCCTACTTTTTGAGTTCAGGGATGAAAATACTTACTTTAGTCCCCCTAAACTAATTCAAAATCATAACTTGTTCTCCCTACTGGAGATAAAATACTTTGTACTATTTATTGAAATTTAAATTATAAAATAAATATAATTTAAGTATAAAGAAGTTTAAAACTAAATATTCCTCATCTTATTATTAAGAACAGAAACAAATTATAGGTTGTAAAACTAATAATAGTCTACTAATAATGTTTACAAAATTGATCAATTTATACCTTAAAAACACAAATTTAAATAAACTGCAGACAAAAAAATGACAAATCAATCAACGTGAAATTTATTTGTAATAGTAGTAATTAATTCAGTGCAACCTAATTGGAAACAATATCCACAAAACACAAATATATATATATAAATATATATATATATATATATATATATATATATATATATATATATATATATATATGTGTGTGTGTGTGTGTGTGTGTGTGTAATAATAATGTAAAATTTAATATTTAAATTATACCCTGCTTTACATCATTAGAAACAAATTAAAATACGGACCATGTATAGATAATTTTTTTTGGCTACTCGTTATCTATAGTAATTAATCTATAATCTATGTCTATAAATACCACTTATTATCTTCTACGAATCTAACCTATTAATTAAGCTTACTGAAAAACATAGTAATATTTCAACATTTGACCATTTAAAAAGAAGTTCCTAAAATAACGTAAATAGAGCTGAATTATTGCTTTTAAAATAATGAACAACCCAATATAGATTACACATTTTTTCCACACAATCTCTAATAAATAACTTCTTTAGTTATATAAACCACATATTATCTCTGAATCAACCCTCTTAATTATAACCTAGATTTTATAATAGATAATTATTTTTTTAAAAAAAGAATAATCATAGTTTTAAACTATATACTATAAAATGTTTATAAGAAAAAAAACCCACTTATACAAGATAATTTAATTATATATATATATATATATATATATATATATATATATATATATATATATATATATATATATATATATATATATATATATATATATATATATATATATATATTGTTATTTTATTACATAATTATACTGATTTGTAATAATAATTATTAGAAAATTAAAATTAACCCTAAAAATCCTTCAAATCAAGTTTGAGAAAATGTGGCAATGAAAAAAATGTATTAATTCTATCTTCCATGTGAGACTTATAAAAAAAAAATTAAAATTAAAAAAAAAAAAAAAATACGCCCAACAACAATTAAATATTTCTGGAACAAGGATTTTTAATTTTCTCTTAACTATATCAATATCAATATATATATATATATATATATATATATATATATATATATATATATATATATATATATATATATATATATTTGTCTATCCCTCTTTAGCTATTAAAATTTATTATATAATAACCAAGTATTTATGACCATAAGCATACAGCAAACCTGTTTTTTTATTTATTACTTATTTTTATGAGATATAATAATTATAATTATAGGACAATCTATTAAGAATAAAAGAACTTAGACAATAATTTTTTTGTTGTCACCTTTAAATTTATTTGTATTATCTTGGTTTTTTGGATTATAAATATGCATGTATATCGACCGTAGATGTATATTTTGGAGTTGATTTTTTATTTACCTGACCGAACCCCCAAGTTGAGTGAAGGAGCCTTAAATATATATATATATATATATATATATATATATATATATATATATATATATATATATATATATATATACCTGTATGTATTATTATCGCTTTAATTTATAATTACCTTAATTTTTAATGCATATAATTATTTGTGTACATATTTTATAAATACATGATAAATGATTTATAATTATTTAATAAATAGTATTTTTTTGTAATTATAATATATAATTATCTATACACTCACACTCATATATATATATATATGTATATGTATATATATATATATATATATATATATATATATATATATATATATATATATATATATATATATATATATATATATATATATATATATATACATATATGAAAATATGTATTCATATTTTTATGCATGAAATAATTTATGGATGATTTTTATGTATGAGTGTTATTTTTTTTGAGTGAGTTAATCGTTATGTAGATTTGAATTAGATGCTTACATCAATCATTTAAATGATAAATTATTGTGTGTTAATATTTTTACATAACTTGTTTATAGTTACATATATTAAAAGTTGTGTTAGGTTAGGAGAGATATGTAGATCTAGATCACTAAGTTCATATTTCAAAGTTTCTTTATTAGATTTAAATATTTTAGCAAATTGTATTTTTACAATTTTTTTTTTTTTTTTTACATAAGTTTTTAAAATAAGAAATTGTCGGTTGTAAGTATTAAAAAAAAAAATAAAATAAAAAAATACGTTTGAGTTGTGTACTTTTAAGTTAAAGTAAATTTGGCATGTGATGTAGATTGTTACTCCCATATTTAAAAAAAAGAAAAACAGAAGGGAGTAACAATCTAAAGAAGGTGCATGGAATGTTCTTCTTTAGACTGTTACTCCCCTTATAAAAACAGAAGTGCGTTATTACTTTGTCCCAAAGTACATTGGACTAAACATCCCTTTGTCTTAATTGTTTTTTAATCAGTCATTTATGTTCTAAAAAATCATACGGGAGTTACAATCTAAAAATTTATCGAACATTTTCAATCTGAATATTATTTCACTGCATGTTTAATTTTGGGACCTATGATATTTCTTTAATATAGGATGTTATAATGAGAAACATGGTTCGATTACTAGCTGTGGCTGTATTTTTTATATACTCTTTTTTTCTTGCTTAATAGTATAAGTTAAAGGCACTTCTTTAGATTGTTACTCTTCTTATAAAAAACCAGAGGGGAGCAACCTAAAAAAGGTGTACGGAATGTTCTTCTTTAGACTGTTACTCCCCTTACAAATCAGAAGTGTGATATTCCTTTGCTCCAAAATATACATTAGACTAAACATCCCTTTGTCTTAATAGTTATTTAGTCAAAGTCATTTATATTCTAAAAAATCATAAGGGAGTAACAATCTAAAGAAGTATCGTAAATTTTCCATCTAAATCATTTTTTTTAATTCGTGTTTAATTTTGGAACCAACGATATTTCTTTAAAATAGGATGTTATAATGAGAACCACGGTTCGATTACTAGCTGTAGATGTATTTTTTATATAATCTTTTTTTCTTGCTTAATAGTATATAAGTTAAATTTCATTCATCAACATCGAACGTATTTCTTTACTGTTGATAAGTCCCATAACCATTATGTCCTATATTACTAGTATGATTGGAAGTCAAGGTTATTTGAAAGATGTATTTGTGAATGACTAAACCCTTGAGGCTAATACTGTCAGTCAAAGCCTTGTCCTATATTATACCGAAACTTATGAACAAACAAACAAACCGAATCAATCTTCCCTTTTACAAACCTTAGTATTAAAATGTTGCAGTATGTTTAACTGATAAAGTGATAAGTGTAGGGGTGGAGACACACATAAATATATCACTAGAATTAACTCAGCTGACAACTCATATACGGGCTTCTCTTGTAAACAGATCTCTTTTATTTACAAACCCAATCAACCAATAGAATGCTTTACATTAAAACTGGATGACTGAGCATTTAAAAATTAGTTGATTCAATTTTATTTTAAGTTGATAATGATAAACTACTTATTCTTTACTCTTTTTTGGGTATAATAAAGTGTTTAATGTACGTACTTCTTTAGATTGTTGCTCGTCTATGCTTTTCTACTTTCTCATATAAAGTAAGATATTTGATATTTTGATGGATTTACACGTTTTGAGGTCCCCTCATCATACAAAAATCATACCCCGAGGAGAAATTGAGAAATGAATTTTAGCTCCAAATTTGGAGGCGCTACCCCCCAATAACTCTGAAGAAAATGTGAAAATTATTTCTCGAAAACGGTTCCGACGAAATAATAATAATAAAGGTGATTGTCAGATTTCATGTAATCAGGACCTTATATGGCAGATTGTTGTTTCTTCTTTTCTTAAAAATTTCAAGTTATTAGTTCTAGTGGCCGAAATTTGAACTAGTAGTATTGACAATGAAGGATTTTATTGCAGATTAAAATTAGCCTTTCGGTTTGAAATTTACAAGTTATTAGTTTTAGTGGCCGAAATTTGAACTAGTAGTTATTGTCAATGAAGGATTTTATTGCAGATTAAAATTAGCCTTTCGGTTTGAAATTTACAAGTTATTAGTTCTAGTGGCCGAAATTTGAACTAGTAGTTATTGACAATGTAAACAGGATTTTATTGCAGATTGGAATTAGCCTTTCGGTTTGAAATTTACAAGTTATTAGTTCTAGTGGCCGAAATTTGAACTAGTAGTTATTGTCAATGAAGGATTTTATTGCAGATTAAAATTAGCCTTTCGGTTTGAAATTTACAAGTTATTAGTTCTAGTGGCCGAAATTTGAACTAGTAGTTATTGACAATGTAAACAGGATTTTATTGCAGATTGGAATTAGCCTTTCGGTTTGAAATTTACAAGTTATTAGTTCTAGTGGCCGAAATTTGAACTAGTAGTTATTGTCAATGAAGGATTTTATTGCAGATTAAAATTAGCCTTTCGGTTTGAAATTTACAAGTTATTAGTTCTAGTGGCCGAAATTTGAACTAGTAGTTATTGACAATGTAAACAGGATTTTATTGCAGATTGGAATTAGCCTTTCGGTTTGAAATTTACAAGTTATTAAGTTGTCTTATGAAAAGCTGTAGTGTGTTATTTTTGTTGCAAACTTACTAATATCGTTTTTTAATGTTCCAAAACGAATTTATTTCTTCATAAAGATTAACAATTGTAATGACTTTCGACGAATTAATTTTAAATTGATGAACATACTCACAGATATTTGACTCGAAATAATCAATGGATAAATATATTTGTTTTAAACCTATAAATAGTTAAATTGACTGTTCATTGATATCTGAAAACTTTCAAGAAGTAGTTCCATTTTAGTTACATAAATTAAACTCTTTGTTTAGATAAAAAAGAAAATATATATATATACATGTGTATATATATATATATATATATATATATATATATATATATATATATATATATATATATATATATATATATATATATATATATATACATGTGTATATATATATATATATATATATATATATATATATATATATATATATATATATATATATATATATATATATATATAAATATATATACCTAATTTTTAATATTGAATATTATATATATATTTAAAACAAAAATATAATTTACGAGAAGAAAATTTGACTTAAGGGGTGATGAAAACGTTCAGTTGTTTTTAGATTGTTAATAATTATTTTTGTCTTCTGTCTTATTTAAGTTCAATAGCCGCTAAATAATTAACAACAGTTGTTCACTAAATTTGCATTAATTCGAACAAATATATATATATATATATATATATATATATATATATATATATATATATATATATATATATATATATATATATATATATATATATATACAGAGCAGTTACTGCCCGTTTGAGAGCAAGTGAAAGCGATACCGCGGAACAGACAGAACTCCTACGCTCTGTTAAAAAGCGTCACGCCTCAAACGTATTCATTTATGTTAAATTAACTCAAATACAAAGTAGTTTTTATAATATTTACGTTGAGTTTGGTGTTTGAACTCTACATCTTGATATAGGTGAGATAAAGTATCTTGATTATTACTTTACGAGACTTGAGAAATCACCTGAGGCTATCATCCGACAGTGTAATTGAGTTAGACAGTGAACATTTATATTTATATTTTGTTTTAGTTTTTTTTTAGTAGTATTAATAATCACTTTTTAATATTTTCTCTTTTATTCATCCGTAACTAATTTACCCCAGTTTTATAAACGATTAGGACATAAAAAAAACAGTTATTATTGTCAATTATGCCGAACTATTTATAAAAATTAGAGTATCGGTCAAAGTTGTTTGTTTTAAAAAATGAATTATTCTTGTTTCGTAATTGGTAGTTTTTTGTAGTTTAAAATTAATATTTGGCTTAGATGATCTAATGTACTGCTGTGTCCTTCTGCCAATATTTTTTTTAGCCTGTTTGAGGGATTTTAATTGCCTAGGCCTAGGCAGTTGAAAGCCAGAGGAAACAAAACGAATACGTGTGGAGTCGCGGGACCCCCGTAAGGAAGTTCCTTAAGCTTTTCATTAAATATAAATTATAATATCACACTGTTAAGTATGCGATGCTAAATATTTATACCTGGCGGAGTTAGAAAAGAGACAAAATTAAAAGTAACTAACTGTTTGTAATTAGCAGAGTTAAGGCAGAATTAAAAGAAAATACATTTTTTCCGTGGTAGGCTGTGAAATAGTAACTTTAGAGCCTAAAAAACATAGCTAAAATCCATTTTTTCATTACGTGGACTTAAAACATCTTTTTTCCGTGGTAGGCTGTGAAATAGTAACTTTAGAGCCTAAAAAACATAGCTAAAATCCATTTTTTCATTACGTGGACTTAAAAAATCTTTTCATTACTCCTAGCTGTAAAGAAAAAATCTTTTACGTCCTAGGCACTAAAAGATTTTTTCTTTACGGCGGGTAGTTGTCAAAACTTCCGTTAGTAGTGCTGCAGTCTTTGTAGAAATGCTTCTAGTACGATAAAAATCCGCTAGATGTCAATGCGTTTTGTTTATCTTTTCTTATAGTGTAACCTCATTTTAAGGTTTCTCTTTTTAAGTCTTAAGTATGTACTAATATTTGTTATTATTATATATTGATTAGTGATTAATATTTAATGTTTTTTACATACAGTAATTATAGTTTTATAATACAGTAAATGTAATTGCCGCGGTAAAGAAAAAACTCACTTCACAGCCTTGTAACATAATATACTATTTTTATTATTGAAGCGAGCGTCTTTCAAGGAATATGTATTAAATATTGATAAAAAGTTAATCATGATGAGTTGATATAAAGAGGATGATTGTAGTATTAAGCCGTTTATTGAGGAATCAGGATTGTTCCCTCAGACTCCCTCGGCCAGACTCCATTTAAAATATTATAAAATATATCACTTCACTACACAAAAATTTCTGCTTGTATCAGGTTGAAATTTTTCATGCCTGTTTCAATTGTACTTTGAACTATGTGTATGAAGTTTTATTAAAATCGTTAGGATAGAACCCAAGATATTGGTTAAATCGTTGTTTTCTCTATTTTTGACGTTAAGGTCCGAATTAATAAATTTAGCACCTTTAAGACTTCATAGCGGTGTCAGTGTTGGTTTTACTAAACAAATGTATTTATAAAAGTTGTTACTTTTGAAGCTGAAGTTTACGTTTCGCGTTACACGCGAACGCTTGGGCGGATAACATTGTCCAACGAACTCGTCCTGGGCATTAGTAAAATGATCATGTGTACCAAATTTCAACCAAATCGGTCATCTTTTACTGAGGTTATCGTCATCGCCCGATTTCGTCGTTTTTTCGGGTTTAATATTGGGCTTGAGACGCTAGTAACTTCGTTTCAAAAATATTGTCTATATGGTCTATTCTTTTGGATTTGTTTGCGATTGTAAATCTTGACAGGTAAACTAAAATTTTTTGTTCAATACAGTTTTATTTTTATTTCATAATTAATTTAGAATTCTTTATAATTTATAGTGAATAATTATAACTCTTTTGAGTTATGTAAGTTGTGGTGAAAATTTCATCACAACTTCGTTTTTTTTTTAAATATTCTTATATTTTGTAACTTTATATAAATTTATTTATGTTTTTTCCCACAAATATTTAATAATGTATTTGATTAGTATCTTATTGATACTTGATGGATAAATACAACCAAAAAATTATAATCAGGTATTAAAATCAGATTTTATTTAGGCTGTTTGAAGGTTAATTTAATAATAATTAATATATATATATATATATATATATATATATATATATATATATATATATATATATATATATATATATATATATATATATATACTTCACTTAGTATTGCTACGGGCAAAATTTCTAATTTCATATTTCTCCTGTACCATTACCGTCCCACATGTTTTAATATTTTTTTTGAATGAGATCTTCAATGTATCCTTCAGTTATTATCATATGAGACATGAAGTTACTCTAACACTGTTCTTATATTGTAATAGGTCAGAGTAATTTTAAATAATTAACTCCATCAAGGTCTTATTAATTCATGAAAAAGACTAAAACTAAAAAGAGAGATTGTTATTTGAGGGTCAATCTTAATACATCGGCAATTCTGAGCGACTATCGAACATTTCTGACAGCAGCAATTCTAACATTTCATCAATATTTCAAAGTGTTTATCATGTGATAAAAAAAAGTGAAAAAGTTTTGAGTAAATTAGGACGAAGAAATCAATTCTTATTGACCTAAAAAAAAATTGATTGAACTTTTCAATGACAACTTTATGAAAATTTTATAAAGCAATAATATCCATCGACATGTTACCAAGCTAATCGATTATAAATATGTAAACAAAACATCGATACTACTGTGCTCATCGATTATATATATAAACAAAAACTTTCTCATTACTTAGAGTTCATAATTACTTAGCCCAGTGTTTTCCATTTATTAGTTTTCGTAGGTACATTAAATTATTATTGAACATTTTATCAAAATTTATCTTAAAAATAACTTCTCCTCGGCGGGGAATCGAACCCGGCCTCTCTCCGTCCGGGTTTAAAGCTATTTTCTCAGACACTAGACTTTTCCTGGGAAAACAGCTTTTATCGTTAGATTTGTATTTAAATTTAATTAAAATTTAAATTTATTGTATTTAAATTTAATTAAGTTTAATTTTTAAACAAAGAATGAGCTCTTCGAAACGTCGTGATCATGTGCATTTATTTACATATACATATGCATGAATTATATTTGTCCCTAGAGATTTAGGTACTTCTTTAGAATGTTACTTCCTATATTTTTTATAATATAAATGACTTTGACTAAATGACTATTAAGATAAAGGGATTTTTTTTTTAGTCCAATGTAATTTGGGACAAAGGAATATCACATTTTTGCTTTTATAAGGATATAGTAACAGTCTAAAGAAGAACATTCCGTACACCTTCTTTAGATTGTTACTGTTTTTTATAAGGGGAGTAACAATCTAAAGAAGAACATTCCGTACTCCTTCTTTAGATTGTTACTGTTTTTTATAAGGGGAGTAACAATCTAAAGAAGTGCTAAGATTTATTTCGTATGGTTTCTAAAAATAAAAAATAAAAATAAATTCTATGTAAAATCGTGTTTATTGCAATTAAAATATTTTATTACATTTTGTAATGTGTCATCACATCACTGAGTGTACGTCATAAACACAGTCTTGTTTTTATTTTATTTTTTTTAGTTTTACTTCCTCTTGTTCTCTTCCTCTTTTTCTTATTATTATCAGTCGGTTATTGTTATATCACTTTGTCTGGGTCCCAAAGTGATAACATTAAGCGGCATCAACTATATAATAAAGAATCTATAACTCTTCTTATCCGATCTATATTATTGAAATAGTTTATATTATAATTTTCTAAAATCTATAGACTAGCAACCATTGAGAAGTAAATAAATAATAATTATAATTGGTCTGACTTTTACAAAATACCTCGATTGATTCTACTATTTTTAACAGGTTATTAATATCTAAACAAAGATTTAAAGGTCTCAAGATAACATTAAAAAGTTAGATAGACAGATCTAGAGCGAAACACCCCTAATTCAATAGGTCTTCGTGTAGACAGAAATATATATTTTAACAATAATAAATCTATAATTAACAAACGTTTTTTTAAAGTTTATTGAACTACTGACTTTTTGGAGGTGTTAAAAATTGTATACTAGACTAGAACTGATAATGTATTCAAGATTATTTATGTCTAGATATAGAATCAAAATATATTATTGTCGGTGTCCTTGCCTCAGGCCGTTTGTTTCTGTATATTTTTCACCTTAATATTTATTTTAAAATATACATTTGTATATGTATCATAAATTGAATGATTAATTTATATGTATATCTATATATATGTATGGGGGCTACACCCCCATTATTAATAGTTTTGAATTTTATAGTTTTTTTTAAAAGAAGGGAAAGTTGCGTTGAGTCCGTCGCTCATGGCTATTTCTATTATTTATGTTTTTATGATAGTTATACCGTAACTTATAAAGCACTTAATGAGACCTTTAAATCGAACCCTCATCCTAATGTGTTAAAATTAAAAAAATATATATTTTATACAGGGGGGGGGGGGGGAGTTTTAAAAGTAGATTTTCGAGATTTTTATGTGTAAATTTTTAGTATGTAAAAAAATTATAAAGAATTTGAAGAACACTATTTTCTTTAATTGTCGAAATTTGGTCAATAATGCTATAAATCTTCATTTAAGAACAAGCAGGAGATAAGCTTTGATAGGACGGAAGTGGGCGAGTTTGAAGTCTATGTAAAAAGTCCCCCCCCCCCTTATCTCCTTATCTCGTTTATGTAAAATGCAAAAAAAAAAATCTTAAAAAATTTAAATTCCTGAACATTCTTCGACCAAAGGTAAAGACACCACTTTTTAGAAATTTCTATTTTTTTTTTTTTTTTTTTTTCGTGTTCTTTGTAGTGCTTCTTTAAAATGTCAGCCTTAATTCAAAATTCCGCCGATTGTGCGCGCGGTTTGGCTTAAGCTTCTCTTCAAATGCGTGAACCAGTTCATCAGTAACCAAAGATGGGCGTCCACTTCGTTCTTCATCGTGCACTTGATCACGTCCTTCATTGAACAGTCTGACCCATCTTTGAACCATTGAATCACTCATAGCATTTTGTCCGTAAACCTCGCAGATTTGCCGATAAATTTCACTGGGTTTAACTTTCTTTGCATTTAGAAAACGAATCACAGATCTGATTTCACAAACTACAAAGAACACGTTGGCAGCAGCGATCTGAAAATGGCGTACATTTCTTCTCCTTGAGTCAGAGTAACTGACGCGCATGCTCAGAACTGCGATCGCAGCGCTGCCTTGGATAGAAACAGAAACGGAACTTACTTTGTGGATATACTTGGTATTTATTTGTTCGTAGTCCGGTTGAATGGCAAGAAATACTTCATCAGAAGTTTGTTTATGTGTTTTGAGAATATCAAACCCATAGGATAGTTCAAAGTAGGCTGTTTAGCATTTTAAAAAGCACTATTAATAGGTACTACTTAAACAAAATAGTTTTGCCTATGGACCATCGCTGCGTGCTGAACAGCACACACTTGACCTGTTTATTTTTTTGTCATTACACCTATTGGCAACCTGATTCGGACACACCCCTGTATATTCTATATTTTACTATCAATCACCTCTGATTTTAAAAGAAAGGACCCATTTTAAATGTTTGAGCTACCAACTAAAAGAAAATGTATAAATAAACCAAATCGCATTAAATTTTCTTTATTATTATTCGTTATTTTAAATATAACTATGTAATTCACTTTCTCGAATGTAAAATATCTACAAAGGGAATGGGTCGTTTTATTATTTAATACTAAACCTTCAACACGCAACTCTTTATGCGGATAGAGTATAACCCTTGCGCCGTGCCACATGACTCACAGCCCCTGACCTAATTTACAGTGTTGGTAATTTTCTTCTACAGTAATTATACAATCATGACAGCTTCCGTCCAAATGACGTAAACACCGACCATCTTATTATAGACAGCTTTAAGCAGTCTCACGTACTAATACTTAAACTGGCAATTATTCAAATACTGCGTAAATTAAGGTTAAAATGTTTTTGAAGATTCTTTTAAAAGTAATTTTAAATGTATCCTGTGTAATTATTTAAATAATGAGTAGACTCTTTAATATCAATTTACTGCAGTGTTATGATGAAAAAATTGATCGTTTTTGCTTTTTTAGCCGCCAATATTCGATATTATTTTAGATTTAAGAGAGTTTTAATGACCCTAAAATATTAATTACAAAAATGAATGTACTGTTTATTTAGTTTTTAAAAAATCTCATTTTCTACCCTACTTATACTATAAAATATGTACAGTATGTCCACGGATGGAGTTGCCCATACGAGTATAATAAAAATTTTAAAAAAAATCGAAAAAAGTCACTTTTCATAAAATCTCCTGCTTGTTCTTAAATAAAGATTTATAACATTACAAAACGTACCCTAAAAAGTACAATTTTCTAACAACAGAAAATCGGACAATTTTGTCTATTCAAGAAAAAAATATTCTTTATTTTTTATTTTTTTTTTTTTTTTTTTAGATACTATTCCGAATTTCTTTTTCACAGGAAAATGTCGAAAATTTAATTTCAAAAAATTAATATGGCTTTTTTAAAGATTGCATTCTTTAATGGTTTAAGAAGTTAAAATATAACCAAAAAAATCCTTTCTCCCACCACTATATAACGGATGGTCCTAAATTTGAAATAATTCATGCTAATACCTTATTGTGGGGCGATGAAAACACCAGGAGGGAATTCCCATTTTTTTAAAAATTGCAAATTTTGTCGCGCAAATGTGAAGTGCACCCAAAATTTAATTTATTTAAAATTTTGGGTGGGATATCGAGTGAAAGCTGCTGAAGAGTTGAATACAAATATATTTTTAAATGTTACTTTCTTTATTGGTTTTATGGTTCAAATATACCCCAAAACATTCCCTACTCCCAACCACTATATAACGGCTGGTCCAAAAATTTAAAAATAATTCATGCTTATACCTTATGATGGGGCAATGAAAATTTCCTGAAAAAAAAATTAATTTAGCTTTTCGTTATTACAGATAAAAAATATGTTGACATCCCGGGGGTTCGAACCAGGGACCTCTGAAGTGGAAGAATAAAAATCATAATTACCAAACGGGTAGGCTTAATCATATTATGCGAAACCCTAAAAAGTACTTGGACGCAAGTACAAAACCCGTCCCCCCGTGACCGTCTTCCCCGTGATATTTTTGTTTGTAAAAAATTCCCTTTCTTTATTACTTCTACCTATGACCTATCAATAGTCAATTCCATGAAACTGCATGAATTAAAACCACCCCAAGACCTGCTTTTTTCAAAATCCAGTCATCCAGGCTTTTTTCCAATCAGCATTGAAAAAAAACAAAAAAAAAACACGTCTTCACTCTGAGGCAAAAAAAAAAACTTTTTTTTTTATACCAAATTACAACTTAAGTTAGGACATGTTGCTTAATATGTTGTCTAATATTAGATACCTAATTTAATTAGAATTTAAATGTTCACTAGTGATGTGGTTCATGATGAACTCGCGTAGAAAAAGTTCCATTTTTTGCTTTTATACGCCATATAGGTTTTTACATGGCATATATAATATGGCTACCAGGAAACTTTTTTCGAGGTATGACTTACATAACATCTTATAAATGTACTTAAAAGAGCTATAAAATTATATAAAATACATGCTATATAAGCACATTTATTTTTTTAACACCAAAAATTCTGCCATATATGTTTTAAAAATGCCGGCATAGAATTAAAAACAATGTAATAATAATTAAATATTCCTTTCCTAATCTTCAAGAATGTAATGCTAAATAAAAATTGTTTGTTCAGTCGACCGATAGATTGGCCGCCATCTTGAAAATATTAAATATGACATTTTAATAGCTAATTTTTTTTCCCCCTACTCTTCTAGAATTTTAAATGTATGTGTAGTTTAAATTCATGCTGACTAAAAACTTTTTGATTAGTCGTCCGTTATACTGAACACCATCTTGAAAAATATTAAATGAGAAATTTACAAAGAAAAGAATATACATTTATCACAATTGCTGAGATGTACCTGAGTGCAACATATCTTTCAAATCGGTTCATATTTACGCTAGTAATCGTCAGACAATACACACAAACAAGTCGTTTAGAAATTATGAACTCACTGCTACTACGCCATTCGGTGGTGCTTTACTTTTACCATATAGCTTTCTTCTCATTTAGTGTTAACTTTAAAAAAACGCGCTACTTTATAAGAAAATTAATAAATGCGCTTCATAAAGTTATTCTCAATTATAGTAAACAAAAAGAAATGAGTATCAAGTTTTTTACAAAATCCATGACTTTATTTCTCAGCTGTTAACGTGTTTAAAATGAATAGTAAAAGTGGATTTTTCATTACATTGTTTTAAATGAATATATATAAAAAAGTTCATGATAAGTTCAAATTTCTTACATAAAAGTAATATAGCTTAAAATGATAGTAATAGTTTAAAATAACTATAATTGTACTAGGTAACTTGTCGCACAACTCTTAAAATCTTAACTCCTTATAATCTAGAACCATGCTAAACCTGCACTGCATTCGTGTTATGTTGGATGTGTAGAAGCTTAATACATTTTTAAGGTTATATATTATTAGAGTATTACAATAATTTTATTATTAAAGAATTAAATAAAACTACACATTTCAATATACATTACAACTTCATATAAACACTAGACATCGCGAGGCTCTAGATATGGATTTGAATGAAGTTATTTCTCTTACATTGTTTTAAGTGTAAAAAAAAAGAAAAATTCTTAACGATATTATTATATAAAAATATAACATTAATAAGAAAATACTTTAATAAGAAGTTAACAAGTTAGATCTCGTAATTTTAAACAAAAAAAAATAAATTAGTTATTACCCTTTTATTTATGTATTAATATATTCTGAATTTAATTTCTTGGTCTTAGGGGTATATAAATAAAAAACTAATTTTATCTACGGTTGATACGAAATATAAACATTATACAGTAAAACCTGGATAAAGTGACCAACGAAGGGACCGACAAAAAGTGGTCACGTTAGGCACAGACCACGTGTGGTCAACATACTAAAAATGAGTTAAAAAAAAAAAATCGGTCCGAGACAGCTCAGTCAAAATTCTCATAGAGGAGTTCAGATTACTTAGCTCAGTGTTTCATTTATTATTTTTCGTGATTTTGTAGGTACATTCAATTAATTATTAATTGAACATTTCATCAAAATTTATCATAAAAAATCACTTCTTCTCAGCGGGGAATCGAACCTGGCCTCTCTCCGTCGGCGTTTAAAGCTATTTTATCATCTTCTAGATTTTTCCCGGGGAAACGGCTTATATCGATAGATTATAGATTCGTATTTAAATGGACTTGATTAGAATTTCAATCAAAATCTTCGGAACCGTTTTCGAGAAATATAAGTTCCTTATGGCACGTTCTGATGGAGCTCGGGAGTGAATCCGAAAAAAACCACCAAAATCGCCGTCACGCAAAATCCGTCACGAAATCTACAAATGACGATAACTTGAGTAAAAGATCACCGAGTTAGATGACATTTGGTACACATGTTCATTTTACCAATGCCCAGGCTGAGTTCGTCTGAAAACTTTATCCGCCTAAGCGTTCACGCGCAACGCTCGCGTAAACGTAAGCCTCAAAAAGGCGGGAAAAATGTTATTACGGAAACGTGTTACTTGACTTGTTTATTTTTGTTATATGTCTAAATGTCACTTGGTTTTGTAAATATCGAAAATATAATCACGGTCTTGTTAAAAGTAAAATTGATCTGGGCTGACGCTTCAATACATTAGGTATATTATTATAATACAGCGTACTTAATAAAAGAAAAAAACAAACTTCATCTATTTAATGAGACAAACATCTTTTTTGAATAATTTGTTTTGTAAAACGAATACTAACACTGTTATGAAGTGATAAAGATCGCTAAATTTATTAAAGTGGACCTAAACGTATAAAATAAAGAAAACAACGTTTTTACCGATATCTTCCGTTCTAACGTATAACGATTTTAATAAAACTTCTTACACATTGTCTAAAGTCTAAAGTACAATTGAAACAGGCATGTAAAATTTCAACCTGATACAAGCAGAAGCTTTAAAGTAGGGAAGATGTATATTTTATAATATTTTAAATTATTCAGGGTAGGTAGAAAACAGTCCTATTTCAATCCAGCATCCTTTAACAAATATACTCTTTAACTATAATAAACTCATCATGCTCAACTTTTTTCTTATATTTAATATATATTTATTGTAAGGCGCTTGCTTTAATGATACAAATAATGCTTTTCTTTAAAATTTTCCTTAACTCTGCTAGGTACAAACAGTTAATTACTTTTAATTTTGCCTCTTTTCTAACTCCACACTCCACCATGTATAAGTAGTTAGCAATGTATACTTACGTCCTTAGCGGTGTAATTTTATAATTTATATTTAATGAAAAATGCAAGGAACTTCGTTCCTACCGGGTGTCCCGCGACACCACACGTATATTTTTTTCTATCTGAGAATTTTTGAAATCGGAGACATAAAATATTTTCGTTCTCCAGAACGATCACATAGCTTCCATTACCTTCGGTAAGCTCGGAAATAATATATTTTAAAGATCACACGATTTTAGGCTATAATTTTTAGGGTCCGTAGGCAAAACCAAGGACCCTTATAAATATTTTCCTGCGTGTGTCTGTCCGTCCGTCCTCTCGCGTGCTCTCACGGCTACACCTTTCGTCCGATCACTTTGAAATTTGGCATGTATGTGTCTTGTACCTGCCCACATATTTTAAAAATATAGCGACTTAAAAAATATATTTTTCAAAAAAATTAGGGTAAAAAAACTTTTTTTATTTTTTTTCGACACCGTGAGGGGTATCATATGAAAGGGTACGTCGAGCTGATTACAAAAATATATAATTCTTTGGTTATAACTTTGAAAGGGCGAGGTTGAAGCGGGTGTAAAACGTGCCCCCCCCCCCCCTTCTATCTCGCTTATGTGAAGTGCAAAAAATCCTAAAAAATTCCTGAACATTCTTCGACCAAAAGTAAAGATTCCACTTTTTGGAAATTTCGAAAAAAATATTATTTTATTTTTTATTGACAAAATACGTTTTTTTTTTTAAATTATGGTCTTTTCGATGTATTTATATGGTTGTAGTCCGGTTCAGTGGCAAAAAAATACTTTATCAGAGTGTGTTTTGAGAATATCAGACTCTTAGAATGGTTCAAAGTAAGCTTTTTAGCATTTTAAAAAAACACTGTTTATACACTTTACAGTTAAACACTGTATAGTGTGGCCTACGGACCCTCGCTGCGTGCTGACTAGCACACACTTGACCTGTTTATTGTTATAGGTAATTTAAATGACATAATATCCTAATTTAAAAGCATTCGGTGACTAAAAAAAAAAAAAAATTAATAAATAAAGCTTAAAAATTGAAAAATAATTTTTAAAACATTATTTACTCTTCTCTAATGATGAATTTATTTTTTAAACATAACTTGAAGATCCCGTTACTACATTTTATCTTATCCATTAAATCATATTTAGCGGGTTCGATTAATTTTTATAATTTATTGTCGTCGAGCTTCTTCTCGTTGCCAACCCTAAAAATAAATTTTTAAAGCCACACCTCTTTTTCTTTACAATTTAAAAAAGAAAAATCTAAAAAGTGCACTATATTATCGCACAAACCAATATATTATCTAGAATTAATTCGCTAAGCTTTGAACATCTTGAAAAAATATTATTTTTTCCCCCTTCAGATTTAAGATTACTTGTAATTTACAGGATTGTTAACCTCGACTTGTATTTCTTTCCATTACTTCTTCTTTCTTCTTATTTTTCTTTCATTTCTCTTTCTGTTTACATTTTTTTCTTCTTTCTCAACAAATGTTTGTTACATTTTCAACTCATTTTCTGACACAGCTTCAACAGAGTATGTTCGAACTTTACCGATAACAATGCTTTAATGTTTTTAAGTACAATTTTTTTGTCAATTAATAAAAGTGTGAATTCATTTTAACTGTACAAGTTAGTTATAGGATTTTAGCTTAGTAGAAAAGGAAAGGATTTATTTATTTCTATTCTTCTAAGATTTATTTATGTTGTTAAGATCAAGCGTTATACTTTTTACTTTCTCATATAAAGAGAAAGTATTGTGATGGCGCGAAAATTCGATTTTGAGATTTTGATGGATTTACACGTTTTGAGGTCCCCTGAGTCCAAAAAAGTGGTTTTTAAAAAATGTCTGTCTGTCTGTCGTCTGTCGTCTGTCGTCTGTCGTCTGTGCAGACGCCTGGAGCCTAAACTACTGGGCCGATTTTGAAGAAATTTGGCATACATGTTCAGAAAAATCATACCCCGAGGCGAAATCGAGAAATGAATTTTAGCTCCAAATTTAGGGGCGCTACCCCCCAAAAACTCTGAAAAAACGTGAAAAAAATTATTTCTCGAAAACGGTTCCGACGATTTTGATTGAAAAATTCTAAAATATAGTCCATTTAAATACGAATCCAACGATATAAGCCGTTTTCCCGGGAAAAATCTAGTTCCTGAGAAAAAAGCTTAAAACGCGGACCGAGAGAGCCCGGGTTCGATTCCCCGCCCGGGAGAAGTTATTTTTATGATAAATTTTAATGAAATGCTCAATAATAATTAAAGTTACATACGAAATCTAATAAATGGAAAACACTGGGCTAAATAATTATGAACTCGTATATGAGAAAGTTTGTCTGAGTTGTCTCGGACCGATTTTTTTAACATTGTCTTAGCTCTGGGACATGAGAAATGTGACGTTTTTAAATATCGTGCCAGGAAGTAAGCATGTAATAGGTGGTAGATTAGTTTTCACTTTATTCATTTTAGTGCTATATTTCGCCGATAGAAGTGCTGCTCTATATTCTTTCTAAATTTTATATAAAATGATATCAGAGCTCCTAGTGGACTAAATTGAAATGAAAATGGATTAATGCTTCATAATTTCACACTGAAATTTCTCAAATAAAGACATGAAAAATGTGGCACTTTTAAATATCGTGCCAGGAAGTTAAGATTTTCACTGGAGATAGCTAGGTTTTCATTTATAGTACAATATTTTGACGATAGGCGGGCTGAAGTTTCGATAAACGACCTGCAAAAATGTGACGCTCTTAAATATCGTGCCAGGAAGTTAGAATATAGTAGCAGGTACGTTTTCACTTGTATGCATTATTGTACAATATTTCGCCAATAGAAGTTTAAATTTTATATAAAATGATATCAGAGCTCCTAGTGGACCAAATAGTTATCAAAATGGAGTAATGTTTTATAATTCCACACCTATAAAGATCCATCTACTATATCAATTAGACAAATGTACACTGATTTACAATGTATATGATTTACAATTTACAAATGTATATGATCGCTCTATCATAAGGTATTAGCATGAATTATTTCAAAATTTAATATTATCTGTTATAGGGTGGGAGGGGGGCATTTTTTGGCAAATTTTGGTGCTAAAAACAATACTCATAAAATGTTATGTTATGTATGTTTGTAATCTACTATTCAGGAGCTTTAACATATCCCTCTTAATAATTAAAAAAATTAAACATTTTGAGCATAGCACATTTTTGCGTATTGTGCATGCGCATATTAAATTTTCAACTTCTCTGTATTTTTACTATTTGAGGGTCAAAAAGTTACGCCAATATTTCAAATTTCAACTCCCTAGTGTGAACGGTTCGGGGGATATGAACCAAAGTACGACGGACTAACAGACACATCACCCTCGGCATAAGGGTTTCGAGGTCGTTGATGATCTACGAGACCCTAAAAAATAATATTTATTTATGCACCTAGGGAGTAATGTAAGCTATTAAGCCGAAGGAATCATGGTCCCTAAATCCCGAGGCGAAGCCGAGGGAATAATTATCGCAGCCCAGGGAGATAATTATCGCAAGGGGAATTATAGCACTTTATTCCCGAGGTACATAAAACATTATATCTCTAGTAGGGAGAAAACACTTCTTTATCCATTGCACAGGTTTTATTTATTATTTTAATAAATAACAATAATTGTTAGCACTTTTTAATAGCAGATATAAGAGATTTAATACTAAAAACAAATAAGAATTGTAATTAAACTCAAATAGAAGGTTATTTAGATGCAGGTTTAAAAACAATGATAAACAAGGCCAAAAAAGCAGTGTCGCCAACCTGATTTCAACAAATTCTCAACATTAGCCATTCATTCTCTACTATTTATAAAATAATTAAGTTGGCAATCCTTCTTTTTCTCCCTACTTTTACTTTTTCTCCTTACACTTTGAGTTCAGGGAAGAAAAGACTTACTTTAGTCCCTCTAAACTCTAAACTAATCTAAATTCATAACAATTTCTTCCTACTGGAGATAAAAAAGATTTAGAAGAGCAAATAAAATAAATAAAAGTCCGGATAATAAACAAAATTCTGAAAGAATACAAAAATGATTAATTCTTTTAAATTCGATTATCCATTACGTAAGTAATAATAACAAAAAACAAATAGGAGAATCGCATATTTTTTGTACGCCAATTAAGACAGGTATTTTGATTTTTATATAAAGATAACGGTAGGATATGAACTGAATATTGCTTTAAGAATGTAATATTGAACGAAATGATCTATGATTTGATATAAAAGGCGTTAGTTATATAACTACTTCAAACCTGTGTTATAATTTAAAAAAAAAATCCAATCGAAAAAATATTTTATAAGATGGTTCGATGAAAATATAGGAAGAAGTATAAAGGCTATTATATAGAAGTTAAATTAAAGTGTCCAACACTCGGCAGCGTTTTGAATTTATAAGAAGTAACTTCGGTTCGAATATCTCCTCTGTGTATTAGCTAGAACCTGAAGGTGAAGCAGGATCTTAACATATAAACTTCAAAAGGAACAAGTCAGAGGGCTCTTTCGATGGAGTAAATGGCGAGGCGTTGTAAACTCAAATTATTCTCAGGCGTAGCCCCCCTTGTTGCTTGCGAAGATGCCGGCCAAGCTAATGAATGTTGGGCCGAACTTAGCTAAAAGATCACCCGGTCATACTACCTTACTGACCAGTCGATTCATTCTACTCTCATAACTCATCTCTTCCGACCATCTTCTATCTCTTAGCTAACCCCCCGGTAATGACTTTTTTAAACTAATTTGTAAAAAAAATAAAAAAAACAACCTCGACGAGTTACCAATAGTTGACCAAGCGTAGCGAGGTCTATGTTTTAATCTTCTCCAGCCTATAGACTGTTTGGCATTTCATCTGCAAATATGTTCGTTACGCAGTTACGAACAAACTCGTTCGATTTTTAATTCTAATTTGTCATGGATGTTCTTTGAAGTCATAAAAATCTATGCATATGAATTATTTTATTTTTTAACTTTCAAAACAAGAAAATCATTTTTATTTTTTTCTTCTTGTAATTGGGGATGGATTTGTTTCATCATTAAAGTGATGTTTACGAGTATGTTTTTTTGGTTGTTTTTTTTGTAGCGAGTTCTACTTTTTAAGAGCTACTAGTGTACTAGTGTAGGTATGATTAATATAAGGAGAAATAATAGAGCATGGTAGATGTAGAATTGGTTGAAAAATAGTCAGATCAAATATAGAAAACATCGGTCTAACAGACTAACTTTCTCATATACAAGTTCATAATTATACTTAGCCCAGTGTTTTCCATTTTTTCCGAGTTTCTATTAGGTGCCTTTAATTAATACTGAACTTTTTATCAAAATTTATCATAAAAATAACTTCTCCTAGTGGGGAATTGAACCCGGTCTCTCTCTGACCGCGTTAAATCTACTTTTCTCAGGAACTAGATTTTTAGGAAAACGGCTTAAATTGTTAGATTCGTATTTAAAAGGATTGTATTTTAGATTTTTTTAAATAAAAATCGAGATTTAAATAATTTACGAGATTTGTTTTTAGAATTTTTGGGGGATAGCGCCCCCAAATTTGAAGTTAAAATTAAATTCTCGATTTCAACTCGAGGTATAATTTTTTGAACATGTATGCCAAATTTTGTCAAAATCGAATTTAGGCTCCAGGCGTCTGCACAGACGACAGACATTTTTTAAAAATCAGTTTTTTGGACTCAGGGAACCTCAAAACGTGAAAATCCACCATCAAAATCTGAAATTCGAATTATCACAATACTTTCTTTTTATATCAGAAAGGTAAAAAACAACAAAAAAAAAATCACAAAATTTCACTTGTTTATAACCTGCATCTTGTAACCTTCCTTTTTCTTAAAAAAGTCTCCACTTCATGGAAAAGCATTTAAACCGTGTCCAGACTGCCGAACCGAACAGAGGAAATGAGCCGAGCATTGGTCTCTGCGCATGCCCAATTTAAAGTGCGCCTGCGCCTCTCGGACAGACGAAACGAGCCGAGTATTGGTCTCTGCGCATGCCCAATTTAAAGTGCGGCTGCGCATTTCGGACTGAGGAAACGAGCCGAGCATTGGTCTCTGCACATGCCCAATTTAAAGTGCTCCTGCGCCTCTCGGACAGAGGAAACGAGCCGAGTAATGGTCTCTGCGCATGCCCAATTTAAAGTGCGCCTGCGCCTCTCGGACTGGGCATGCGCAGAGACCATTGCTCGACTCGTTTTCTCTGTTCGGCAGTCTGGACACGGCTTTAATTAATATAATATAATAATATAATTTAATTTTTATTCCTCACAAAATCTTTTACAATTATGGATATGATTTTGTGTTCACTCGTGGTGTCGAAATACAGTACTTAAGTGAAAACCAAGCTACCTCCTGCTATATCTTAACTTCCTAATACAATGTTATTTAAGAGCATCACATTTTACATGTCGTAGTTTGCGTGACTTAAACGTAAATTTCTTCTTTTTTTCCTCAGCCCAATAACATATTCATGTCAATAAGGTATTTAAAAAGAGACGATACAAATATGAAAGTAGTAAAATAATATAACATTTATTTCACTCTCCCTTCGACTTTTATACGCTATTAGCGTAAATAAACACTAATTATAATATTAGTATAGTCACCTAGTTATATTCCATTAACTAAACAGACCGAGACCGATTTATAAATAAATGGAAGACTCAATGTAAAGAAAATACTAAATGTATTTACAATAAGAAACAAAAAAAAAAATAAAAAATAAAAACATGATATCAACTTAGATACTGATTGGATGTACCGGCTTCAAGGTTCAATGATCCGTCTAGATACAGTTCTCTGTATAGTGAGATTTTTCTCCACTCTAGTGAATTTGGTTGCTACGTGCAAACCTGTAAATGACCTCGAATTGTCGAACCTGACATAATAATAACAGCTGTACCATATCATTACAAAATAAAAGAACTTCATCAAAGTTTCCATTTTGATTTATTATATTTAAAAAAAAATAAAAAACAATAATTTATTATGCGTTAAATACTACGAAACCTTTTATCTTATTCGCAGTGAATTATGATTTTATTTTTTTAAAAAAATAAATAAATCATAAACGGAGTTTCGGATACAACGTACAGACAAATTAATTACATGTAAACAACATCAATACGATTTATTGCATAAACAATAAGTAAAAAAAGAAACCTGAACTTCAAAGTTGAACAAAATAATAATGAATTATATTTTATAACATCTCATTATATCAATGAGTTTTTTGTTTTTTTTATTCATTCACACATTTTTTTAATGATAATTCGTACAACCTTCTCTTCTTAAAATGTCAAAAATAATTTGTATGTTTACACGATAATAAGCAATTTTTTTAATCTTTAAATTTATTTATTGTTGAAATGATGCAATATTTATAATACGTAAATTTCAAGTTAAGAGTTATGTTCTAATCTTATCAATGTCAGATATTTTGGGGTTTGTATTCATTACATTTTTTATTATTCTTTGCGAAAGAATTCATAATAATAAAAGTAATAGAGACTTTTTAAAAGTTCGCGGAATGCTCCAATTTGAGATATTGTAACCTTTACTTTCTCATATAAAGAGAAAGTATTTCAATGGCGCGAAAATTCGATTTTGAAATTCCAATTTTTGATGGATTTACACGTTTTGAGGTATCCTGAGTCCAAAAGAGTGGTTTTTAAAAAATGTCTGCCTCTCTTCTGTCGTCTAACGTCGTTTAGGCGTGGAGCCTTAACCTCTGGGCCGATTTGAACGAAATTTGGCTTACATGTTCAAAAAAAATCATACCACGAGGTGGTGACATCGAGAAATTAATTTTAGCTTTTAGGATAGATGTTCCATCTTCCTTAAATCGATGTATACGAGTTTTTTGTTGTGTTTTACTTTCTCATATAAAGAGAAAGTATTGTGAAGGTGAGAGTTTAAGAGTTTTACACGTTTAAAGGTCCCCTGAGTCCAAAAATGGTTTTTAAAAAATGTCTGTCTGTGCAGAAAATAAATATTTCTCGAAAACGGTTTCAACGAGTTTGATTAAACAATTTTAAAATGTAGTCCATTTAAATACGACATTCGAATATAACGCTATAAGCCGTTTTCCCGGGAATAATCTAGTTCCTGAGAAAATAGCTTTAAACGCGGACAGAGAGTAGACTTTTGTTTTGATAAATCGTTCAATAATAAGTAAATCCACAGCTAATAACACAGCTATATCAAATCCTCAGTCCAGGAGTCCATGTGCTCTAGTGGAGAGATAATCTTATGTAGTGCTAAAATGTAAAATCAATAAAATAGATAAATTGATGTACTAAAATATTATTTATGTACTAATATGTTTTATTCAATAAAGGTATTTAAAAATAAAAATAAAATCGGGTACGGGGTACCTCGGAACTTTTCCTCACTTCAGAGGCCACTAATGTGGCCTCTCCTGCTGCTTCGCAGCAGGAGGAAGCAGCATTGGACGTGGTCAGTACTTGGATGGGTGACCGTTCTGAACTAACTGATTTATTATCATTCTTAAAAAAAACCTTATTTTATTTAATTATTTGAAGTTTGGCGGTATTTTGACAGATGTAAACAAACTTTGACGTCATCAAAATGATCGCACTAATAAATAATTATATTCGCTTATAACTTTTAAACTAATTAATGGAATTTCATCGGGTTTTTTTATATTTGTTCCTTAATTTTTTCCGGTTCCAACGATATGCTATATGTCAAAAACCTTTTTATACTTTAAGTATTATTAACCGTCAAATTTTAAAAATTCAAAAATTTATAACTTCAAAATGGCGGCCTACATCAAAATGAAATTTAGTGGGCTTATTTGTCATACAGAGAGGTACATTCGAGCCAAATTTCAACTCGATCAGGACCATTTTCGATTTATTAAGATTTTTTTAAATTTTTGCTGACTCAGAAAACTGGGTTCAAGATGGCGGAAAAAGTTGATTTTCTGGGCGGCACCACTACAGGTAAGGACTGATTTTTCTGCCAAGTTTCAACTCTCTAGGTTAAATACCTTGGGCACTACGATGATAACACACATACACACAGACACATATACACACATACACACACACACATACATACGTCATGCTGAAAACCACTCAGGAGGTCTTAAAAACACCTAAAAAGGATAATTCCGTTAAAATCTCGAAAAAAAAATTTTTTTTGTGAAAACAATACTTTTCCTACTATTAGTAGTGAGGAAAAGTAAAAAAATGAACTACTAACTAAATGGAAAACACTGGGTTAAGTAATTATGAACTCGTATATGAGAAAGTTTTACTGAGTTGTCTCGGACCGTTTTGTTCTACGTGCTTTGTTAGCCTTAATGCATTAAAAAAATTGCTAATTATAAGCATTTTAAGAGTTAATTAATTTATTATTGAAGTTAGTTAGATACTTTTAAATATTACAGGATTTATACTGCTATAGAATTCTCCTGATAATATGTAATACTGACATTTACACCAATCAGACAGAACATCTGGTGTTAGACGGAATACATAAAATAATTTAGGTAATGATATCTAGAATTTATAACGATATTTTGAAAGTTTTAATTATAGAGTTGCATACCATATTTAACCTAATGATAACAAAACTAATATGTACAAACAAAACTGTTCTTATTTGCTTTTACAAACCATATTTTTTAGAACCCTTCTTTATAATTTATGTAGATTTAAATTTATTTTTTGAAATTGACCTTTTTAGGGTTATTATTATTTTTTATTAAAAAATAATAAAAATAAAACTTCAATTTTTTAAAATAAAGCTATATTTCGCCATGTACAATGTACAAAAAATAATAATAACCCTAATAGTCCAGGAGATAGCGTGCAAAAAAGTGTCTTCTTTAAGAATATGTGGTCGGCTAGATTCGTCTGCGGGACATAGCTTGGCAATAGGCATTTGAAAAAAACAAAATGGTGGAGAGTGGCCATGTCCCGTCAATTATGGTGGACAGTATGATTTTCATGATCCTTAGTACAGAATTAGTTAGTAGACCAAAAATCAAGTCGATATTTTTTTCACACTTGATGGGTTAGTTATTCAAATATTACTAAAATTCAACGTGGTCACCTGTCAAGGGATAAACTAATATCAACTTGATTTTCGGTCTACTAACTAATTCTGTACTCAGGATCATGAAAATCACATTGTCCACCATAATTGGTAAGACATGGCCGCTCTCCACCGGTTTGTTTTTTTCAAATCCCTATTGCCAAGCTATGTCCCGCAGACGAACTTAGCCGACCACATATTCTTAAAAGGCGCTAAAAGATTGACTTGTATACAAAATTCTAGCTTGATGTTAGTCAGACGCTTTTTTGCACGCTATCTCCTGGACTATAAAAAGGCCAACTTCAAAAATGAAATTTTCATCTATAAAAATTGTTGTTTATTTTAGGGGTACAATAAATTCGGTCGCCATTTTATAAAATTTTTCTTCACCGCTCTTAAAGTCAGTCTATATATTGATCGGTAATTTAAAAAATGAATTAACAAGTTACGATTGAATTGTATATGATTTATAATTATATTAATTAAAATTAAAATTAATTTTATAACTTTGTAAATTAAAATATTAATTATATTAATTAGTATATATTATTCGTAATGCTATACCAGTAGAACTATTAGAATCATCTAATATTTTAGACATGTTGATTTAAAAATTAAAATAATATATTAGTATATAGATATTCATAAAAGTCATAATTGTATTAGGGAAATAAAACAGTCAGTTGGTTCACCTGTATAATAAACAGCTGATCGGGCTATTATCACTTCAGAATGTAAACAATGCAGTTGCCGGAGTCTAGAATCACTCTGCTTTGGCCTTTTTTATGCTGTTAGCTTTCTGCCTTGTGCATTAAAATGTTTGATAGTTCGAACAGATGTTGAGGAATGATTATAGTGATGAAGAGTGAATACAGGATGATGACGTAATTTGGGACATTAGTTACATTCTTCCCTGGTATTAAGAATCCTGTTTTATTTTAATCATATTCTAAATTGCAACATGATAATGAAACTCATGAAGTGATTAGCGAATTTGTAACTCCGGTTTGAGTAACGCGTTTGAGGTTCTAATGATGACATACCTGGTGATGGTTCTAATCCCCAAAGAGGTGATATATTATAGTAAAAGTGAAGAAGCTAGCGTGGCCTTGTGGCTTAAATCATTCATCACGTCTGCTCGGTCATCAATGAATCGAGGGCAGCACAAGGTCGTGGGTTCGATCTCGTGCCACGTTACTTTGATTTACATGGCTTAGTAATAATCACATCATACTCGCTTCGGTAGTATACTGTATAGTGATTGGTTGAGCTCTCTACCACGTAGATGGCAACAAAGTGGTAACAAGGGGATCTTCCTCGTAGCCTAACTTCTATCACTACAGTAGAAGTGAAAAGTGACCCCAATAGTTATTTATGCACCTAGGGAGTAAAGTAAGCCATTATTCCCTGAGCGAATAAGTTGGTTCTTGAGGCGAAGCCGAAGGAACCATGGTCCCTAAATCCCGAGACGAAGCCGAGGTAATTAGACTCAGCCGTGGGAGATAATTATCGCGAAGGGAATTATACCACTTTACTCCCGAGGTACATACAATATTTTATCTCCAGTTGGGAGAAAACGCATCTTCATCCATTGCACAGTTATTATTTATTATTTTAATAAATAATAATATTTTTTTAGCACTTCTAATAGCAGATGTAATAGATTCAATATTAAAAACAAATAAGAATTGCAATTTAAACTCAAGTAGAAGGTTATTTAGATGCAGGTTTAAACAATGATTAGCGCGAATTACAAATAAGGTCGAAAAAGCAGTGTCGCCAACCTGATTTCAAACAACTTCCCTACATTAGCCATTCATTCTCTACTATTTATAAAATAATTAAGTTGGCTATCCTTCGTTTTCTCCCTGGTTTTACTTTTTCGCCCTACTTTTACTTTTTCTCCCTACTTTTTGATTTCAGGGAAGAAAAGACTTACTTTAGTCCCTCTAAACTCTAAACTAATCCAAAATCATAACTTATTCTCCCTACTGAAGATAAAAATAATATAACCGCCTTCTGATTAAGGTCCCTCGCAATCTTGAATTTCTTACATTTAACTCGTTAAAATATAACTCGTGAAGTATCCTATTGTAACTTACACATTACAATATCCTTTTTTTTTTTCAAATTATCATAATTTTTTTTAAGTTCTACTTGTTTTGTGCTTGGAACTAAATTGTTTGATATTTTTTTTTTTTTTTTGGTTTGTTTCAGCTGATGGAGGAGTGACAGATTAGGAGTAGTAGGATGGAAGGATTGAGACTGGCCTCTAACGGCCGTCACACCCCGACATCTAACTCTGACTTGGACAGCGATCATCAACTTCATGACATCATGAATAACTCTGATCATCATCTTGACAATCAACATCATCTCGACAATGGTAACATTGGTGTGTTTTTAGTTCATTCAGTAATCTACGTAAGGGGTATAAAAACATCCCAAATTTCTAAAAAAAAAAATCAGTGATTGCCACGAAATTATAACTGAAGTTAATATCCTTCTTCTATACATTAACCTGATCAAAATGGGATGAGTTCAAAACAGCGAACGTGACAAAAAGATGCTTTCAGCTTGTCCTTTTTAAAATCATTCCGCTGTTCTTTTTGCCACGTTCAATGTTTTGTACTCATGACATTTTGATCAGGTAAAACTAAAGTATAGCAGGATATTAACTAGAGCAATGTGGATATATTTTAGTTCCTAATTTAAGTACAGCTCTTGGTTTGGTGCAATCAAAATGATAAGACGTTAACTGGAGCAGAGGTTCTGGTTGAAAATCCGTCGTAACGTTTTTTGTTACCTCCATGCGCTGCTTGGATTATTATGCACCATTTGTTTGTCATTGAAACATTGTCCAAAAAAGATAACTACATAGTCGTCTACTAATAACTAATTCTAATACACTAATACCAATAACTACAATCTAGTTCGTCTCAAAATCAATACACCTTAAGTCAATACTGTATCGTATTGCAGTTACATATAAACACCTTACTATATTGAGAATGAGATCGTATTAGGGCATGTGCAGTTTTCTTTTCTCTCCTGGGTAACCTGACTCATCAACCGTATTTCCATAACCTTCTTTCACTGGCATCATTATTCACAGGTGTCAAAATCAGCTGTTTTATAATAACATCATAACTTTATCTAAATATTTTCAGATACCAACTCAATACGATTATGTCAATAGATATAATTTGAAAACAGTAACGGTATTCAGATTCAATACACCATGTAAACTTAGCTAATAATTTGTTATTATAATAACAATATAGTTAGCTGATATAGTTGGCTGATATAGTTAGCTTAGTACAGAATTAACCCTTACTAAGTTAACACACACTGAAGATGATGTTATTTGTCGAAACGCGTTTGTGAGTTTATGTGTAAAAAATTGTGGATAATATACAGGGTGAAGAATGAAAACCATTCGAATTCAGCAAAACCATTAATTCAGCTCTAATGAAATTAAATGGTGATTTTAAAGATGTGTACTTGATTGTTGTTATCAGTTACAGTTATGGCTTGTATATCATTATCGAAATACGTTTACCTTTAAAAAGGTGCCTTCAATTGTTTTTTATTAGAATTAGACTTTCATTTATTGCTTCAAAATTACATTTTTTTTCACAAGTACATTCTTACAAGAGCAAAATAGCATTAGCAGTGGCGCTAACCACCTTCCCTATTATAGAGTAACCTCTAAACAAAGTTTTTAATACTCTTCCTGAATTAATAGGTTTGTTCCAACCACACTTCAAACTGGTTTGAAACTGTCCGACGCGTGCGCATCGGACCACATTTGATCGTTTTTCGCTAATGCGCATGAGTCGTAAAGTTTGAAACTAGTTTGAAGTGTGGTTGGAACAAACCTATTGTGTACTCCGCTTTTGTTAGTTTGATAATTTATCAATAATAAAGAATGGTCACGATAAGCTTTTCTAATTCACTTTGGACTTCGTCCAAAAGCTTAGGGAAATTGTTTTCCAACCCGAAACCCCTTGTTCCTATGGATTGCTAAGTCGGGTCAAAAGTTACAGCGAATCCTAAAGGATGGAGTACCTCACTTTAATCTCACCGAATTAATTGTTTAACGACATTTGTAGGGTTTTTATGCTTTTGTTTTTGTTTTTTTGGCCCTGAATATTTTTGTAAATACCTCGTAATCAATATGATAATTCGAAGAGACAAAATAATGTACGTAATAATAATAATTTATAACTTTAGTAAGATATAGATAAACATTTTTCCCCACATGAAATTATTTGTTACGAGGCGTTTCATTTAAAGCTTAGTGCTCCATGCAGCAAAATGTTGGCAGCATTATGACGGTGATGTTGCTATCACATATCCATATGTCACGATCCATATGTGCATATGTCACCAAGCAAAAGAACTCATCAACATCGAGTGGCATAATGCTACGAATGAACCAGGATACAAAGTGTTGACAACATCCATCTACATTGTTGCCAAGATTTTGTTGAATACAAGCCTACGGCAACAGTTTCTTTTATTTTTTTACCTCCAGCGGGAAGAAAAAGTGAACTTTCCTCCCTAGTTCACAGGGAGGGAAGTTATTCATTGCACCCGGTCGGGTTAAACAGGGAGTAATGAAAAATAAGGGAATCATGAACTCTCATGATTCCCTCCAGTGTTGCCCTAGATAAAGCACACGTAAATAAGGTTGGTGCTAATACACATTTCATTTACTAACTTTTGTTCATTTACTAGATTTGTCGAAATCTATAATGTCATCTTCACACTTGTCATGTAACCTTCACAATGGTTGCCATAGTGATTCAGCAGTAAAAGAAACAAACAAGTTAAAAGTGGAAACATAATTTCTAAATGTAGATAAACTAATCCATATTTAAATACATCAGTTGTCAACACCATTCAATACACGACTCAGCTTCCAGCTGATTCTCCCATTTAATTTTAGCATTGAAATTCAAATAATTATTATCTATAATTTAATTTTAACGTGATTAAACTTATTTAGAGAAATGTTAATATTATATCTAACTATATTTTTTTTAAATAAATATAAACCTATGTATTTTTTGTTGAATAACTTAATATAAATTAAAATCTTTCCATATTTTTTTCACCCTTCTGGAGGTAAAATCTTGTACACACCTTGGGAGTAAAAATCACTTGCACCCTCGCGATAATTAACTCCCTCGGCTTCGCCTCAGGAACCAACTTCATCGCTCAGGGTGCAATCACTTACTTTCCTCCCTTGGTGCGTAAATAACTATTTATGTCACATGTGGGCAACCCCCGGCCCGCGGGCCAGATCCGGCCCGTGGCATGTTTCGATCCGGCCCGCGGACATGCAAAAATGTAGTCCATTCCAACTGGTTATTTTTTTACTTTTGACCATATTTTCGAAATTAGAGTTGAATTCCCTATTGGTTTCCTTTTTGGAAACCAATAACTAAACATCGAAATAACAGTTCAAACGTTCAAAAATTTGAAAAATTCAAATTTCTGGAATACTTAGAATGCTCACTCACTATTTCCTAGAAAAACTCTTGGAAGTGTCAAATCTCACAAAAACTTCATCATTCAATACCCTTTCGAACGGTATAATCAACATTGCGATTCCGTATCGATTTCATGGAGAAATTCAAATTCGAATGAAAAACAAAAACGTCACCTACAATACTTTAAGTAGGTATGGTACCTACCAAAATGCTGGGGTGGAACGAGAAAAAGCCACAACAATTTTTTCAAATGGGAATTTAATTCATAAAACATTTTAATAGAAAACCCTTTTGGTTAAAAAAGATTAGATATATCTGCAATAATATTATGATAATGTATTATGTATGTAATTTATATAGTATTTCTATAATGTGTATCACTTTTTTTTATTCAATTATTTTAATTCATATACTTACAACTCGAAATTCCAACTTTGTTTTATTTTAATAAATCCAAATCATATAGAATAGAATAGAATAGAATAGAAACACATTTTTATTTCAATATAAAATTAAAAGATTCATAACTGTATGTATAAGTATAAATGTGAACAACTTTGGTGAATTGACACCGTTAAGTGGGTTGGCAAACCTTACAAAAATATAATACAGATTTCCTCATTCTAACTAATAGATAATACAAATAATTAAAATTGTTAATCAATATTTACATTAACAAGTAGTAAATTTAAGAAAAATATTTTTAGTTACAATTTATTTATTTATTTTTCTTTCTTTTTTATCAAAATTAAGAAGTAGAAAAATATTTTTAGTTACACATTGGTATCAATATAAGTAAGAAAATTATAATGTTACTTATATTTTTATAATCAAAATTAAGAAGCAGAGAAATTAGGAAAAGATATTCTCTGTTACAGATTGGTAGCATATAGGTAAGAAAATTATAATGCTACTTATTAGGTATTATTATTTATTTATTTTTTTTTATTTATTTATTTTTTATTTTTTTTTATTTATTATTATTTTTTTTATTTATTTATTTATTTATTTATTTTTTTATTTATTTTTTATTTTATTTTTTATTTATGTATTTTTTTTTTTACAAACTATTAACTAACTTATCAACTATTTATTTAATTGTCATCATTTAATTAATTATAATTTTGTCTATATAATAAATAATGTGTAGAGAAATACAGAAAAGGGATGAGAACAAAGGTAAAATAAAAAATAATAACTTCTTAACATGCAAAAACTTTTAACTTATTCCCAATTCCATTCTTGTACTAACGAGTACCTGTATCTCCAAGCTACCCTTGCAAAATTTACTAGGCTTTTCCATTGGTTACCATTAAGTAATTGGATAAAATCCTCATAATTATACTCTCTAACCCCTAAATGAAAAATTCAAATTTCTGGAATACTTAGAATGCTCACTCACTATTTCCTAGAAAAACTCTTGGAAGTGTCAAATCTCACAAAAACTTCATCATTCAATACCCTTTCGAACGGTATAATCAACATTGCGATTCCGTATCGATTTCATGGAGAAATTCAAATTCGAATGAAAAACAAAAACGTCACCTACAATACTTTAAGTAGGTATGGTACCTACCAAAATGCTGGGGTGGAACGAGAAAAAGCCACAACAATTTTTTCAAATGGGAATTTAATTCATAAAACATTTTAATAGAAAACCCTTTTGGTTAAAAAAGATTAGATATATCTGCAATAATATTATGATAATGTATTATGTATGTAATTTATATAGTATTTCTATAATGTGTATCACTTTTTTTTATTCAATTATTTTAATTCATATACTTACAACTCGAAATTCCAACTTTGTTTTATTTTAATAAATCCAAATCATAAAATCATTGAAAACCATGGCAATGAACGTTAACACAAAGGATCTCACAGGAGAATTTTTTACTATTTTGAAAAATACTAATTCGTACTTCCAAGTTTCCTTTCAAAACCAGGTCATTTTAAAACTCCCATGACATTAAATATCTTATACCCAATTATGATATTCACCATTCATGCGCTTATTCAATATCTGGCGCAAAGATCACAGTATTTTTTTACATACGGTATTCTACAGACTACCCCCCCCCCCCCCCCCCCAAGGATATTTGAATAGATATTTTGATCCGGCCCGCGACTCGGAGGAACCGTGACAATCCGGCTCCAAACGAGAAAAGGTTGCCCATGCCTGATTTATGTAATACCACCTGATAGTGACGAATATTGATGCATTTTGACGGGAATGTTAACGGGATACATGATAGTAACATCACCACTAACATGTATCCAACATTTTGTTGCCTCATTTGTACTAAACGTTACATCAAAGAAAAATGTTGCCGGTTGCTTGACTTCGTATTGTTCTTGTGTTCATTTTGACTTCGTAGTGTTCATTTTGGTCTCAACAAAATGTTGGCAACATGTAGATGGATGTTAAATACTTTTTATCGCGGCGCATTCATAGTTTTAGGAACATTTCAAAATTTGTTTCATTGTTTTAAAAAATTGAGGTGAACTGCAGATGATAATAGCTAACATCTATCTGACACCTTATATACACAGTAAATCGATGCTGTATAAAAAAAGCTAACATCTGGGTCGCTGTAGCTTTCCATGTTCGAAGTGAAATTGAACCCAGTTTTCAGTGAACCCTCTAGATCTAGTCATCGACCTTTAGATTCGACCTCTTAGATTTTTCACACGAATACTTCCATACTTCCACGCCCATTTTATTAGTCCAAGACTACATCAACTTAAACAAGGTCTGCTTTGAAAATTACATCTCTCTTAAAATTTCTAAAGCTCTACAAGTAGAGTGACTCATCTATAATTCCTTATCTATATCCTTTATCAAATACAGTCAACCCTTAACTTTCATGATAGTACCTTGGTCCCTCTATAACCCCGTTAGTTCTCCCATGATATCAACTATCAGTCTACGTCATAGAACTATCGCGGAGGTGTACAGTCTACACGGCGTGAGTTAACATAATATGTCAATGCCAAAACTTGTCATATACTCAATGTTATATCCATAATAACCATTTATTGTGTAAAACAAAATATACAAAAATAATAAGTATGTACTTATTTCTCTTTTTATTCTTAATTAAAATGTTTCCACAAATCGGCTCAAGCCGTATGGTACCTTATACAGGTTTTATGTCGCTCCTTGCTTTTTGCTAACTTATTTATTAATTTATTTCCTTTTACTTACATTAATTTTACCTACTAATTTTATTAATTATTAATTTTGGTAGAACCAAACGTCTAAGAAGACCCCTCTCATTCTTTTCCAATCTTGCCTCATATTTGCAACCTTTTGCCAAGTGACTCCCCCACAAACCTTTCTCATCTCCTCGTCCCACCTCTGCCCAGGTCTTCCTCTCTTCCTCGTGAAGTTTCTCGGGTACCAGTCTATCATAGTTTTGGTCCACCTCTCATCAGTAGTTCTTGCTACTTGTCCAGCCCAGTTCCATTTTCTGGTCATTACCACATTTCCTATATCTTCCATTCCTGTCTGCTCCCGAATCCAGCGATTTTTTTATCTAATCTTTTCTTTTTATGTTTAATATGGCCCTCTCCATCATTCTCTGCGCAGTCCGGATTTTCTTTATATTTTTCTCAGTGAGTGTCCATATCCTACATTATTGACTTGGATACAGAAATAGACCATAAAATATATCATAATGTTATATTATAATACATAAGCAGCAAACGGAATATTCATATTGTCGAAAACAACTAAATCTGATATCAAATATGAAGCAAGCTATCATATTTGCTGCCTTTCAGATCAGTTATCACGTGATATAAAAGTATAAACAAACAATAAACCAATCACGTGTAAATCCATCAAAATCTCAAAATCGAATTTTCGCGTCATCACAATACTTTCTCTTTATATGAGAAAATAAAACATAAAACTTACAATTTTATTTCAATATACCTGCATCCGAAAGCAGGGTATTAATTCTCGCTAATTGGCAAAATCGCCAAATTTAACGCCTTGAAATTCAAGGGTTAACTGTATGTACTTATTGTTATGTATATTTATTTATTGTTACTGTAAAAATTGATATTTCAATATCAACTTTATTTTTATAACCCTATCAAATATTAGATATCTTTTTTGGTTACTTTTGATATGTGAAGCCTGTTGAATGTTGCTAATATAAGGTTGTTGACAGTCTAATAACTATAATTGTTGTTTTTTTGTTGGTGGGCAGGTAGCGATGGGGGGAGGTGCCCCCAGGTAGGAGGGGGGGCCGAGGGCTCGCCTAGCCACCAGCACGTGTGTAACAGTTTGTTCGGTAAGTGCGCCGGGCCCGTAGCACTAGCTGACATCATGGGCAACGGGCCCCCTGCTCCTATAGTAACAGAGCTACGTAGACAGCTTCGTAACAAAGACCTACAGATAGCCAACCTTACGTCTCAAATCAGCAAACTCAGGGTAACAAAACAAATTTATTAATACTTTCAATATATAACTGTATTTTTCATTTAAAAAAAAAAAAAAATTTATTTATTTAGAATAAATAATTATTAACTTAAAAGGTGTCACTATACAAAAAAAGTTTTACTAAATTATATTTTGCAATGATCAAATTTAGATACTTCTTTAGATTGTTACTCCCCTGTGTGTTTTTTTAAAAAAAATATATAAATGACAGACTAAATAACTATTAAGACAAAGGGATGTTTAGTCCATTGTACTTTGGGACAAAGTAATATATCAATATAACTTCTGTCTTTTATAAGGGGAGTAACAAAAAATACCTCTTGTAAAATTATGAAACTCATGACGTTTAAATTACTTTGTTGTAATTATGGTACTTCTTTAGATTGTTACTCCCCTTAGATTTTTTAGAATATAAATGACATTGACTAAATAACTATTAAGACAAAGGGATGTTTAGTCCAATATACTTTGGAACAAAGGAATATCCCACACAGGGAGTAACAGTCTAAAGAAGAACATCTCGCACACCTTCTTTTGATTGTTAATCCCCTCTGGGTTTTTAATAAGGGGAGTATCAGTCTGAAGATGTGCCCAAATTAATACTAAAATTAGTTTGAAATTATATTATCAAATTTATATTAAGTTCAATTAAGAAATATATAAGACATAACAAGATATGAGAATTTAGTTATTATAGATTCAAAATATTATAGTTTTGTATTTATCATTGCAGAAGACGAGATAAATTCATATAAAAATTGGTTTGATAAACACAGAAAAATTTTCTCAAATTATTATTATTATTTTTTTTTTTAAATCTTTTTTAATGCACAACTACAGTTTTAAATTTTTAACTAGGGGCTGGGTGCCCATTATATACAGTGATACTGAATATATTTCTCAAAGCATCTTATTTAATTGATTTTAATAAACAAGTTTATAACAAAATTTGTATAAATTTCAAGATAAAAAGAACTTTTTATATACTACGTTTTTAAATTTTCTGTTGAATCGTATGTAATGTTGATATTATAATTGTTATTGTTATAAATATATAATGTTAGTGAAAAAAAAAAAAATATTTCCAAATTTATTTACTTCACATAAATGACAACCATCCAGAGAGCTGATCTTAAACCTATAAAAGGATAAATCTTTGTACAACGGATCTCCCCAACACCAAATCTAAAGCATGCCATCGATATATTTGAAATAATATAATCGATATTTCCTGTTTAGCTGTCATTCAATGTTTACCTATCACAAATTTGAGACCCGTCAAAATGAAGATTGCGTATATATGGGACATGGCAAAACAAATAAAATAACTTGTGGATTTTTTCCAAACTAACTTTCCATACAGTAAAATTTGCTGAAAGACAATTAAATTCTGCTGAAAGATGGCTAAAAATATTAAAATGATGCATTGTCATCGTGTTCTGAGCTATGCTAAAAGTTTCAAATGTCTAGATATTCGGGAAGTTAGATAGAAATCGATTGCCAGATTTGTACCGGACAAAAAAGCAAACAAACAAACAAACAAGAATGCAAGCTAATAAAAACGTAGTAAAAAATAATGTGAACCTGCTGGCTATTGAAAGGTAGTTGTTTACATGGACACCTGTTTCGATTTCTATACTGGTGTCATTTATTTTTATTTAATATCTCCGGAACTAGATGTTTCCCAGGAGATTACGTGTAAATTGGCATTTAAATCGATTACAATTTTACTACGTTTTTATTAGCTTGCTTTCTTGTTTGTTGGTTTGTCCGGTACAAATCTGGCAATCGATTTCTAACTAACTTCCCGAATAGCTAGACATTTGAAACTTTTAGCATAGCTCAGAACACGATGACAATGCATCATTTTAATACTTTTAGCCATCTTTTAGCAAAATTTAATTAGTTTTCAGCAAATTTTGCTGTATGGAAAGTTAGTTCGGAAAAAATCCGCAAGTTATTTTATTTGTTTTGCCATGTCCCATATTTAGCAATCTTCATTTTGACGGGTCTTAAATTTGTGATAGATAAACATTGAATGACAGCAAAACAAGAAATATCGATTATATTATTTATATTATTTCAAATATATCGATTATATTATTTATATTATTTATATTATTTCAAATATATCGGTGGCACGGTTTAGATTTGGTGTTGGGGAGATCCGTTGTACAAAGATTTGTCCTTTTATAGGTTTAAGATCAGCTCTCTAGATGGTTGTCATTTATGTGAAGTAAATAAATTTGGAACTATTTTTTTTTTTTTTCACTAACATTATATATTTATAACAATAACAATTATAATATCAACATTACATACGATTCAACAGAAAATTTAAAAACGTAGTATATAAAAAGTTCTTTTTATCTTGAAATTATTTATTATTTAATATCTCCGGAACTAGATTTTTTTCAGGAGAGTCTCATATTACGAGTAAATTGGCATTTAAATCGATTACAATTTTTAATCACAAATTGGTTTTAATCACAATCGTCGGAATTGTTTTTTTTAGGAATACATACCTATTTCTCATGACTTTTCAGAGTTTTTGGGAGATTGAGCCTCCAAATTTAGAGCTAAAATGTATTTCTTAATTTCAACACGGGGTATGACATTTCTGAACAAGCTAGTCAAATTTCATCTAAATCGGTTCAGTATTTTGAGCTCAGTCGTCTAAATCTATAGCTGTCAGTGATCTGTTGCCTCAATGTACGATTTTTTAAAAAAAACAATTTGAACAATTTTTGGACTTTAAATAGTACTTTAAAATAATGAAATCCATCAGAATAGACTTTTCTGCGCCATCACAACTTTTTCCCTAAAAGTTCATTTTTAAAATGATTAATTTTTTTAATCATTTTAATCATAGTGATAACTTTTAATTATTTTTTTAATAATTTATCAAAATATACCATAAATATAACTCCTTTCTGGCCTGGAATCGAACTTGACCTCTTACCCTTTGCGTCTAGAGCTAATTTCACAAAACGAGTTATATGGTTAGCTTCGCAATTAAATGGAAAAACCACTGGCTACAGACTCCAGGCAGACATTTTTTAAAAAAAACTCTTTTTAGGGTTTCGTTGGTAAAACCAAAAAAAAAAAAAAAACCCTACTGTTTCGTTCCTCTGTCTGTCTGTCTGTCACTCTGTACTTTTCCAATAAATTTTGAATTAAAAGAAACAAAAAACATGAAACTTTGCAGTATTAAATATTGTTTTGGCCCGAACGAAAAATATAGCGAACTCAAAATTATTAGCCGTTCAAATAGTTCAAAATGGTGGATAATTCATGTCACATGTAATTTTTGTTTTTAATTTTGAGTGGGATATTAAATTAAAGGTTTTGAAGAGTAGATTACAGTAATATATAACACTTGTGGAGAGTGTTTAATTTTCCACGCTATTTTGTCAAAAAGCATCAACATTTTACGTGTCCCCCCCCCCCTTATTCTAACTAATTTTATGTTCACAAAACCACTGGAACTCTTTTGACATTTTCATGTTTAGGCTATGGAACATAAGTCAAAAACGTTACGTTACTTTTAGCTTAAAAACTCAGAAAAGTATAACAGGGAGTTAAAAAGCTATAGGAGGTGTGTAATCCAGTCTCTAGCTGTTGGGCCTCCCTCCACCGCACGTTATAGGGCCGAAAAAAGTCGAAAAGATTTATATGTGTGACAGGGAGTTAGGAATTTATGTGAGACTTCACGCACAACAAAAAAACAAAATTTAATCATCGCGGCATCACAATACTTTCTTCCTACATAGTATTTATATGAGAAAATAAATAAACGTAAAATAAATGAAAATCCACAAATGGCCAGTGTAAAGAAAGTAATTGCTGATGGATATTACAATTAAGTCAAAAGGCAGTGATAAGGACTAATGAGGTAACATTATAAGGTAACATAAGGTAAACATTCAGTAATTAGTGTTACAGCTGACTAATCTAGTTCAAACACTTCATTCTAACATAGAAATGTACTTTTTCAAATAGCATTTTATTTACATATTTATAATGTATATTACCACCTTGTCAACTAATCGAAAGTAATAACATTGATTATTTGGCTACATCATATTAGGGTAGCGAACTATACAAAATTCAACCAGGCGCCATGCGTCCAGGGCTTAGCAACCACATGTAGAACGGTCTTTTATTACTATCATTGTATTGATGGGTGCCAGTGTATTAATATCTTATCACTCTTGTGCCTGGTTTACGAGACTCGGGTTATAAAGTGAGGAAACTGCTCTCTAGCCTCAACATTGTAGAATAAAGCAGCTGAATCATCTTTTGTCGTTTTGCCTCATTCTATTTAGTTGTTGCTGACTGTATTTACATTCTTGCCTCATTCTATTTAGTTGTTGCTGACTGTATTTACATTCTTGCCTCATTCTATTTAGTTGTTGATGTTGACATTATTTACATTCTTGCCTCATTCTATTCAGTTTTTATCGACTATATTTAAATTTTTTTATCATTCTATTCATTTTTTGTTGACTATATTTACATTCTTGCCTCATTCTATTCAATTGATATTGACCATATTTACATTCTTGCCTCATTCCATTCAGTTTTTATCGACTATATTTAAATTTTTTTTATCATTCTATTCATTTTTTGTTGACTATATTTACATTCTTGCCTCATTCTATTCAATTGATATTGACCATATTTACATTCTTGCCTCATTCTATTTTAGTTGTTGATGTTGACATTATTTACATTCTTGCCTCATTCTATTCAGTTGTTATCGACTATATTCAAATTTTTGTATCATTCTATTCATTTTTTGTTGGCTATATTTACATTATTGCATCATTCTATTCTGTTGTTATTGACTATATTTACATTCTTGCCTTATTATATTTAGTTGTTGCTGACTATATTTACATTCTTGCCCCATTCTATTCAGTTGTTATTTACTATATTTACATTCTATTCAGTTGTTATTGACTATATTTGCATTTTTGCCTTATTATATTTAGTTGTTGCTGACTATATTTACATTCTTCCCTTATTCTATTGTTGTTATTGACTATATTTACATTCTTGCCTCATTCTTTTCAGTTGTTATTGACTATATTTACATTCTTGCCTCATTCTACCTATTTAGTTGTTGTTGAATATATCTACATTCGTGCCTCAATTGCTTAAGTCTTGTTTTAGATGTATTTCTTTAATTGTTAGCCCTAGTCCATCCCGAGCAACTCATCATTAAGTTATCACAGGAGTGCGATTATCAGTAAGAAATTGTTATTGTATTACTAATCTAATTATTAATTATTAGTACATAATTAGTAATTAATGATTGTATTACTTGTATTAATTATTTATTATTGTATTTAATACTTCTCAGGAATTTGAAACATTACCAGATATGATCCCTAAACACCTTAAAGTGAGGAAACTATCTTGGTGCCTCATTCTATTCAGTTGTTGACTATATATACGTTCTTTCCTCATTCGCTTGTCTTTTATGTTCTTGTTTCTTTAATTGTCTGCTCTATTTCGTCCCGATCAACTTATCATTAACTTATTACTGGATTGGGGGGGGGGGGGGGGGGACAGTGAATATATTATCAGTGCGACATAAAAATATCACTTCTCTGGGATTCAAAACATCAGATATGTCCCCTAACTACCTTAAAGTGAGGAAACTAACTTGTTGCCTCATTCTATTCAGTTATTAATTTTTTAATCGTGTTCCTAGTTTTATCTTCCTTTTATTCTCTCCCGATTCTACTACTCCTGATCAAACTACCCATTAATTATTTCCGGATTGGGGATCATCTCTTAACACCATTGATAATAATCAGTTTGAAATATATCCTCACCACTCTTGAATTCGATCCATCACCAACTTTGTCCTCTAACCACCTTCAAATTATAGAGTGGGGCAACTGTCGTCTTGCCTCATTCAATTGAGTTGTTTTTATTTCTTATAGTCGTGTTTCTTATGTATTCTTATTTTATTCTTATGTTATTCTTATTATCTTATTTATTATTTTATTTCGTCCCACAACTTCCTGATCAACGTCTCCCTAAGTTATTACAGGATGGTAACACCAGGGATAATAAGTGTAAAACATAAATTACTTCACTGGGATTCTAAATATCACCAGATATTTCAATATTTAGACTTAGATTCCTGGCCTATAAGAGAACACAAAGGATATAAGCATGCCTTGTTGTTTTTATTCTTAAAAATATAGTTAAGAATTATATTTATATCAAATTATAATTATCATCAACTACGGGAGACATACAGAGAAAAAAAGACCCCAGCACCGGGACTTGAACCACGGGCCTCCTATATATCCGTTACAGGCGCTCTTACCAACTGAGCTATACTGGAGAAGGTAAGAGCGCCTGTAATGGATATATAGGAGGCCCGTGGTTCAAGTCCCGGTGCTGGGGTCTATTTTTCTCTGTCTCCTTTAGTTAATGATAATTATAATCTGATTTAAATTAAAATTTAATCTTTCCGTAGTAAGAATACTACCTAAAACTTAAAAAATTTGAATTATATTTATATTATCTTTTATAGATTTAAATAATTTTAACTATGTTCATAGAGGTGGTTAGAGGTGAGAGGTGGTTAGAGGTGAGAGGTGGTTAGAGGTGAGAGGTGGTTAGAGGTGGTTATCATTTAAGGAGTATATTCCTAAAACACGTAAAATTTTTAAAACTACTGATCCTATTTTTATAAAAATCGGATTGTTTTTCAGAAGTAGCCCACAGATGGTCTTATAATACTCTTAACCGTCTGCGCACATATAAGATTGAATAAAAATAAGTTTGTCTCCACTGAGAATCGAAAAAGGTACGGAATGGTCATGTAAAAAAATACTCTAAACTGTCTCATATACGAATATACGCTTACTTGGTCCAGTGGTTTTCATTCGTAAGTTCTTTTAAGTTTTGGTTCTTTCGATTTTGCTTCCGAGCTTACCGAAGATAATGGAAGCTACGTGATCGTTCTGAAGAACGAAACATTTTTATGTCTCCGATTTAAAAAATTCCAAGACAGAAATCCGTTTCAGACATCAGGGAACATTTTTGGTTCCGTGTCTGTCTGTTCGTCGGTCTGTCGTTCAATTTTTGCACCAACATATCTTAAAAACTATACGTCCAATTTTAATGAAATTTGGGTGGTAGGTCATAATTAGCCCATTGTTGGTCCCATATAAGTTTCAACCTTCTGCGCCCATTTGTTTCTCTTCCACATGCGCACAAACATACATTTATTTACACCTATAGCTTCAAAAGTACTTATTTGATTTGAATGAAACTTTTATAGTTTATAGAAAGTAACTCGCAGATAGCCCCAGATTAATTTTAACCGTCTGAGCTCTTTAACTTTTGCTAAATTGATACTTTAATTAGTTTAATTCATGTAAAAAATCAAAACAATTTTGACAGATTAATAAAAACGGGGGAAACAATTATACCAATTAGAAAATAATGGCTTGTAAAAGCATAAAATCTATAAAGTACGTGGATAGAATGCGAGGAAGCTATGTGCCACACCAATTGGCAGTTTATTTAAATTATTGTTAAATAGTTTATTAAAATTGGACCTATTTTAGGACCATTTGTACAATAATAAGGTACGCGGAAGCTATTTTTCACTTTAAGTGGCAGACTATTTTCTGTTTATATTATATAAATAAATTCAATTCGTAGTTATTGATATAATTTTATATTTATTTAACTGAGAAAGGTCTTAAATTTTATTTTTATAATAATATAAACATTTTTCAAGTGAAATAAATGAGAGAAGCCATAAAACAGTGGTGAAACCTAATCTTGATTTGTGTTTCGACTCTTTTAAAATGTTTCTTTTAACAATAGAAGGTAATAACTTAGAAATAGAATTCAACGATAAATAAATTATATATTTCCGCTTTTGTTGAAGTATTGCTTGCTTTCTTATACAGTGAATTTTATACAATAGTTATATTGAATAATTGAAATACTTAGTTTTAATAATTAGATCATTTTATTTAGATTAATAATTAATTATTCGCTAATAATTATCTTTTAATGATTCTCTTATTGTAATCGAATACATAATGATTTTGAGCAAACTACGTCATGTAAGATTATGAAACTCATGATGTTTAGGATACTTTGTAGTAATCATTATCAACTACATCATTTTATTCATTAGCAACTTACAAATTATAAGTTCAAATTATCACTTGTGTATTGTATACTGGATGACTAAAGGAAGCTCACTTGTGTATAGTGGATGACTAAAGGAAGCTCACTTTTGTATAGTGGATGACTAAAGGAAGCTCACTTGTGTATAGTGGATGACTAAAGAAAGCTCACTTGTGTATAGTGGATGACTAAAGGAAGCTCACTTGTGTATAGTGGATGACTAAAGGAAGCTCACTTGTGTCTAGTGGATGACTAAAGGAAGCTCACTTGTGTATAGTGGATGACTAAAGGAAGCTCACTTGTGTATAGTGGATGACTAAAGGAAGCTCACTTGTGTATAGTGGATGACTAAAGGAAGCTCACTTGTGTATAGTGGATGACTAAAGGAAGCTCACTTGTGCATAGTGGATGACTAAAGGAAGCTCACTTGTGTATAGTGGATGACTAAAGGAAGCTCACTTGTGTATAGTGGATAAAGGAAGCTCACTTGTGTATAGTGGATGACTAAAGGAAGCTCACTTGTGTATAGTGGATGACTAAAGGAAGCTGACTTGTGTATAGTGGATGACAAAAGGAAGCTCACTTGTGTATAGTGGATGACTCAAGGAAGCTCACTTGTGTATAGTGGATGACTAAAGGAAGCTCACTTGTGTGTAGTGGATAACAAAGTAAGCTCCCTTGTGTAAAGTGGATGACGCGAAGTCGGCGTTCCTTCTCCTTCTACCATATAAATTGTACAATTTGAATTTGCAACTTAAGTTATTAACTTGTACTTAATTTAGTATTAAATATCATTTATTATTTATTTTACTGAATGAACGTTAGAAAAAAATCACATATATACTCACTTTCAAAATGAAACAATCCGTTGTAGTTTAAATATTATCCTTTTAAAAATATTTCTTGAGACATAATGCTAATCAAATGTGTTCTAATTTAAGTCAAAAAAATAAAAATTTAAAAGTATAATTTATCAAAGTGAAAGAGCTTTCAACACTTGAATATTCTACACTTATGTAATGAAGTTCATTAAAAGAGCGGTATTATATTAATTATGAAGCCTAGATAATACTTAGCACTTGAGTGTGGGCAGTGTTATTTGACTTAGTGAATCAGCAACAGAGAATAATGAGACTCAATCAAAGTGTGACATTTAACAAATAGTGATGTTTTTCAGTAATTATAATGTCTTTATATTCTTTCATTTTTTTTTTTTTTTTTTTTTTGGAACGAAGTTCCTTATGGCACGTTCTGGAGCCCGGGAGTGAATCCGAAAAAAACGACCAAAATCACCGTCACAAAATCACCGTCACAAAATCACCGTCACGCAAAATCCGTCACGAAATCCGTACTGATGACGATAACTTAAGTAAAAGATGACCGAGTTAGTTGAAATTTGGTACCCATGTTCATTTTACCAATGTCCAGTCTGAGTTCGTTGGAAATCGTTATCCGCCCAAGCGTTCACGCGCAACGCTCGCGTAAACTTAAGCTTCAAAAAGACGGGAAAAAATGTTATTAAGAAAGTCTGTTCCTAGTTTCCTTGACTTGTTTTGTTTATTTTTGTTGTGTCAAAATGTCACTTGGTTTTGTAAATATAGAAAATATAATCACGGTCTTGTTAAAAGTAAAATTGATCTGTGCTGACGCTTATTTCAATATATTAGGTATATTATTATAATACTGCGTACTCAATCCAAGAAAAAATTCTAACTTAATCTACTTAATGAGACAAACAACTTTTTTAAAGATTTTTTTTAGTAAAACGAACACCGACACTGTTATAAAGTTATAAAGATCGCTAAATTTATTAAAGTGGACCCAAACGTTTAAGATAAAGAAAACAACGGTTTTACCGATATCTTCCGTTTTATAACGATTTAATAAAACTTCTTACACATTGTCTAAAGTACAATTGAAACAGGCATGTAAAATTTCAACCGGATTCAAGCAGAAGCTTTAGAGTAGGGAAGAGATATATTTTATAATATTTTAAATTAATTGGCCGGGTAGGTAGAAAACAGTCCTATTTCAATCCAACATTCTTTAACAAACATACTCTTTAACTATAAGCTTATCATGATCAACTTTTTTCTTATATTCAATATATATTTATAGTAAGACGCTTGCTTTAATGATACAAATAATGATTTTCTTTTAATATTTCCTTAACTCTTGCTAGGTAGAAACAGTTCGTTACTTTTAATTTTGACTCTTTTCTAACTCCGCCTTGTATAAGTAGTTAACAATGTATACGTACTTAGCAGTGTGATTTTATCATTTATATTTAATAAAAAATGTAAAGAACTTCGTTCCTACCGGGTGTCCCGCGACACCACACGTATTTTTTTAATTCTGCGCTACTACGAAGTTTTGTTCTTTGGCGTCTTCGTATCTATATTCAGCGAAGTTTATCTCTTTAATTTCACCAGCCCTCTTTCACACATAATGACTAAATCCTGCACGAATTAAAACCTCATTAAATTGAAATTACGTGACGTAATTATAAAATTTGAAAAAAAAATTAAATCATTATTTAATGTTTTTAAACCTAAGATTGGAAGTCAGAATTTTGAAATGAAGCGAATTGAACTTTAAAAATTAAAAAAAAAAAAAAAAACATCTTGAAAGATGTATGATGAATTTGTATTCAATAATAATCAAAATTGACATATTATATTACTTGTATGTATATCTATATTAAGAAAACTGGGTTAAGTAGTTTCGGTAGTGAAGGTAAAAAAAGAAGTCATATAAAAGTACAAGTTCGATTTATTTGGTCATAAAAAACTCGTTTAATCATTAATCAACTTGTTTATGAAGGGTGAAAGATAAAAATGCATTCCATCTCTAGGTATCGAATTCACGCTTTCTATTATTGATGCTTTAATCAACTACATAAAAACACTTTTTCTGTATAGTTTTTGTAATAAGTGAATAAAAATTGTAATTATTAGTTTCTAAAAAAGAAGGCAAACTTTCTTAGAATTTTTTTGCCTAGAATTTAGCCTGCGTTGGCGGCGGCAGGGAACACCATTCCAAATCATAAAAATATGTCAATTGGTGAATGTTATAGGTGGTTAGTGGTGGTTTTAGAAGTGGTTGGAAACAAGAATATTTCCTAAGCAGTTAAAATATATTCTCTAGTTATCGGAATTGAAACCACCTTTTTGGAACGAAGTTCCTTATGGCACGTTCTGGAGCCCGGGAGTGAATCTGAAAAACGACCAAAATTACCGTCACAAAACCAAGTGTCTTGAAATCTACCGATGACGCTAACTTGAGTAAAAGATGACCGAGTGAGTTGAAATTTGGTACACATGTTCATTTTACCAATGCCCTGGCTGAGTTCGTTGGACAACGTTATCCGCCCAAGCGTTTACGCGCAACGCTCGCGCAAACGTAAGCTTCATATTTAAAATTGGAATTTTAGGACGGGAAAAATTTTTAACTCCATCTATTTAATGAGACAAACCATTTTTTTAAATCATTTTTTTGTAGTAAAATTAACACCGACACTGCTATGAAATGATAAAGATTGCTAAATTTATTAAAACGGACCTAATTATTTAAAATAAAGAAAACAACGTTTTTACCGATATCTTACGTTCTAAGGTAACGATTTTAGTAAAACTTCTTACACATCGTCTAAAGTACAATTTAAACAGGCACGTAAAATTTCAACCTGATACAAGCCGACGTTTTTGAGTAGGGAAGAGATATATTTTTTAATATTTTAAATTAGTAGGCCGGGTAGGTAGAAAACAGTTATTTTTCCTCAGGCTATATACTACAAACATACTCTTTAACTATAAACTCATCATGATTAACTTTTTTCTCAATATTCAATACATATTTATTGTAAGACGCTTGCTTTAATGATACAAATAATACTTCTTGTTTCTTTTAATTTTGCCTTAACTCCGCTAGGTGTAACAGTTAGTTACTTTTAATTTTGTCCCTTAACTCCGCCATGTATAAGTAGTTAGCAATGTATACTTACTTATCAGCGTGATTTTATAATTTATATTTAATGAAAAATGTAAGAAACTTCGTTGCTACCGGGTGTCCCGCGGCACCACACATTTTTTATCAATTGAACTACCCCGCTACACTTAGTTTTTATACTTTTCGTAAAATTGAATTTTATTATAATATAAGTTTTTGAACGAGAAAGATGAAGGCGGATAGTAAAAATCAGGGCGGAAAGTAAAAATCAGGGTGGAAAGTTATAATAAAATAATAAGATCTGTAAGCAGTAGAGCCAACTTGTTATTCTTTAAAAAAAATCAGTGTTGCATGTTATGTAACAAGTAGCAGTTCTGTTTAACTGAATGACTCAACAGGTTAACAGCTGTTTTTTTTTTTTTAATATTCTTTTAATTAATTTTGTATAATTAATTTTTTACTCATGGATTTTTTTAAGTGTTAATAAAAGTAATAAAATTTATATAATTTTCAATACTTTAATTGTGAGACGTTTCGACCCTTTATGTAAGGTCATCTTCTTATCACATTTTTTCTTTTTAAAAATGAAAACATAATTAACAATAATATGAATTAAAAAAAAAACTTTAAAATTCCTTTTTTCTTATTACTTAACAATTTTTACAATATAATTAAACCATACATATTAACCTGACAAAATAATGATACTATTTATATAAACTATACAAACTTAAACTTACAATTCAGTGATTCAGAGTAGCATGGTAGAAACTTAAACTTACAATTCAGTGATTCAGAGTAGCATGGTAGAAACTTAAACTTACAATTCAGTGATTCAGAGTAGCATGGTAGAAACTTAAACTTACAATTCAGTGATTCAGAGTAGCATGGTAGAAACTTAAACTTACAATTCAGTGATTCAGAGTAGCATGGTAGAAACTTAAACTTACAATTCAGTGATTCAGAGTAGCATGGTAGAAACTTAAACTTACAATTCAGTGATTCAGAGTAGCATGGTAGAAACTTAAACTTACAATTCAGTGATTCAGAGTAGCATGGTAGAAACTTAAACTTACAATTCAGTGATTCAGAGTAGCATGGTAGAAACTTATAAATGGTTATTTTTCTTAAAATAATTATATCACCTCCATGAGAGTTCGTCATTTTCATCTTAATACGTTCAAAATTCAGTCAATACATTTTTTAACAATAAATAAAATTAATTTTGTTTACGGTTTTTTTAATTGAAAAAAGTTATTATTCAGTTAGTAATTTTGTAGTAATTAAACATTTGAATTAATATTATAGTTATAATATTGTTATAGTGTTATTAAAGTTATTGAAATCGAAGAAAACATACTTTGAATTGATGAATTGCACGTTTAATTTTCATTAGTTTTATTTTACTATAAAGATGTTATTAAACTTTTTTTTTCGTTTTTAAAAGTTTTTGTTAAAATTAAAGGAGTACAAATTTGTTAATTTAGTAATGAATACCTAATTAAATAGTTAAAATCGAAATCTTTGGTTTTACTTATGTTATTATTCTCTTTTCTAGAGAAACAATCTTGTACATACCAAGGGAGCAAAAAGTCATAGTACCCTCGCTATATTTAACTCCCTCGGCTAAGCCTCGGGATTTAACTTCATGATTCCCTTGGCTACGCCTCGGGATTTCAGCAGTATGGTTCCCTCAGCTATTCCTCAGGAACCAACAAAACCTCTCAGGGTATAATGACTTTGTTTCCTCCCTTGGTACGTAAATAACTATTTCAGCTCTGGGAATCGAACTCTCACTTTCCGTGTGATTACTCTACTGTATACTTGGATTAAACGTGGACTCTGTGTCATCTATGCAGTAAATAAGCTTCTGGTAGGCCTTGACCTCTTAAGGGCTGTCGCGCTAGGGAGTTTTATGTCTGCCGGGCGTTTTCTTTCATTAATTTCTCACTCTTTTGTCATATTAATTCCAAACTAATTTCATTTATCAACATGTCTACAAAAGCTATCTATCATAATGTCGCTTGATTGCGTGAGATCACTGCTCATTGTAGTGAAAGAGAATAGAAAAAAGGGGGATGTGAATTAACACGGAATTATCGACCATTTTGGGTGAGCTATTCAAATAAACTAACTTTTAATACAGCGCTAAGGCTTTCGCCTGCTTTTTAAGAAATTACTATAGCCTAAGATTTTTAAAATAATGTGCGTCTTGAAGGATGTTTAGTACGACGTTTCACTCCGACTATAAATGTCATAGTGAAGAGATCAAAAGGAGATAAAAAAAAAAAAAAAAAAAATTTTGCTAATTTGTGTGGCACACAACTTCCTCGAGTCCTATTTCGTCTATTTTAATAATTTTATGCTTTTTCAACCTTTATTTTTTTTTTACCAATTTTATTTAATTTTCCCCCCGTTTTTTAAATACAACCATACTCTTTTACTATTCAAATTTAGTAGTTTTTAAGAACAAAAATGTTCTCTGATGTCTGAAACGGATTTCTGTCTGTCTTGGAATTTTTGAATTCAGATAAAAGAAACCTTCTCTAGAACGATATCATAGCTTCAGTTAGCTTCGGTTTTCGGTAGGAAACAAAATTTAAAATAGTAAAAATAATGTTTATCTACGATTGATACGAAATATAAACATTATATCTCTGTTTAGATGCGTAGAAAGTGATTATTTACGTACTTGTATTCGTTGCGCATGCGCGTCTCATAGTTCTGAAGAATTCCTCTTCTTTACCACCCTAGGGCGGTAAAGAAGAGGAATTCTTCAGCTTTACGCACGATTAGCCAGTTTGTTTACATTTAACAAAACTAATTTGCTGTTTGTTTAATAAAAGTAACTTTTATATCGAGTTTTTTGTGAAAATCAATGATTGATTTAAATGATTATGACGAATATGAGGAGAATAATACGCCTCCCGAAATAATTCGGCACAAAATACAACTAATGAATTAATGTTATCTTTATCAAAAGAGAATTTACGAACTTGTATACAAGAAGTTTATTTTTTTCTGTTATTATTTAAATCTAACAACCGTAGATAAAGTACGGTACGCAACTCGTGCGAAAACGGCATTTTGCATTGCTCGTGTGGTTTTACCACCCTCGCTATCGCTCGGGTGCAAACTCCACACTCGCATGCAAAATGCTACTTTCCGCACTCGACGCGTAATGTACTATTGTCTCATTGAATAGATGAAGTAAGATTATTTTTCCGACCTAAATTTCCAATTTTAAATTTGAAGTTCTCGTTTAAGCGAGCGTTGCTCGTGAACGCTTGGTCAGATAACGTTGTCCAACGAACTCGTCCTGGGCATTGGTAAAATGAACATGTCTACCAAATTTCATAAAAATTGGTCGACATGTACTCAAGTTATCGTCGCCCTTCATAATTCGCGGACACACAAACCGACAGACAGACAGACACGAGACCAAAAATATTCCCTGATGTCTGAAACGGATTTCTGTCTTGGAATTTTTAAAATCGGAGGCATAAAAGTTTTTCGTTCTTAAAAGGGAACACAATGCTTCCGTTACCTTCGGTAAGCTCGGAAGCAATAAATACAACAAATAAATATTTCGAATATTTGAAAAATGTTAAGCTTAAGTGTTTTTTTCCTGATTCTGCGTTTAATTGGTTTCTATGTATAATAACCTGATGGCAATCCTTATCTAAAATTTCAGCGATAAACTACTTGCTGAAAAGACTGGTGGAAACCTTATAATAAGACACACATTTGAGGGGGCGCGAAATGCGAGCAGTAACGTACAGTTTTTAGCCTTTTAGGACGCAGAAATAGAGAGAAAGGGAAGAGTAAGTAGTTACTAATTGAAGTTGATATTAGGATAAAATCGTAAATGTTTATGTTTTGATAGAACAGGGTTTGCTTCTATGAACAAAACTCACTATAAAATTAAATAAAGATAAATGAATCTAAATGTAGACAAAGATAACACAGCTTTTACGATAACCCAAGTTTCTGTCTCAGACTGAGCAGAGTAAAATTCACTTGAAATGACAGTTACAAGTTTTTTGTGTAAATCTTAAGTGCGCTACACCTTTAAATGTTATAAATAAATATATGATATCCACTTATTGTTAGGTATTTTGTAAAAAAAACAAATTTTTACAATTGCTCAAAAAGATCAGTAATGTTGTAACCATTTTAGTCGCATATATAAAGAAATTCCACGAGTGACAATGATTCTTTAGTTTTTAATAGCAGACAAAATAATTCTAAAATAGAAATCAAGTAAAGCGATGTATGTAAAAAGAAATGTCTCCTTTTACAGTTTTGATTTTTAACTCTTTAAATAGTTATTTTCTATTTGTTTGTTGTTCAATACAACACTGCTATTTCAATTGAAAATTTCGTATTTTTGTTTTGTTTTTCTTTTGTCTATTCGTGAATTGGATGGTATAGTTTCGTGTATGTTTTTAGATCTGTCATTTGTGATAATAATGATAAGGCCTTGGATGTTTTTCCCTCAAGATTTCTCCGTTAAAACATTACCTAATTATTATCCACACGAAATACATTTTTCTTTTATCTAATTAAAACATCACAATAATATAATTATTTCTGAATAATAAGTCAGCATGTTGAACAGAAAACTGTTTTCGTTTTCTATCATAATAATATTTATGAACAGAACATACTTAATAATATATAATATTATAATCTAGGGCTGGATAACGAACGAAGGTAAATAATTAATTATTTTAAAACTTTGTCATGTAATATCATTTTAGGCAATAGAACATGTTTAATAATAAGTTATTACGATCCACTAAATATACACTCACGTCACTCGTCACGCCTTATTTAGGAAACTTTTAATGATTTAATCAATTCTGTTATCATTATTTCTTCGTGATCACTGATGCTGCTAAGACTCCCAGATTGAAAACTTAATAAATTAAATACGTATCATAATAAATCTATTTGTAGATCTTTATTTAATATTATAGGGATTGTGGTCATAGAAACAACCCTGTTCATAACATACAACATTCTATAAAGCCCAAGGATCTTATAAAAAGGGGATGGAATGTTAAGAAGGGGTTTAGGGCAAAAAAGTGACCCCATGGAGGTAAGAGAAATTGGAGGGAAAAATCATACTGCGCATGCTCCACGACCTTTGAACTGGGACAAACTACCTTCTTTAACAGGTTATAAACTGAAATTATAAACAAATTCTTAGTAACCTAAAAGCAAGAGGAAGGTAATTTGTCCCATTGGAGCTCATATTTACATTTCTTCATGGGGTCACTTTTTTGCCTCAACCCTCCATCCCCTTTATATAGATCCTTGATAAAGCCCCGTTTACACGGTGATATTTTACACGATAGTTGTGGTTACGATAGCAACTAATGCATCAACTATCACCGTGTAGAGTACTATATGAAGACTATTCTGTCGCGATAGAACCAGTGGCGTAACTATGGGCCCGCGCGGGCCCGCATTGCGGGGGAGCCCCCAGTTGCAGGGGGCCCCCAAATCCAGAAATAACAGGAATTACTATCCTTGTACCAACGTCGAGGGGGCCCCCAATCCTGAACGCAAGAGGTTTTTTTTTTTTTTTTTTTTTGCTCATCGATTAATATGGTCTAGCTACGCCACTGGATAGAACTATAAACCATCACTGGTTCTCGTCTGACGAGATAAGTTGAGTGTTCTATCACAGCAGTCAGAGTACTCACGCGGCAGATTTAAGAACTACCACGCTAGATACTAGATGCTGATTGGTTTATTGTTTGTTTACACTGTTACATCACGTGATAACAGATCTAAAAGGTAGCAAATATGATAGCTTGCTTCAAATTTGATATCCAAATTTTGTTGTTTACGACAGTATAAATATTCTGTTTGCTTTATATGTATTATATAATATTTTAATGCTCTATTTCTGTATCCAAGTCAAAAATGTAGGATACAGATATATCTTGGAGTACAAGACAAGTTTTAATATATATTAACTCTCGCCATGTAGACTGTGCAAATAATTAATGATCATCCTCTAATTCCTTGCTGTTGACGACCCGCACAATAGCTATTTACGTACCTGGAGCAGTAAGGGCGTTATTTCAAGCCGAGGGCGAAGTTTGAAAGCACGAGTATGTTTAACGCCCAAGGCCTGTCATGTCGCTTACTGCTCGTGGTGCGTACACTATTTTATCGCCCACCACGTGCAAACTAATTACTAAACATGCAAACTATTTTGCCGTAATCTTCAAAACAATAGATGCATATTAAGGATACATCAGTACCAAAACAAACCGCAGTTATAAAAATATTGATTGTTACTAATTGAACAGCTGACGCTGAGAACTACTAGCGCTTCCTGCACCGCGGCCCGGCCAGGAAGCGGCAGCTTCTCGAACTACTAGCGGCGGCCCTGTAAAGATAAAGCATGCATTTTTACAGGCCCCAGGGCTGTAAAGTGGAACTTCACCGGCCGCTCAGGGTAGGAATGTTTACAAGTGGAGGGCGGCAAATAAAATTAACTAGTAGTTCTGTAGAAAAAAGTCGCGAACTCGCGTCCAAAAACAATTATCGATTGTAATGACAAGAACATCCATGCCAAATTTGAAGAAAATCCTACAATGCGTTTGTTTGACAGAGAGACGTCAATTGGTCGAGTCTGTAGTTGAAATAGAGACCTAACTCCGGTCAGTCAATAAAAAGTAGCCTGCCATTCAGTGTGGCACATAACATAGCTTCCAAAACCACCTCTATCCTTTAAACTTGGTCTATTAATACCCAAATTTCTATCAAATTCTAATCGTTTTTTTATTATACGAATAAAGAATATTCATTTGTTATCCTAATAAATGAATAGGTAATAAATAAAAACCGTGACCTGTCCAAATTTACAAGTTGAAAGGTCAGTGACCTTCTCAATTGTACAACTCGCCTCCGAATTGCCCATGATGGGGACAATAGTGCCCAGAGGCGCAGGAGTGGGTTGTACCAGTCAGGTTAGCAATTAGTCTAACCATCAGAGTCCCAGGGGCGTTGAGAATATGATTCCCTTGACCACTCCACACACAGAATTACCGTTCCCACGGAACATCTACTTCAGTTAAACCTCACGTGAGTTGAGTGTCATCATGTCCAGCCTACTCAAAACCTTTTTAACTAAGCGTCACACATTAATACACTTCAATCAACTTAAAAATATTTAACTTTGGAAACATTCAACAACATTTATTTATTATTGCCATAAAATTCAAAATATATTTAAGCACTTTTTATTTTGAAATATTCTAAATAATACATTAGTCAAAATTTACCTCAAATACTAAACAATAAAATTCTGGTTAAATCTAAATTTTGTTTGAAATGTCCATGTTATAGATTGAATTTTAAATTTACGGGATTTCTACTTTCTCGTTATAATCCATTCACTTGTGATCTGTGACTGTATTTCACAGACTTTTTGTTCCCACTATAAATAATGTACTTACTAAATATGAATATATATATATATGGTATTTTATTGATGGATTTACTTATTTATTGATTTATTTTGAGTCTAATAAGTGGTTTTCAAAAAATGCCCGTCTGGCGTCTGCGTGCACAGGCCTGGAGCCTAAACCACTGGGCCGATTTTGACGAAATTTGGCTTACTGTTGTGGGGCCCTAAATTTTTTTGAAAAAACATAAAAAAACTATTTATCGAAAACGGTTCCGACGCTTTTAATTAAAAAAAAAAAATCTAAAATGTAGTCCACTCAAATACCAAATTTAACAGTATAAGCGGTTTTCCCAGAAAAAAATATAGTTCCTGAGAAAATAGCTTTAAACACGAACAGAGAGAGGTTCGGGTTCGATTCCCCGCCCAGGAGAAGTTATTTTAATGATACATTTTGATAAAATGTTCAATAATAATTAAATGTACTTACGAATCTCGAAAACTAATAAATGGAAAACACTGGGCTAAGTAATTATGAATTCTTATATGAGAAAGTTTGTCTGAGTTGTCTCGGACCGATTTCTTTCATATATTGTTTGATAGTTTATTGATTATAATTCTGATTCTTCTCCCTAGTGCTACTTAAAGTTATTGTTATTAACTTATTATTATTATTAGATAAGAGAATCCAAATGCTCTCGGATCTCCTCAGGAGATCCGAGTTCAATTCCCGCCACCGACACGCTGAGTTTATACCCGGTTTCGGCAGGAGAGAGGTGTTCTATTTGGTAAGGAAAAGGAATGTCAATTATGTATACAGCTGATAGAGCGATATGCTAACCCCGTGTCTTCCATTACATATATAATTGTAAAAGCCCTTTTGGGCAGGGCTTAAACGTAAGGTTCCCGACATTTTATTGAAATCAGTTTAGTAGTATAGCATACTCAGCAGTGCACAGCCAAGGCAACGATAATTTGTTAAAAAAGATACTTCGTCTGACAATGAAACGTCTATAATAGGATATGATGAATTCATCTAATTTTTGCGGTATTCTTTCTCTCTATTTTCTTCCTCAATACTTTCCTCCTAATATAAGAGAAAGTCAAAATTACGGCAAATAACTTAATATTTATCGCTAAAGATCAACCTACTGACCTAAATCCTTTAGGCTTTGACATAAATATAATATAGTCTTATAAGTATAAGTACCTTGATAAGCACTCAAAATAATAAAATCACAGTGTCGATTTATTGATTCAAATGCGAAAAGTACTAAATTGTTTATTTGAGCCATTTTGAACTAAATGGCGAATCTTTGACATTTGTAATTTACTTTTGTATAAATTTAACTGTAAAAAAAGTATAATTTTAATGACTATATGAAGCTAAGTATTTATGTGAAAATCCAGTATAATTATTATTTTCTATTATAGCATGTCAGAGAATTTAAATTATTCAGTTAAACTTTTACAATTTAAAGTACAACACTGTTCTTATCTGTTATCGTGGGAGTTACATTTTTTTCTTTTGCGTGGGTGTTTAATTTATTTAATGGTGGTTTCATGTGTTTTTGACTCTATTAAATTTATATTTTATGCAGGCCAATTTGCATTTATATTATTTCTATTAATTTGGCTTGTCACATACAAATTTTCAACGAGCATGACATGTAATAATAAATTAAAAAGTGAACGTTATGTAAAAAAATTCTTAAATTAAAACATAAACTATTTAAATGATTAAAAATTAAAACTGGTAAGTGAATAAACATTTTATAGATAATGATGGTTGTAAATTACGATCATCGAAGTTCTTTTATAACAACATTAAAACAAAATCCCTTTATTCATTGATGTATAGATGTTTCTTACGTCTTGTAATAATCCTGTACTGAAATCAGTCAGTATGTAAACAAAGTTCTTTTATAACAACAGTGAAATAAAGCCCTCTCTGATGATCACACATTCATTGATGTATAGATGTTTCTTACGGCTTGTAATAATCCTGTACTGAAATCAGTCAGTATGTAAACAAAGTTCTTTTATAACAACAGTGAAATAAAACCCTCTCTGATGACCACACATTCATTGATGTATAGATGTTTCTTACGGCTTGTAATAATCCTGTAATGAAATCAGTCAGTATGTAAACAAAGTTCTTTTATAACAACAGTGAAATAAAACCCTCTCTGATGATCACACATTCATTGATGTATAGATGTTTCTTACGGCTTGTAATAATCCTGTACTGAAATCAGTCAGTATGTAAACAAAGTTCTTTTATAACAACAGTGAAATAAAACCCTCTCTGATGATCACACATTCATTGATGTATAGATGTTTCTTACGGCTTGTAATAATCCTGTACTGAAATCAGTCAGTATGTAAACAAAGTTCTTTTATAACAACAGTGAAATAAAACCCTCTCTGATGACCACACATTCATTGATGTATAGATGTTTCTTACGGCTTGTAATAATCCTGTAATAAAATCAGTCAGTATGTAAACAAAGTTCTTTTATAACAACAGTGAAATAAAACCCTCTCTGATGATCACACATTCATTGATGTATAGATGTTTCTTACGGCTTGTAATAATCCTGTACTGAAATCAGTCAGTATGTAAACAAAGTTCTTTTATAACAACAGTGAAATAAATCTTCTTTAATGATGATGCATTCATAGATGTATCAATGTTTCTTCCCTCTTGTAATAATCCTGTACTGAAATTAGTCAGTATGTAAACAAAGTTCTTTTATAACAACAGTGAAATAAATCTTCTTTAATGATGATGCATTCATAGATGTATCAATGTTTCTTCCCTCTTGTAATAATCCTATACTGAAATTAGTCAGTATGTAAACAAAGTTCTTTTATAACAACAGTGAAATAAAACCCTCTCTGATGACCACACATTCATTGATGTATAGATGTTTCTTACGGCTTGTAATAATCCTGTACTGAAATCAGTCAGTATGTAAACAAAGTTCTTTTATAACAACAGTGAAATAAAACCCTCTCTGATGATCACACATTCATTGATGTATAGATGTTTCTTACGGCTTGTAATAATCCTGTACTGAAATCAGTCAGTATGTAAACAAAGTTCTTTTATAACAACAGTGAAATAAATCTTCTTTAATGATGATGCATTCATAGATGTATCAATGTTTCTTCCCTCTTGTAATAATCCTGTACTGAAATTAGTCAGTATGTAAACAAAGTTCTTTTATAACAACAGTGAAATAAATCTTCTTTAATGATGATGCATTCATAGATGTATCAATGTTTCTTCCCTCTTGTAATAATCCTGTACTGAAATTATTCAGTATGTAAACAAAGTTCTTTTATAACAACAGTGAAATAAAACCCTCTCTGATGACCACACATTCATTGATGTATAGATGTTTCTTACGGCTTGTAATAATCCTGTACTGAAATCAGTCAGTATGTAAACAAAGTTCTTTTATAACAACAGTGAAATAAAACCCTCTCTGATGATCACACATTCATTGATGTATAGATGTTTCTTACGGCTTGTAATAATCCTGTACTGAAATCAGTCAGTATGTAAACAAAGTTCTTTTATAACAACAGTGAAATAAATCTTCTTTAATGATGATGCATTCATAGATGTATCAATGTTTCTTCCCTCTTGTAATAATCCTGTACTGAAATTAGTCAGTATGTAAACAAAGTTCTTTTATAACAACAGTGAAATAAATCTTCTTTAATGATGATGCATTCATAGATGTATCAATGTTTCTTCCCTCTTGTAATAATCCTGTACTGAAATTAGTCAGTATGTAAACAAAGTTCTTTTATAACAACAGTGAAATAAAACCCTCTCTGATGACCACACATTCATTGATGTATAGATGTTTCTTACGGCTTGTAATAATCCTGTACTGAAATCAGTCAGTATGTAAACAAAGTTCTTTTATAACAACAGTGAAATAAAACCCTCTCTGATGATCACACATTCATTGATGTATAGATGTTTCTTACGGCTTGTAATAATCCTGTACTGAAATCAGTCAGTATGTAAACAAAGTTCTTTTATAACAATAAAACAAACCCCTCTCTAATGATCACTCATTCATTGATGTATAGATGTTTCTTACGGCTTGTAATAATCCTGTACTGAAATCAGTCAGTATGTAAACAAAGTTCTTTTATAACAACAGTAAAACAAAATCCTTCCTAATGATCACACATTCATTGATGTATAGATGTTTCTTACGTCATGTAATAATCCTGTAATGAAATCAGTCAGTATGTAAACAAAGTTCTTTTATAACAACAGTAAAACAAAATCCTTCCTAATGATCACTCATTCATTGATGTATAGATGTTTCTTACGGCTTGTAATAATCCTGTACTGAAATCAGTCAGTATGTAAACAAAGTTCTTTTATAACAACAGTAAAACAAAATCCTTCCTAATGATCACACATTCATTGATGTATAGATGTTTCTTACGTCATGTAATAATCCTGTAATGAAATCAATCAGTATGTAAACGAAGTTCTTTTATAACAACAGTGAAATAAATCTTCTTTAATGATGATGCATTCATAGATGTATCAATGTTTCTTCCCTCTTGTAATAATCCTGTACTGAAATTAGTCAGTATGGAAACGAAGTTCTTTTATAACAACATTAAAAAAAGCCTTTCTAATGGCCACGCATTCATTGATGTATTGATGATTCTTACGTCTTGTAATAATCCTGTACTAAAATCAATCAGTACGTAAACGAAGTTCTTTGTTCCTTGTGAAGTATTTTTTTGTACTTTTATTTATTTTTTACTACGTTTTTATTAGCTTGCTTTCTAGTTTGTTTGTTTGTTTGTCCGGTACAAATCTTGCAATCGCTTTTAACTAACTTCCCGAGTAGCTAGACATTTGAAACTTTTAGAATAGCTCAGAACACGATGACAATGCATTATTTTAATACTTATAGCCATCTTTCAGCAGAATTTAATTTGATTTCAGCAAATTTTGCTGTATGGAAAGTTAGTTCGGAAAATATCCGCAAGTTATTTTATTTGTTTGGACATTTCCCATATTTACGATCTTCATTTTGACGGGTTTCAAATTTATGATTTATGACAGAAAATGTAAAAACGTAGTAGGTATATAAAAATTTCTTTTTATCTTGTAATTATGTTGAAATATATTTAAATGAAAGGATTTTTTTCTTCCAGGATTATTCTCGTTTGTTGAGCATTTGGAAGTGGGCTATTTTTAGAGTTTAGTCACGTTAACATTGTCCGTATTGTAGACTAAAGTACTCTTGTACTGCGGAGTAGTAGTAGGAGTCTAGGTGCATTCAATCTTCCAATGATTGAGCCTTTACCTGGCGACAAAATCAAATTACTTTTGGCTTCCACAGGAATAGGGGATTGGAACATTGTAATGTCTTTAATGCTACACCTAGAGCATTGCTCTCCGTATCCTATTTTCGGCCCAAAACGCCACCACTTTATACCACTAAGTTAATGGTGCAGTAACTTTGAATTTTTATTCTTATCTATGGTTTGATGTTTTTGATAAAGTAAAAAATCAACTAAACGTGGTTGTCATTTCTCTAAAGAAGATAAATAAATGTTATACATAATTTACTGTTCTTAAATGATCCCTATTAAAACTGATTAACAAATTAACATTTTTTATTAACAACGGATAAATTGGAGTATGGTTTACGACTTTTGGTATAATAGAAACTGAACATGCCACGGGCCGGGGGTTGCCCAAATGTGCATTTTTACACATGTCGACAATTTTCTTTTAAAAAGTTATCAGTAGTAGTTTTTTGGGACTTTTTTAAAGCCTAAGTTGCTACATGTTGTGGGAAACAAAATTACCTGAGATAATCCCACGTGTTTAATAGTCAATCCACGTGTAAAGTGCCCAATGTGTCATCATTCATTCAAGGTTTACGAATTTCCGAGGAGATCGTTTCTCATTCATTATATTCAACGCATTGAACTTTGAGTAGGTTAAATTACTTTATGAATAATTTTTATGACAATCCCCTTCAGTGATCGAACTCATAACCTTCCCCATTCTTTTATTCTTTGTTATGTCATAATTATCATCTATTGTTTTCTCTGATGTCTTGTGTCTGTAGCATTGTTTAATTCTTTTCCCATTCGTAAACCTTTCCAAGGAATCAACCTAATGATATCTTCGACACAGCTTAAATGGAAAAGGTAAAAAAAAATCGATTAACACGTTGCGACATATGCCAGAAACTTAGATATGTCTTAAATGATTATATGATCACATGACAGAAAACACGCGCTTAATCCCAGTGACGTTCAGTCTAGACTTCCACCTATGAACTATGTCAGGACTTATAAAATTCCTGAAATATTTACTCTTTAAAGATTTTTTTTTTCATGTAAAACAACTAGAATAAAGAATTTAAAACTCCAATAGTTTAAAAGGAAAGAAATGAAGACAAGATTTAGGATTTTTATAATGTTTTAAAATAAAAATATTATCTTTAGTATGTCAGAGAAAAATGTCGGCGGTTCTGAATGAAAGCTATTATGTACTTTCTGAAATTAATCTTATATCTTCCACTTGTAAACACAATAATCATCAGAACTGAGTTCTTTTTTAATTGGAAGTTAACCTTATGATAATGCAAGTTCTTTTTAATGAGATTTTACTGTTGTTATCTTGGACTGTGAAAGCCCTAAAGCATTTCTATTACCTTCTACCTCCCTTTTAAATACTAATCTTTTACTGAGTATGAGGTATGTGACGGAACTCTGGGTATTACATAATAGTTAAAATACTAAGTAAAGATCTACTGCACACTGCTTTAGCATGAATTATCTCAGACCTTTAACATACATATATGTTCTAAAGTAAGACTTATGTCACAAAAGTATATCGTGTGAAAATATATGTTATGATTTAATCTTTAATCTAATCTTGACTGAAACATTTGTCTGATTTTTTTATTTATCAGTGAATAAACAAAATACATAAAAGATCGACTTTAAAGAGCTATGCTCAACTAAGAAGAACATGAAAAAAGAGAGTCACAACTAAAACATTAGATAACACAAATAAAACAAAAGGTGACTCAAATAAAACAAAAGATGACCCATATAAAACAAAAGATGACTCAAATAAAACAAAAGATGACTCAAATAAAACAAAAGATGACTCAAATAAAACAAATGATGACACTAATAATACAAAAGATGACCCATATAAAACTAAAGATGTGACCCAAATAAAACAAAATATGACCCAAATAAAACAAAGGATGACACTAATAAAACAATAGATAACACAAATAAAACAATAGATAACACAAATAAAACAATAGATGACCCAAATAAAACAAAAGATAAGACCCAAATAAAACAAAAGATAACCTTTACAATAGTCAATATTTACTAAATATATCTTAGAACTTTTTATATTAAAGATTTGACGAAAAATCTTAACCGATCAACTTTACACTCTGTTAAATCCAAAACTCAAAAACTATGCCTTAATATAAACTATTTCTAAATTAGACCAACATTTTAACTAGGGTTGGAACATCAATAGCTAAACGTCGATCTTCGAAAATCTGTTCGAGACAACTAAGACAAACTTTCTCATATACCTACAAGTTCATAATTACTTAGCCCAGTGTTTTCCATTTATTAGTTTTCGAGTTTTCCTATAGGTACATTTAATTATTATTGAGCATTGTATCAAAATTTATCATAAAAATAACTGCTTCTCGGCGGGGAATCAAACCCGGATTCTCTCAAACTTTTCGATTTATATTTAAATTGTTCAAAAAATATTTTTTTTTCACGTATTTTCAGAGATTTAGGGGACTCCTCCAAATTTGGAGCTATAATTCATTTCTCGATTTCTCATTGAGTTATGATTTTTCTGAACATGTGTGTCAAATTTCGTCAAATTCGCACCAGTAGTTTAGGCTCTAGGTGTCTGCACAGACTGACAGACAGGCATTTTTTAAAAGCCATTTTTTTGTTCTCAGGGGACCTCAAAACATGCAAATCCATCAAAATTTCAAAATCAAATACTCGCGCTATCACAATACATTCTCTTTAAATGAGAAAGTAAAAAATAAGGTCCCTGGTCTTTCAAAACTTTACCTCGAGCAATTAAAAGTTCGCCGATTTTGTAGTTTTCGTCGTCTTTTATTCGATGTTTTTACTTGTCTTATATTACTTTGCTTTGTAAGTTTCATCGCAGACCTATTTAACCCCAATTTTAAACCACTTCCCGTCTTTCAATCTTCCCCAAAATTTTACACATGGAAACAATTTAGGTGAGGAATACAGAAACCAAAAAACAAAAAAATAAAACCAGTTTTTAAAAATGGTAGTCCACAGGCCACCATAAGAAGTGAGTCGCTGATTGATAAAGTTTTCTTACCTTATGGAATCGCTTATTTATGCCTTGTCCACCGATGAATTGGGTATATGGCAACTGGGCGCTGGGCCATTTCTTTTTTGTTGACATGCCAAACTTGCCCTTCTGCGGGAACATTGAAAAGAGATAGATAAAATTTTGATTTTCACAGAATCGTTTAATTAAATTATTTAAAAAACAGTGGTAAAGGTGGCCACCGATACGAGTTGGCCGTTTGGGGTGTCCACCGCCCCAAACATATCGCTCTGCGGGGACGTTGAAAAGAAAACGGCCCACTCGTATCGGTGGCCACCTTTACCACTGTTTTTTAAATAATTTAATTAAACGATCCTGTGAAAATCAAAATTTTATCTATCTCTTTTCAATGATCCCGCACAAGGGCAAGTTTGGCATGTCAACAAAAAAGAAATGGCCCAGCGCCCAGTTGCCATATACCTAATTCATCGGTGGACAAGGCATAAATAAGCGATTCCATAAGGTAAGAAAACTTTATCAATCAGAGACTCACTTCTTATGGTGGCCTGTGGACTATGGTATTTTTATATTATTTTTATTTATTTCGATATATTTCTTCGGGTCAAGATCGTAACTCCATCATCGATTTTTTTTTTTTTTTGATCCGATACATCGTTATTTTCGATATTTCAATATACCAACCATAATTCTAACATCTTTTACTGAAACTTAACCTTTTAATGTTATTCTCCAGACATATCAAGTCAAATCATTTGTTGTTATATAATGGACGTTTAACTTTCATTTTTAAATTGTAATTCTAGTTTAACTAAAGTTTAATAAAAACTGGTATTGAATTGAACCAAATAACTTGGAAATAACCATGAAGATAAAATTAATTAAAATTGATATTAAACATGAGAATATATTAAACTTGATATTGCATGAATTACACATAACATAGACCCTCGAATTCATCATGAGAAGGTATCTATTTTGCATATTTGGTGTTGTCGAAAAGAAATTAATCTTATATTTATACTTATTAAGGTATAAGCCTAAAGGTATAAGTTGCATTTTACGGCTGATACGTAATTCAGCTGATACATAATACGGCTGATGGAAAGACAAGCTCTTAAGCTGCTCTCACTATGAAAGTGACTACTTACGACTGCCGACTACGGACGACTAGGTAGTACGACTTGAGTTTTGATATTGGCGCATACTTGTCGGAGACGTTATCGCAAGTGCGCGTAAATTTGATTTAATATTATATATTTTTGTATTTCGAACATTTTGATAATATGAATGGGGGGGGGGGGGTCACTCACCTATACACAAACTCACATTTCAATTTCACTTATTAAAAAAAAATACTTTAGTCTTACGTTCGACTGACGAATATTCTGGGAACAAGTCGCAGGTCGGAGCTAAAAAGCACGTAGCCGCACGTCTAAGTCGAGTTCAATTTGAGAGCACTGATTACATTCCTAAGGTCGAAAAAGTTCTTTCGAAGTTGTCCGCCAACGTGCAACCAAAAGTCGTACGATTCGGTTCTATTTTGAGACGGGCCTTCATTCTGCAAGTGATGCCATTCGGTATTATCAAGCCGTACCCGCCGGCTATATTACGCCTCTGACTGATTGAATTTAAAATTTAAATTAATTAAAAAATATAGTTATTTTTATTTATCACTTACTATAACTGTTTATTATAATTACGACCTTTTTTTATATATATATATTTATCAAGTTATCTTTCGTTTAGATCTAAAAGATTGCTAAAAGATATCTCAAAAAATCCTTAAGACAAAAAAAAAAATCATAAATAATTCCAAAACTAAATAATACCAGTTGAAAATTATTCATTTTTTTTTTGCAGATGATTTATAAGTGTATAATAGAAAGGTTTTATTTAATCGAAATTTTTAGATCGGCAGCGTTTCGGCCTAGCTGGTCATTCTCAAGCCTTGCATATTAACACTTGAGTAAGTTAGGTTATTGATATAACAGTAATCAGTAACTTTTTTTCTTCGTATACTGAAGATTAACAACAACACACAAATAACAGGTTCAGAAAAATATAACAATGGTAATGAGAAAGAAATGATAGATTCTAGAGATTCCTCTCTTTAGAGATATTCTTAAGTTTTAATTAATGTTACCATTGTTATATTTTTTCTGTACCTGTTAGTATGTGTGTCATTTTTGTTCTTGAGTTTACGAAGATTCTGTGAACTATACAGTTCCTTCCTACTGTTAAGCTGTTACTGATTTACTGTTGTTTCAATGACCTAACTTACTCAAGAGTTAAAATGCAAGGCTCGAGAAGGCCGGCTAGGTCGGAACGTTGCCCATCTCAAATTCTTTTTAGTCCCGTTGAACAGTCTAGGACATTACAGTAACTGTTTTAGTTTTTAATCTTAATAGACTCATTGATCCACAACTCTAAATAAAGTTTAATCGAGGGTACCCTATAGCCGATATACAGGGTCCGTATGTGAAACCTGATGGTTTTAAAATGGAATTATTCAATAGATATACAAGATATATTTTTTTATTTATTATCATTTACAAATTAAAGAATGGAAATTCAAGATGACTTCCATTTTCTCTGCACTGCTCAAGTCTGTGAGCAAAGTTAGTCATCACTCTTACCAAGGTTTGGTGTGGGATCGCACTCATTTCCCGCTGAATATTCACTCGCAGTTCAGCCAAATTTCTTGGCTTATCAACGTACACTTTTCTCTTAAGGTAACCCCCACAGGTAAAAATCACACGACTTCCTTCTCCCTGAATTATGTCGCCGGTTGATCCCTCTTACGAGGGTTTGGTTTCAGCAGGATGGAGCGACTGCGCACATTTCAAGTGCTTCTATGGAGCTATAAGAATTTCTGGGTAGCTAAGAAGATCATTTCCCTGTAGGTTGATCTCACTCCGAGGTTATATTCCATGGCCAGCAGGTTCTCCAGATTTATCGCCGTGTGATTTTATCTGTGGGGTTACCATAAGGGAAAAGTGTACATTGATAAGCCTAGAAATTTGGCAGAACTGCGAGGAAATATTCAGCGGGAAATGAGTGCGATCCCAGGTCAAATTTTTTTTTTTATTCATCAAACTTCCATTCTTTATCTTGTAAATGATAATAAATAAAAAAATATATCTTGAATATTAATTGAATTATTCCATTTTAAAACCATCAGGTTTCACTGCCCCATAGTTTAATGGTATATTTATTTATAATTCTACTTTCTACTTATATCTAGAAATTAATCTTGATTTGTTTTAAAAAATATTAAAATTTTAAATCTAACACGTAATATCAATTAAAAAAAGTGAACTTATTTCTACATTAATCCGTCTATAGTTTTGTTATTCAAAGTTATTTATTATAATTACCAATCAAACATATATCATCTTAATCCTTATGATACCAATAACTAGAAATACATTAACCAATTAAAAATTATACTTTATCTTATTACGTTTATTTTTTGCGAAATAAAATAGTACATTAAAAAAACTAGAGCAAGCTGATAGAAGCTATAAGTAATGAAGTAGCACCACCCTCATTGTTTGGCTGACACTTTACAACGCTGGTTCTATGTAACTTGAACAGGTCGAGAACTTATCTAAAAAGGCCAACTGTGCTGATAACGACATGAATAAGTAAACCATCCAACTCAAATCTTATCATTACTGAATTTCAACTATTAGCTGAAGTAGTTGTAAACAATTCCATACAAACTAACCATGTTATTAGCAGGTGTTGACATTATTTCATTTGATAAGATTGTATTTTAATTATTATTATTATTAATTGTGCGCAATTTCTTAATACTCGTTGCAATATGGTAGCGTTTCAGCTTTATGGTGTGATCATCAAAATTTTAGGTCTCTAAGCCGGTAAATGTTGTAAATATATCGGTTTTATATTTAATTAACCAATATGTACAGACCTAACAGCCCAAGCCGTCAACAAGCTGTTGCGCTATCGATTATTTTTACTTTCTCATATAAAGAGAAAGTATTGTGATGGCGCGAAAATTCGATTTTGAGATTTTGACGGATTTACACGGTTTTTTTTTGAGGTCCCCTGAGTCCAAAAAAGGGGTTTTTAAAAAATGTCTGTCTGTCGTCTGTGCAGACGCCTGGAGCCCAAACTACTGGGCCGATTTTGACGAAATTTGGCATACATGTTCAGAAAAATTATACCCCGAGGCGAAATCGAGAAATGAATTTTAGCTCTAAATTTGGGGGCGCTACCCCCCAAAAACTCTGAAAAAACATGAAAATAAATTATTTCTCGAAAACGGTTCCGACGATTTTGATTAAAAAATTCTAAAATGTAGTCCATTTTAATACGATTCCAACGATATAAGCCGCTTTCCCGGGAAAAATCTAGTTCCTGAGATATTAGCTTAAAACGCGGACGGAGAGAGCCCGGGTTCGATTCCCCGACCAGGAGAAGTTATTTTTATGATAAATTTTGATGAAATGTTCAATAATATTTAAATGTACATTTGAAAACTAATAAATGGAAACACTGGGCTAAGTAATTATAAACTCATATATGAGAAAGTTTGTCTGAGTTGTCTCGGACCGATTTTTTTGTATAATTAGAATTAGAATAACATTTATTAATTGTTTTTAGACAAAACACATATAAGACTCAGTTACAGATAATTGTCATAACCAGTGGCGTAGGAATTCATTTTTGACGGGGGTGGCTCGGCACCTCCACTAAGGGGGGGGGGCATACTCTTTATCAGTGCTCGATTTCTAGATATTAAGGTTCCAAACTAAAACCTACCCTCTCCCTCCCCCCCCCCCCCCCATAGAAGGGGGGTCCGGGGGTCCCTCCCCGGAAAAAATTTGGAAAATAAACGTTCAAAAACAGCATTTTAAGCAGTTTTAGTCTCAAACCCATGCACTAATTTTTATTTTATTTGTAATTTTATAGCCCCTTCAAATCTGACGGGGGGGCTCAAGCCCGATAGCCCCCCCCCCCCCCCCCGTTCCTACGCTACTGGTCATAACACGGTGCCTTATAAGTTAGAAGGATACTTAGAGGAGCTTAGTATCAAAGACGGACAAGAGCACATTTCCAAATTTTACAGGAGAGCCGAAAAACTGTAGCTCAAATTCTATTTTTTTTCTGTAGATTCTTAATAGACTCAAAACTAGTTAGAAGTACTGAAAACGTGAATTTCTTTGATATTTTAGCTGCTAAATGGAGTTAAAAAGTGGATTTGTCCGCTTTTGAAACAAAAACCAGGTTTTGTCCGTTTATGAAGCAAAATGACGTTGAAAATAATGGTTAGAATAATAATATTGGAGAAATAATTTTTTTTTTCACGTTTTTCAGAGTTCTTAGGGAGTAGTGCCATCAATTTAGAGGTAAAATTGATTTCTCGATTTCCCCTCGGGTATCATTTTTCTAAACTTGTATGAAAAAATGGTAGGAGTAGGTATTTAGATGCTAAAGCCCGCAGTGCATCATAGGAACGAGTTAGTAAAATGCAGCCTCCTGATTGGCTGTTTCGGTTATGTCCATTTTTGAAGCAAAACGTGTGTTGACTTGTCCGTATTTGAAACAAAACTACAAATATTATTGCATTTTTACCCCTTTTCAGGTCGTTTTTGATGCAAATGGATAGCAGAATCTGATGCAGCAGCCAAAAAATCTATAAGAAACAATCGATAACTGAAATTCGGAAAAAATGTCGAATGTCCGTCTTTGATACTAGGCTCCTCGACTTATTTAAGTAATTTAATTAGTTATTGCTTCCAAACTTACCGAAGATAATGGAAGATGTGTGATCGTTCTGAGGAACAAAACATTTTGGTATCTCCGAATTCCGAATGCAAAAATTCCATGACAGAAATCTGTTTTAGACATCAGGGAACATTATTTTGAATCCCTTTCAGTCTGTCGTTCAATATTTGTGAACTAACAAAAATCAGAAATTTAATTTCAGACATTACAAACTATTTAAACATTAACAGGACTTAAAAAGTTCATTGTATTGACTGTGACTGAGACTTTGTGGTAATCAAACATATGGAATTGTTTGTATCACTTGTTTAAAGAAATACAGCACTGCAATTATAAATTTCAAGATAAAAAGAACTTTTTATATACTACGTTTTTAAATTTTCTGTTGAATCGTATGTAATGTTGATAATATAATTGTTATTGTTATATAATGTTAGTGAAAAAAAAAAAAAAATAGTTCCGAATTTATTTACTTTACATAAATGACAACCATCTAGAGAGCTGATCTTAAACCTATAAAAAGACAAATCTTGGTACAACGGATCTCCCCAACACCAAATCTAAAGCGTGCCATCGATATATTTACTTCACATAAATGACAACCATCCAGAGAGCTGATCTTAAACCTATAAAAAGACAAATCTTTGTACAACGGATCTCCCCAACACCAAATCTAAAGCGTGCCATCGATATATTTGAAATAATATTATCGATATTTCCGGTTTTGCTGTCATTCATTGTTTATCTATCACAAATTTGAGACCCGTCAAAATGAAGATTGCAAATACTATAGGAATGGGATATGTCAAAACAAATAAAATATCTTGCGGATCTTTTCCGAACTAACTTTCCGTACAGCAAAATTTGCTGAAAACCAATTAAATTCTGCTGAAAGATGGCTAAAAGTATTAAAATAATGCATTGTCATCGTGTTCTGAGCTATGCTAAAAGTTTCAAATGTCTAGCTATTTGGGAAGTTAGTTAGAAATCGATTGCCAGATTTGTACCGGACAAACAAACAAACAAGAAAGCAAGCTAATAAAAACGTAGTAAAATATAAGTTTGCTGGTCTATACCACAATTTTTAATTTATTGTAAATTAGACCGGTTTCAGCCTCTAAAACACTAAGACATAACGTCTTCTTCCTCCATCGGGATGTTTATTGCTCTGTGGAGTAAACTATGAAATGTTGACATTATGTTTGTAGTACGTGTTTGAGCTGTTATGTATGATTATTGATTATATCGGTGAATGTAGGTTTTCTGTAAATTTTAAATTTATGTTTATTTTCTGCTTTAGTAATGGTTAAATCTAAAAAGTTAATGGATATATCTTTCTCTATTTCTAGGGTGTATTAATTAACTAATGTTTGTGTTTATGGAGTTTATTGTTAAAAATTGGTGTAATAATCTATCAGTCCCTATCCAGAGACAAATAAACTCGTCGACGTATACAGATACGTCGACGAATTTATCGCGATTTTAGTTCGTCCAAAAAAAATTAAAATAATTAGGAAAATTAACTTTAGTAGATTCATAATAATATTTATTTTTAAATTCTTGTACACCTACTTTTAACAATAATTTAAAAACTTAAGTGTTGTCACAGTTGATTATTACCTACGCAAGTTTATTTGTACAGACCAATAGACAATGTATTTGAGAAGATTATTAGAGTTGAAGATGTTACTCTCAGTATGGTTCATAAACATATCTGCAATCTGCAAGTAAACGTCTTAGGGACGATCCCACAGTTAAGCTCTCTGAGGTGTAATACTTATTGTCAAAAACCACGTAATTTTGTTTATCTACGATTGATACGAAATATAAACATTGTATCTCTGTTTAGATGCGTAGAAAGTGATTCTTTACGTACTTGTATTCATTGCGCATGCGTGTCTCATAGTTCTGGTCGGGCCAACTAGGCAAACTAAAATGTCACTGACTCCACCCGTTCTACAGGCCTAGAGGCTTTATTTGTTTCCGCATTTAGGTTGGCCAATCTGAGTGTCAAAAGTCACAACTCATAATGCGCATACTTTTTCTTTGTAGCAGTTATGTTAAAAACTTAAAAATAAGTATACGCAAGCCCCAAAAAATCAACCCTCACAAACTAGGGGTCGAAATTTTAAGCACTAACATGGCCAATTTATTATATATATATATATATATATATATATATATATATATATATATATATATATATATATATATATATATATATATATATATATATATATATATATATATATATATATATATATATATATAACGTATTTTAAAGTTGTTATGTATGAAGATCAAACTATTTCATATTTCAATATCTTTAAAAACAATAAAAGGTTTATAAATTTCTAAATTAAGAGTAGGAACTTACCAATTCAAATGTTCTATTGATTAGTTATTCTTTATTTAGAAATTTTAAGAATTCTTAAACCACGATTATTTCTATTTCACATTTAGGTAGGTATTCAGAGACTTAAGATAGGAAACTTAATACAGCTGATTATATAGTTAAAGGTAGCGTTGTATTTCACGCAGTTTGGCGTGGCTACAACAAGTCAGAGATTAATAGCTAGGTATTATCAGGTAAGTAGGCAAAGTACCTTGACCCCCCTATATCCGAAGCCATGGCGTGCTATCGCAATACACACGAAATCCTATCAAACTTTTACTACTGTTAGTTTACTATGTTTAGTTTACGCGTTAAAATTAATATCCTATATAAATAAAAAACTTCGTGCTTTTATAACAGTTGATACCGTTAAAATATTTTTGAGAGTTAGAATCATAAGGAGGGTATTATGGCGGACGATTTAAGAGATGAAGATTTATTCATCGGAGCTTTCTCTCAGGAAGAGCCTGAACACCATCAGTGATCGAGGAGATATACTTCTGCTGATTTGATTATAAAAAAGATGGAATGAATTGATTAAAAATATATTTTATCTACTCGCGGCAGCAAAATTAAACATTACTTAACTGTTTTTAGGCTGGAAAGTACTATTTCCCTGATTTGTCATTAAAATATTAGAAACAGGCAGGAAAGTAATTAAAACAGTCAAGAAAATACTTTCTCTGCCTAGGCAGGGAAATATTTCCCTGCCTAGGCAGAGAAAGTAACAGTGTTTACCACTGCGTGTCATAACCTCTCATTTGGGCAAGAACAGTTTATACTATTATCGCTATCTTATAACATTATATATTATAGTTAAATAAGTAATATTTAATAATAAATAAACGTATTAATAATAGTACATTACGCGTCGAGTGCGGAAAGTAGCATTTTGCATGCGAGTGTGGAGTTTGCACCCAAGCGAGAGCGAGGGTGGTAAAACCACATGAGCAATGCAAAATGCCGTTTTCGCACGAGTTGCGTACCGTACTTTATCTACGATTGTTAGATTTAAATTATAAATACAGAAAAAAATAAACTTGCTGTATGTAAGTTCGTATCTCTCTCTTGATAAAGATGGGATTAATTCTTGAGTTGTATTTTTTGCCGAAAATTATTTTTGGAGGACTATTATTCTCCATATTTTCGTCAAAGTCACTTGATTCAATCATTGTTTTTCACTAAAAACTCGATATAAACAGTTACTTTAATAAAAGAACAGCCAATTAGTTTTGTTAAATGTAAACAAACTCGCTAATCGTGCGTAAAGCTGAAGAATTCCTCTTCTTTACCGCCCTAGGGAAAAAGTATGCGCATTATGAGTTGTGACTTTTGACACTCAGATTGGCCAACCTAAATGCGGAAACAAATAAAGCCTCTAGGCCTGTAGAACGGGTGGAGTCAGTGACATTTTAGTTTGCCTAGTTGGCCCGACCTTCTAGAATTCAAAATTCTGACCTCTCATTGGCTCCCCACTCTAATTTTTCGGATTTTTCTCGCGCTGTCAAAAGTCACAACTCATTACGCGCAAACTAAGTTTCAAATCAATTCAATCAACTCAATGGTTCGATTCAAATTAACAGTTCTGCATCAATTTCTGTTTTGATTTGAGAGTAAAATGAGGTTATAAATGTATAGGTTAATTTTGTAAGTAATGAACGTTTTCATTATTCTTTATGTCTTATTAATTACTATTATGCTAATTGTTAATGAGAGATTAAATCTGTTTACAGAGCGTTCTTCAGCATCAACAAAGTGGTATTCAGACTGGAGTTGAAGCCTTGGACTCTCTTATTGCAGGACCTCAGAAGAAGCAGGGAGTCTCAGGAGAAAGCTCTGATCAGACTCCTCAATCCTTCCAGAGATACGAAAAGGACTTTAGGTAACAACACAAAACTATTAAGAGGGCATGATTATCATTGGTGATCATGGGCTTCGCTGAGGAATTAATGACGAATTATCAATCTGCAAACGATTGTTATCCACTAAATATAATAAATCTTATGTAATTCAACTGATTACAGATATGAACATTTTAAGCAGTTTAAAAGAGTGAATTCTGGGTTGTAATCTTAAGCACAAATGAATTAATACTAAAGACAGGGTTTCATTATCCACTACCACTCGACAGTTAAACAGTTTCAAGAAGTTGACATTGTCTCTTTAAAAATCCAGTCGTAAAATCGCTCGCAACTGAAGTAAGAGTTTAGAAACTGTCTCTCCACATTTGAGTGTCTTATTCTACTGCATGTAGTTAGCATCACTCCCAATTATGAAAAACATGAGGTACTACGAGTCAATAGTTGGAGGTCAGCAGCAGCAGAGTTATAACTTTTATGATAATTATCTCTTACAATTTGCTGAACTAGACATCTCTGACTTTTAACAGTAAGCAGTTAACCACAGTTTTGGAGAACTAGGAAGAATAGGAAGAACTAGAGCTTATAGATTTCACTTAACATAGACTTCAAATTTAGTTCCTCTGTGCTTCACTGACAATTTGTATTTAAAAAAATTATGTTTACCTTTATAGATTTTATCAAAAGTTCACTAATATTGTTCATAAGGCAACTGCAATGATGCAACTATTTTTCAAGACCATATCTGAAGTAGGACCCACTTCTTTGCTTAGTAATGACAAAATTAAAATGATTATTGTTTCAGGTCCAAACAGTTGATCAAAGCTGCTCTGTTAGAAAATGATTTCCTTAAGAATTTGGAGCCGGGACAGGTTCGTGAGGTCGTGGAGTGCATGTATCCCAGGCACTGTGCTATTGGATCCTTCCTTATTAAAGAGGGAGAACAAGGTATGTTTCTTATCATATTATCATGTTAACACGACCAATAATCAATTTTTAACTGGGGGATCAAAAGACCATGAAAGTTCCATTATCTTAATACTAACATAATTAGGGTTTGATTTCCAAAGAGGGTAGAAATTTTCCTTCATTTTTTAAAACTATTAATGTGGAAATTATCTTATCCAACCGGATTAATGGCTTGTTGCTATCAATATTAAAAGGGACAGGAAAATAAAATGTTGCTACTTAAAGGATGTTTTGTGGCAATTTAATGTTCATACTTTCAAAGTACTTTGTATGGCAAAAAGATTCTCATATTAAATATTACAGTGAATTTGTTATACCAATAATTCTGGTTTTTATATCTATCTGCATTATAATTCATTACATATTCTATTCCTCTTGACTTAGATGATGCACAAAGGCAACAACCTCACAGCTATCTAGGTAATGAGGTGACTGCCCTTCTTGCATTTCTGATCCCAATCCCAAAGTTATAATTTTCAAAGATAGGAACCAGAATCTCTAGCCATGTCACTATGTAGCCACCCCTTGACATTTTGTCTGGTTTGGAATCTTGTGATACCTCAACCTGGCCAAAGCACCTCAATTTCTATATAATGGCCTTATCTAAAAGTTGCTTCAGTGGCTAACAGACTCGCCCTGAGTGTTGGGTGCCTAACTCAATCCAAGTGTGTTTTCTCAGCAATCCTCCTCAAATAGTACTTCCCAATTTCTATTCTTTGGTGTGTGAGCTCAGCACTCATTAATATGTAAGGATTGGCTCACAGTTTAAGTGGTAAATTGCTAATTTTGCTGTAATGGAAACTTCTTTCTTACCCAGAAAGGATGTAAGAACATAGTAAAGCCTCCCTGGCTGTTGCTGCAGTTGGACCTTATCTGGTTTTGCACTATTAGATTTAAGATACTTTAACACCTCTACCTGTTTAAGAGCACTCGGTCAAAGATTTTATATCCTAATTCTACAGCTCTAATAATAAATATTTATTTTTATCAATTGTAAAACTATACTGAAAGCAAAATATATATTATTTTTCTTATTACAGGAAGTCACCTATATGTATCATCGGCCGGTAGTTTTGAAGTTATAAAAGACGACACAGTATTAGGAACTATGGGACCAGGCAAAGCATTTGGAGAACTTGCCATTCTTTACAATTGTACCAGAACTGCATCTGTCAGAGGTAACTTCTTTTTATTATTTTGAATATTTTATATTATCATAAGAAACTCCTTAATCCATTCAACGTGTCTTCCAATTCAGGAACGTGCCTCTGTGGCAGGTTTAAATAATACCAAATGAGGTTACACGGTTTAAAAGTGAATCTTCTAAAAATTTGTTGCTGGGATCCTCTGCGGGCCTGGCGAACCATTGAAAGAAGGTTCTGCCTTAAGTACAAGGAAAAGAGCAACGGAGTGCCAGAAGGATGTGTGTTGATGCACTAGGGATGCAACTGCCAGCAGCTTTAGCACGGCATGCAACCACAATGGATCCAAACACGTTCAATGGATTAATATAAGGACACTGCAATTGATTATGGGGCTTACCATAACTATAGATAAGTGAGGATGTAGTAGTAGTAGGGGTGCAGGGAGGCCAAGCCTAGCAACAAGACCTCATTCAGGTCCTTTTTGCCTACCCCTTAAGCTCACACCCATCGAACCACCTCAGTATTACCTTCAAATTTCCTGGTTTGGGTTACAAAGGAGAGAATGTCCTGCCACTTTAGTGTGACAAGCTCCTCTTCCTTGATTTCCCCTACTCCTAATACATCAAAGCGCAATCTGCTATATCCTTCACATGCTCCCACAAAGTGGTAGGCCATCTCATCTTCATCACCACACCCTGGACATGTGGGGTTATCATAACAGTACCATTTGTCTTTTGAGCTGGCAATGTCCAGTTAAGACTCTAACCATATTTCTAAGGTCTACAAAGTGAGGTGATTTCCATACATAATATAAGATATTTACTCTTAATTTATCATTCCCTTACTTAATATTTTTATTTATTTATAATGTTATAATTTTTGCTATTTGTGTTGTAGTATTGGAAGATGGAGAGGTGTGGGTGTTGGACAGAAAAGTATTTCAGAGTATAATGTTGACATCGGGTCTTCAGAGACTTGAGGACTGTTTGTCGTTCCTTAATAGTGTACCTCTACTCTTCAACGTAAACAAGACCTTACTAACCAGAATAGCTGACTCTCTACAGCTGGTAATCTTTCCTTCCTCATCTTAATATTGGTGTTTCTATTGTTTTTTTTTTTATTAAAATAGCATTGTGGAATGACGAAACAATGAACTATAAATTGGACTTAAAGAGCCAGTGTAGCCAAGAGGTATCTATGGCTCATAAAATCTTTAAAATCTAATAAACTAATGGTAGATTTTTGTAAATTACAAAAAATAAAATAATGTCATTCAATTCAGCAGTAGATGTGTTGACCAAAATTGTCATATTTCGGCAATAATTGGCAGTCTATTTTTTTTCTTTTTTATTAAAAAATTAATGGATTAAGCAATCTAATTTTTTTTTAATTTTGCAATGAGCCACTTGTTACTTAGGAGTGTATTTTATTATTTAGTTATTTTAATACTATTAATGTACTTATTGTTTAAAATGTTTGTTTTATGCATCATTTTGTTTAATTTGTTCAGGAATTCTATCCAGGAGGACAATATATAATCCGTCAGGGAACCAGCGGTGATACATTCTATCTGATAAGTCAAGGAAAAGTCAAAGTTACCCAAAGAATAGTTGGTATGTCTCTATAATTATACTTTGAGCCCAGCTTTAATTCAATTATATTTTATAATATTTAAGAATCCATCATCTAATATCCAGGCTTTTTAAAATAATGTATTTGAATATGGCAACTACATAGGTAAATGTTATAAGCAATAATATAGATAGCAAAAGTTTTTACATTGGCTTGTTATGAATGAATTAAGAAACTGTTCAATAATAGTAGAGATTTCGGTGATTTAACGTAATTGATTAAATAATAAGGTTCCTATTACTGACGTGACGGTGACTTGGTTAAAGCTATTATATTTGTCACTGGTTGCAGAACGGCTCCTAGAGATTTTTAAGGTAGGGTTGTAGTTTATTAGTAGGGGTTGAAGTTTTGTTTCCTATAATATGTAAGCTCGCACCCTCTTCTACTTTTCTCTATGGTGGTGGGAGAAAGCAGAAACTTTCTGCTTCTACCCGGTTCCGTTCCTTGTAGTGACAGAGACAGTGACAAGATATTCATTTAAGTTTTATTCAAGATATTACTTTAACAAATGCTTCCCCAGCCCTAGCTAGCATTTAGTGGATCTCTGTTGTCTTTGTAAGAAAAGCAAGCATAATTTGACAATATAAAAAATTAAATTAAGCAATAAAATCACAAAAAACTAATTTATTTAAAATGTATCATTCCTTGAGTTGATCTTCATTTAAACTTTCTTTTGTTTCTAGTCGTGGAAATCTGTAGATGTGTGATAACAATAAACACCATTTTATTATTGTGTGCTAAGGTGATTTCCCTTTGTGTGTTTATGTTTTTAAACATAAACTTAAGGTATGTTCAGAATGTGATGATGGTTTTTCATTAAACTTTCCTGTAAGACAAAGAGGAGTTGTGGGGTACTTGTAGTGCAAAGAACAGAAGCTAGAATAAAAGTACCTTTGTGAATTTAAGAAAATTCATCAATAGAAAAAAGGTTTAATTTTATGCCCATCCTCTTTATTATATCGGTGTGTAGTGAACACGTTCTTCTTTGTTAAATTACAGGTACAAGTGAAGAAGAAGAAGTTAGGACCTTGGCAAGAGGTGATTATTTTGGTGAGCAAGCTCTTCTCAAAGAAGAAGCGAGAACTGCCAACGTTATCGCGATGGCGCCCGGAGTTGAATGCCTCACTCTTGACCGAGAGTAAGTTTATTTATTACATCTTGAGTGGTGTAGTTCAAGTGATCTTGAGAGTGTATTTCTTGAGGTCTAGTTCAAGAGATGTAGTAGTTCAATAACCAAACACGGTCTTCACACAACAAATTGTAATTAAAACCATTGACCGGTTTCGGCTGTTCTAAAGCAGCCTTCTTCAGATAATCTAGAAACAATTACAATTTTTTGTGTGAAGACGTTGTTTTGGTTATTGAACTACACCTCTTTTATGATGAGTTGCTATCACACATTGGAGAAAAGCACAGTCGAGGTTCTTATTACATCTGTTCTTTGGTTTGTGTAAGCACCTTAGTAGCACCTGTTTTATTTAGAAGGTTAATGATTGCCCTCTTAAAAATTATTGTTATATGATCAATCCATGATAATTATCCCTTTGAATGCACTTTGATCTACTGTGGTTGCATGCTATGCTAAGGCTGTTTCATGGTTGCATCCCTAATGTAAGGAAACACACTATTGTATAGTCTTGTGAAAAATGTATTTTAACTCAGTTCCATACAACCCTAATACATTTATTTCTATTGATTTTTATATTTCCCAAACACCTATTAAACAGTTTTTGAATACATTTTGTATTACTTCTAATTGTTTAGTTTTTGTTATGAATGTATTTGGGCGTATTAAAGATAAATTGATAACTCTTCTAGCTGTCCTTAAATTGTGTTTCTCATTTTACAAAAAAAAAAAAATACTTTACATATTATCATTACTATTATCTTACGGTAGAACACATAGTTGTGGATGTACTTTGGATTTAATATTATTCAATAAATTCTTTTTATTTCAGGTCCTTTATGCTACTTATTGGAGATTTGAGCGAGCTACAGGAGAAGGATTACGGAGACAAGAAGAGAGTATCCAGACACTCGAGTAGTGGCAGTGTTAGTGAATACGAGTCAGGTTTGTGTAACTTATTTTATATTTAACTACTATTTACATCATAAGAGGATTTTTTCAAACTTATAGATTTGAAATTCCTCTAGGAATTAACTTCTGTCATTGGATTCCTTTTATAAATATGACTCTTCTTGCTTGTATCATGGATACTCATAGCTATTTACATTTTTGTAGTATATCCAAGGTTGATTTTACCATTTTTTCTGACTATAGGGGAATCTAAATAACACGAAATTCAAGGGAATATGTTTTACTTCAAGTTATGTACTTTTTAAGTAATGTAGGTTTAGACTATTAGCAAGGGAAAAATAAATTGCTTTTACTTACAGAGAATTCAGAGGTATTAAGTAAATATATTTACAAAGAATTCCGAGATATTAAGTAAATATATTTACAAATAAATGTGAAATATAGTACAGTAAAAAAATACTTTTTCTGTAAGCAAATTCAGACATAAATGCTAATATGTGACTTAGGTACCCATTTTGGCATCAAGATTGTTTTTCTTATGAAAAAACAATTTAAAAAAATCTTTTTGACAACCAATTTCTAATTTTGATCTATTTTGACCACTTTCAATAGAGTTTAACTTGGCCGAATTCAATGAAAAATAAGTATGCCAGGATCGAAATTGATGTGCTCTTTCCTCCTCTCCAAATTCTTTATTCTTGTTTAGGAGTCCCAAATACGTATTACCCCCTTAAAATTTAAAATTGGGAAATGCTTAAAAAAAGCCTTGGTTTTCTTTTGGCATAAATTTAAAGTGTTATAGTTAATTTTTAACATTTGAAACATAAATAATTTTTTTTTTTTTTTTTTGCTTTACAAATTTGAAAAAAAATTATTTTGATTTAGGGCTTACTTTTTTTAATGCCCCCAAAAAATGAGGGTTTAAATTGGAGAAAAACATAAAATGCCCTTTTTTACATTTTAGCATTACATTAGGATTTAAGTATGAATTTTTCTACAAATTTGTTTAAAGAAAAAGCCTCTTTTTACTATACTGTTACAATTTCTCTATTTTTTTTTAAAAAAATATATAATAATGGCAATAATAAGCAGAGGCTGATTTTTATTTATACTTTTTTTTATTTATATAATTTGTACATATATCAAAATTATTTAAACTTCAGGAGTTTTTTAAACATGGAGATATTTAGTTTTCATTGACATAATTTGGAACTATAACTTTTTTTTATTTTTTAAAAATATAATAAATAAATAATTTACTTTTTAACAAGTAGCAACAAACATAAATTAATTTTGTCATTGTTACAGATTTTGAGAAAATAGATTTGAAAGATCTGTCGGTGGTAGCAACTCTAGGGGTCGGAGGATTTGGCAGAGTGGAGTTGGTATCTAATAAGAAAGGAGAGGTTTACGCATTGAAGTGCATGAAGAAATCACACATAGTAGAAACACACCAGCAGACTCATGTCTTCAGTGAGAGGGACATTATGTTTGCAACCAGGAGCCATTTCGTTATAAGGTAATGCTCTGCTTTTAGAATTTTGTTTAGTTTATTTGTCTTATTTTCAACATAAGGAATAAGAGTGTTGATTGAGGTTATCTTACCTGCTTTGATTATTATTTTACGTGGAGCGACAGTTTCTTTGATTTCATAATAGTACATTACGTTTCTAGTGCGGAAAGTAGCATTTTGCTTGCGAGTGTGGGGTTTGCACCCGAGCGATAGTGAGGGTAGTAAAACCACACGAGCAATGCAAAATGCCGTTTTCGCACGAGTTGCGTACCGTACTTTATCTACGATTGTTAGATTTAAATAATAAATACAGAAAAAAATAAACTTCCTGTGTGTAAGTTCGTATTTCTCTTTTGATAAAGATGACATTAATTCATTAGTTGTATTTTGTGCTGAATTAATTATTTCGGGAGGAGTATTATTCTCCTCATATTCGTCATAATCATTTAAATCACTCATTGTTTTTCACAAAAAAAACTTGATATAAATAGTTACTTTTATCAAACAAACAGCAAATTAGTTTTTTAAATGTAAAAAAACACGCTAATCGTGCGTAAAGGTGATGAATTCTTCAGAATTATGAGACACGCATGCGCAATGAATACAAGTACGTAAAGAATCACTTTCTACGCATCTAAACAGAGATACAATGTTTATATTTCGTAACAATCGTAGATAAAAGTAATTGTTTAACTGAGATAAAATAATGATGTAAGAAAAAAGTTTTGACTAATTTGTGTATTATATGGTTTCCTCGCCTCCTATCATTAAGCCAAATCATATATGAGTGGAAACAAATGAATAATGAAATTTATTTGGAACAAATGAATGGGAAACAAATGCATAATGAAATTTATTTGGAACAGAATAATGAAATTTATTTGGAACAAATGAAGGGAAACAAATGAATAATGAAATTTATTTCAAAATATAACTGTTACCAAAAAACTTAGGATATGAACATTATTTTTAATTTCTAGCTAGGTCACATTTATTTTTATTCAATAAATGTGCATGTTCCTTCTGCAGGCTACTTAAAATAAACCATCCAACTTTCAAGATATGGTGGTTGGTGGTTGACAAAAATTTTGAACAACAGACCAACAGCCATGGAGCCTAAACTACTGATGCCGATTTTGACGAAATTTGGCATACATGTTCAGAAAAATCATATTCCTAGGCAAAATCTAGAAATGAATTTTAGCTCCAAATTTGGAGGTGTAAACCCCCAAAAACTCTGAAAAAAATGGGAAAAAAATTATTTCTCGAAAACAGTTCCGACAATTTTGATTAAAAAAAAAAATCTAAAATGTAGTTCATTTAAATACAAATCTAAAGATAAAAACCGCTTTCCCGGGAAAAATCTAGTTCCTGAGAAAATAGCTTTTAACGCAGACAGGGAGAGACCTGGTTGGATTCCCTGCCAAGAAGTTATTTTTATGATACATTTTGTTAAAATGTTCAATAATAATTATTAAAAAAAATATATAATAATTATATTTACCTACAAAAACTAATAAACGGAAAACACTGGGCTAAGTAATTAAGAACCCGTATACGAGTTTGTCTTAGTTTTCTCATGTTTAAAAAGGTTGTAATATTATAAAAACTTTTCCATTATCTTCCTGCATTTGCTTAATTCTTTTTAACTAACTAATTTCATCGTATTGCTATTTTTATTTGTATTTCAGGCTTTATCAAACTTACAGGGATTCAAAGTATGTTTACTTGTTGATGGAAGCTTGTCTTGGTGGTGAGGTTTGGAGTCTTCTCAGGGATAGGTAAACATTTTCGCTTTTATAAAAAAACCCATAAAAGTTTTGTAAATTTTTTATAATAAAAAATAATTGAATTTATTTTAGAAACGATAAAATTATATAACAATTCCTGAACTCATGTTAACAGGCTGGTTATGTGGGGGGGGGGGGGGGGTTGATGACCCTTTGTCAGAAATATAAAGAAAAGTGATTCAAGCTTCTAGAAAGTTTAATTACTAATCGTTGCAATACCTCTTCTTTTGTTGTTTTATTTTTAATCTTTTCCTAACAACATTCCTTATTCTTATGAATTTATCTTTATAATTTTATTATTTTTATATATTAAATTGAATTTATATATTTCATTCCATTGAACTTATTTAAATATGTGTTGTTTTTTTTAAAGTTTATGTCTGTATAATTTCAAATATTTTACACGACCATAAAATATTTTGTCGCAACCCTATTTTGGGTTGCGACCATAAGGTTGGGAAACGCTGATCTAAAGAGTTGAGAGATGTTCCACATTTATTTATAATAACATTGAATAAGTGTATAACGTAGCCATTCACCTGTCTTGTAATAACTTAATATTATTTATTCCATTTATCCACACAGTATTTGTGTCTTCTGTGGAGAAAAAAAAATTTAATGATTTTTTTTTTTAACCAATGAGAATTAGTTTGAATCTATTTTTGTTTTTATTGTATTTGTCCAGTAATTTGCATACTAAAATGAATGAAAATGGCATTAATATTGTTAATTGTTGATAATTTTCAGGGCATTTTTTGACGATTCGACAGCTTGTTTTTACACATCCTGCGTAATTGAAGCTATAGAATATCTTCACCTGAGAAACATTGTTTACAGAGATTTAAAACCAGAAAACTTACTCCTTGATAGTATAGGATATGTCAAAGTGGTAAGTTATTTTGTAATATCAATTCATTATCATCTATTTCTAAATCATGGTTTTTAATAGAGTAGCGATTAAAAACTTTAGTCCAAAATGGGAAATTGAAATGGGGGAAGGGGGTGTATAGCTATTGCAGCCCCTATGGGAATGGGGGGGGGGGAGGGTCTGGGGGCCCTTCCCCATCCGTTTCAGACATCAGGGAACATTTCTGGCTCCATGTTGGTCTGTTTTAAATTTGGATGCTTGGTCATAATTAGCCTGTTGTTGGTCATCTGACTAGCCCCAGATTAATTTCAACTGTCTCCAAAACTTAAATTTTGCAAAATTGTTGCTTTAATTCTTGTAAAAATCAAAACAATTTTGACAGATTTAAAAAACAGGGGGTAAATTAAATAAATAGGTTTTAAAAGCTTTGAATCATTAGAATATACAAAATAGGACGTGAGGAGGGTGTGTTCCATCATAATTGGAAGACTATTTAAAACAGTGTTATTGCTATTTTTATTTCTATCAATAGTAACTTTGGTGACGAAGGAGTCTTACCTCTTTGGGGACAATTTAAATATGTTCAAGTTCAAAAATTGGTTGCAGAAGAGAGCTCTTTTAAACATCTCAGCTACTTTACTTAATATCTCTTTTTCTCATTGTTTTCAGGTTGACTTTGGATTTGCCAAACGTCTTTCTTCTACAAGCGGTAAAACATGGACTTTCTGCGGCACTCCCGAGTATGTTGCACCTGAAGTCATTCTAAACAAGGGCCATGACAAAGCCGTCGACTACTGGGCTATTGGCATATTGATTTATGAACTGCTAACTGGACTGTGAGTAAATATTCCTTTATTAGTCTTATAATTGTCCTAAATGTATTTGTATCTGACTATACAAATACTTCTCATGATATTGCTACAAGAATAAATGAAGTGTTAAGTAGATTAGAGTTGTTGGTCCAATTGATAAAGGTATTATCACTAAACAACCACAGGAGGAAAATTATCAAATAATAAAAAAATCAAATAATTTAAATGTACACCTCCTACATACTCCTACCTTCCTGTTACAAGTGTAACGTTTTTTGTAACGCTTTTCAAGTTTATGTGCCAAAGTCAAGACATGAAAATGTCAAAATTACTTAGTTTGTTTAAACTGATTAATTTTTCTTGAAGTTATCTCTTCCTGTTGTAAGTTCACTTACCTCTCTAAATCTGTCTTTCCCATCAGTGACAGTACTTGGTCTTATTTTGATTAACTATCTCTCTTCAATTGGCGCTCGCTCCATTTACAAATGATGTGACAATACATATCATTTGCAGACTTGGTGATTAGGGCACTTCTTTAGATTGTTACTCCTATTATAAAAAAAACAGAGGGGAGTAACAATCTAAAGAAGGGATACGGAATGTTCTTCTTTAGACTGTTACTCCCCTTATAAAAACAGAAGTGGGATATTCCTTTTTCCCAAAGTACATTGGACTAAACATCCCTTTGTCTTAATAGTTATTTAGTCAGTCATTTATATTCTAAATAAACATAGGCGAGTAGCAATCTAAAGAAGTACCGTGATTAGGTCATTACCTGGAAGTGGAAGACTTTAATATATTACATTATGCACCCAGGGTTTTTTTTTTATTACTGTCTCCTTAACCGGATTAAAGAATTATATGGATAGCACATACCCTTACTTTAGCCCTCTCTACTTTGAAGAGCTCTGTTATTTCCAATGATGTGCTTGATAAATTCATTTTCTTGTGCGTTTTTGGTTGTTTTTACTGGCCTTATATTACTTTGCTTTGTAAGTTTCATCGCACATTTCCGTTTCCCCAATTTTTAACCACTTCCTGTGATTCAATCTTCCCCAAATTTTGCACATAGATACAACTAAGGTGAAGAATACAGAAACCAAAAAAAAAAAGTTGAAAATAAGACCAGTTTTGAAAAATTGCATTTTTATATTAAATTTATTTTTAATTAATATTTTCTTGTAAACACTCTTTTATATTATATATATTGTTGTTGTTTTTATACAGACCTCCATTTACAAGCAATGATCCAATGAAGACGTACAATCTTATTCTGAAAGGAATCGAAAGTGTTGGGTTTCCACGACAAGTTACCAGAACAGCACAGAACCTGATCAAGAAACTCTGCAGGGATGTACCCGGTGAGAGATTGGGTTGTCACAATGTCTCTGAAATCAAGAAACACAAGTAAGATTAATCAAAATCTAAACTGTTAAAGTCTCTATTAAATATTCAAATGTTGGGATTCAATATTTTATCCTGCAACTCTAATGCATATGTTTTGAAATTTGATAATCTGAGTTATTTTCTGTAAATGTACTTACGTGAAGTTTGTACTATGTCCATAAATATGTATTTTTTATGAATGAGAAAATTAATAAAATAAATTTTTATTAATCAATGAGGTACACCCTTCTAAATTTCATGAGAGAATCTACAGATGGTTGTTGAGGTGTAAATTATGAATGAAAAACACTAATTCATTATGCGAGACGTTTCGACCCTTAAATTAAGGTCATCTTCAGTCGTTTATTTGAAAATAGTGTCATAGATGTTGGTATTTATCATATAAAAGAATTTCTAACTCCATAGGAGAGGGTCATTTAAAAAATCTAAATTTAAAATAAAATAAGTCAAAAGACTTCTACCAACTTGAAAAAATTACTAGTTCATTACAGACTGATATATAAAATTTAACAAAAAGGAACATGTGTAACATTAATTAAACAAGATTTAAAATATTTTTGAACATAAGTAATTAAAGCTTGAAGTCCATACTTATGTTCAAAAATATTTTAAATCTTGTTTAATTAATGTTACACATGTTCCTTTTTGTTAAATTTTATATATCAGTCTGTAATGAACTAGTAATTTTTTCAAGTTGGTAGAAGTCTTTTGACTTATTTTATTTTAAATTTAGATTTTTTAAATGACCCTCTCCTATGGAGTTAGAAATTCTTTTATATGATAAATACCAACATCTATGACACTATTTTAAAATAAACGACTGAAGATGACCTTAATTTAAGGGTCGAAACGTCTCGCATAATGAATTAGTGTTTTTCATTCATAATTTACACCTCAACAACCATCTGTAGATTCTCTCATGTATTTTTTATTTTTATGGTTTTTTGCATAAACCTTATGATTGGCATTTGTAACCAGTTAGTTGCCACTTATATAAGTTGCTACCCATTTATATGGCGATGCTGGGTCAACACCAAGCAGGTGAGCCCGATTTGGGAATTGAATTCTGTGGTCACCCATCCAAATGTTGACCACACTCGATGCTGCTTAACTTTGTTGATAGGCCAGCCTACTCTCTTCTATCCGGGGTACAGAGGCCCCCCTCTAAATTAATAAATAGATCCTATTTTATGTATAAGTCAATGTGGTTTCAGATGGTTTCAAGGATTTGACTGGGAAGGCCTCCGATCAAGAACCATGGTACCTCCAATTATTCCAAAGGTATTTATTTCAGCAAGTTCTCTAGTTCTCGTTAACTTAGAATTATGGAAGAGAGAAAAATTACACTCCACCACTAGGATTTGAACCTGAACGTTTTGATTACCGGTCCATTACTCTACCAAATAAGCTAAACTGAAAAAATGATTCTCCTTTGTCCAAGGCAATAGACTAGTCCCAATTAATTGAAAAAGTACTTTTAATTTTTTATTATCTCTGTTTTGTCACCCTTTAAAAATTACACAAATGGTTCCCAAAGAATCCTGAATTCTCTAATATAAGTTCTTATTAACATTAATTACTTTTTAATAGCAGTAAACACTGATCATTAAATACTATCTTCTGATATTAATAATAATAAATAACGTTTAAGGTTTATGCTAACGTTTCGCTAAATTTATTAGCATCATCAGAGCAAATAGACAAAGTATAACATAATAATTATATAGATGTTGACTCTAAGACTTGTTATAATAGAATGAATGAATTATAATGAATAGAATTATAATCATTCATTCTATTATAACATGTCTTAGAGTCAACATCTATATAATGTTTATGTTATACTTTGTCTATTTGCTCTGATGATGCTAATAAATTTAGCAAACCTTGAAATTGACAGCATATCTCGCTAACCCTACCTTCTTATAATAAATAGCATACTTTCTCTCAAAAGTTTAATTATAATAACAATTATTTTATTTCTTTCATAAGACGTTTCAACCCTTTTAATGGTCATCTTCTGCCATAGTTTTAATTAAATAGTGGTGTAATGAGTTAAAAAAAAATTGTTTATTTATTATCTTCATAAGGGAGAGTTTTGATGATAAATAAATATTAAAAATTAACAATTTTCATTAAAACAATACTTTGTTTTACTCGTAAAAGAAATTCCCATGAAAAAGCGAACGTCTTATAAAAGAAACAAAATAATAATAATTATTATTATTATTACACCTAATTCATACATTCGCAAAACAATTATATTTTTTCAATAGAAAGGTGTTAATCTTAACGTTTTATTTAGTTATGAAGTCAACAAGGAATTTATCAAAGGTTGATTTCTTTTTTAAATAAAGTACCGTATTACTTGGCATACAAGCCCCACTTTGTAAGCTTTAAATTTTAAGATGCACCTTAAATTTGTACGTTAAAAATTTAAATAAAAAGTGTGGCTTAAATTCAAACTAATACTGTAATCTTTGAAGTAGCAAAAATGAGGTATCTATTAAAAAAGTTTTGTTTCTTTGTTCAGTCCATCCGAGGACATGCTGTATGTATTCCAATTCAACATTCTATACTTACATTTTATCATTGATTTTAAGCAGAGAGAAATAAATAATATTAGCAATAAATTGTCTGAACAAAAGTAGTCTTAAATACACTCTCTCTTTTTTTCCAATTTTTATTGGTAATTTTCATTTAAATAGACATTTTTAGTTGCTATACTTGGTTTATAAGTTCATATTTTTGACTATCTATATAGTAAAATGAATCCGCCTCATCTACCAACCTTTTGTATAGATTTGGAACTAGATGGCAAATTTTTGGTCTTTTAACTGTACGCTAACTGTACGTAAAAATTACATACGGTATTTTAGCTGTACGCTAACTGTACGTAAAAATTACGTACGGTTTTAGTTAAATGTGAATCACAGAAAAACTGTAAACCACACAATCTCCACTCTTTAGCAGTGCTTCGTCTAGACCTTCCTGTTGAAGTACATTCTCACTTCAGTCTCACCCGATGCGTTAGTGAGGATTGACAATTATTTTTCATTAAGTCACCAAGTAAATATTACGTATAGTTAGGCTTAAAGAGATATAAATTTCCACAAATAAATATAATAAATAAACACAAAAAGTAATAAATAAACACAAAAAATACTAAATTAACACAAAAAATAATAAATAAACACATAATCAATAAAAATAAATAAATAATAACAAAATAAAAATAATAAAAAATATTAAAAATGTAATAAATTAATAAATGAACATGATAAACACATAAGTAATAAATAAACACCAAACAAATATAAATAATAAATAAAAATAAAAATGTTTGCTAAATATTAACTTAGATTCGTGATAACTACTGCGTGTACGTAAAAAATACGTAGGTTAGCGTTAAGCACAGAAAAAATAATGTTAGCGTTTAAGGGTTAAAAGTTTCCATGGAAGAGTTTGAGAAAAATTACCCGTTTACTGAATTTGAGATGTCCATCTTTTTATTTCATCTTCTGTTCTTGTGTTTACTTTCTTTGTAGTTTGGTTTGCATTTTCTTTGAGTTTCTTTAAGAGGTGGCCTTAGAGGTAGAGATCTGTATGAATAAATCCTCGTAGCTTCAAAAATGAATCCTGTGTTTTTTAAATTTTGTAACATATGGTTCATTGTTCATTTCCTTTCATTTTACTAGTGCAATGTTGCATTAAATGTACCTGATGCATAAATAGAATAATAAATCAATTTCAGGCTTTAAAATCACCTGATAGGTTGCCAATTACGTAAAAAAAAAAAAAAAAATCCTTTTTTTTTTATTCCGGGGGCTTTTACACCTGAAGACGCAGGCCACTTAGGTGGGCCCATTGAACAAACCCGTATTAGGGACCGAAATCTTCACACTCGTGTGAAGATATGATCGTCAACCATGACTCCCCCTCCTAGTTGTATTACAACCAGGAGTGTCATCATCATGGTTTCCAGGCCGAAACCTGGTGGTGCCACTCTTTCGAGGAGCTTCCCATTTGTCTAAACAATGCTGGGTGGACATTGAGTGGGGGGCCTGGTCCGGGAATCGAACCCAGAGCTGTGGTCACCTTCTGACCCGGCTCGATATTTTTTTGTCTCTCACTTATTGTTTTTATTTTTTTTCACATTTCTATGAATCTCTGTTCTCAAGGAGTGATTTTAGAATTGTCCAAATTTTCAAGAAAATTACGTCATAAAATGATAGAGGCCAGGGAGGGGGATGTTTAAGTTACCTTAAAGGCAACATCTACAGATCTTATACATTTTAATCATCCATCTAAGAAAAGGGATGGATAAACTGAACCATATTTTTCTCTTGAAGCTACCAATTTGATTCATGCAGAAAGACAGAATGGTAATTTGCTTATTGCTAACCTGCTGAAGAATGTGTTAAAAACAACTCCAGGGAATATAAACGAAGTATTTGATTCGGTAGATGAACATTATTATTATTATTTTATTTTATTATTATTATTATTTTTTTTTTTTTGAGGAGGGACTAATAAATACTATTATGATATATTAAAAATAAAAATTAATATATAAAAATATGTGTATTTTCAGATCGTGGGTCCAACAGATACATCGAATTTCGACAAATTCCCAAAAGAAGAGAAAATACCTCCAGACGAATTATCCAACTGGGACGCCAATTTTTGATTTTACCTTGTTGTTATTTTTATTAATAATTTAAAATGTATAATTGTTACAAATAAATTTAATTTTTTTAATATCTTAATACAAATTTTTATATGCGGTTAAAAATTGAAAGTGTTTTTAAGTTGTATCCTGGCTTCATTACACTTTTTTTATTTTTAATTATGTGGTTTTTTTTTTTTTTTTATTCTCCTAAAAATCTTAACATTAAAAAGTAAAATGCATTTAGAAGACAATAAAGATATTGTCTGAAGAATAAGAGCGCAAGTGGAGTTGATGTCTATAGAATTATAAAATATAACGTAACGTCTCTACAAAATGAAGGTTTAATTTTCAAAACTAACTTTCAGCCATCATCAGTGCATCAGTAGTAAAGGAAAAACAAGATGTAAAGGAAAAACCCTTCAAGATATTTTTATGAAACTTGACAGATGTCTTACTAACTCCGATGTCTAAAATTTCCAATAATATTAGTTTTCAAATTTCAAAATGGCAGCCATTTAAAATTTTAATAGTAAAATTCCATGAAAACCAATAGGTATGAAGAAATTTTGCATGAGACAAAAGTTGTAGAACTTTTTAATGCAAATCTAACGATACCGATTAAAATAGGTTCTTAAATAAAGAAATGACGATTACTTTAATGTTCACAATGTAGTAGTAGTAGTAGTAAGGTTCGGGTAGGACGAACCACTTGTTGGAACCTAGCAATTAGGCCTTCATTCGGGCCCTTTTACTAGCCCTGTGCTACAGAGTTCCAGCCACTTCACACCATCATACCTCTGTACATTGTACCGCCGAAGTGAGTATGATGTGATCATTAGTGAGCCATGTAAATCAGAGTATCACGGCGAGGGATTGAACCCCGACCTCCTGATCCATTGATGGCTGAGCAGACGTGGTTTAACCCACACGGCCACGCTAGCTCCCCCACACTGTAACTCAACATCACGTTTAAATGTGCTAATAAAGAAAACCTCCCCCAAATAAAATTAAAGAGAAAAATTAATAAAACTTAAAATGAAATTCAAATAGTTAAGATGATTTTTTAAAACAATAATACAGTAGAACCTCTATAAGAAGTGTCTCAAGGAGATTAGGGAAACAGTCTTGTTATCAAGGTGCTCTTTTTGTTGAGGGTCGTGTTATCAAGGTTATTTTGGCTATCAGTTGTGTTATCGAGATTAATAGGCAGGGTTTTCAAGTCTAGACCTGTTCAAGGTCGACCCATTCCTGTATAGAGTCACGTTATAGAGGTTGACTTCTCAAAACGACTTGTTATAGAGGTTCTGAGTTACGTTGTGAATTGGAACAAATCCGTGTTATTGAGGTTGTTTGGATAATAATAGTCGTGTTATAGAGGTTAATTTAACATTATGTGTTATGGCAATCTCAAGGGGATTTGAAAATTCCACTTTTAATTGAGGTTGTCGTGTTATTGAGGGTCGTGTAAGCGAGGTTCTACTGTATAAGAATTGTACTAATAATTTGTAAAACACAGAAATTAAAATAATTGTCATGTCTTCACTTATGAACCGATTTCAATAATTAAGGTATCGTTAACTGTATTCTCAATAGAAAACAGAATATTTTATATCTAACTAGCTTAAAGCTTATTATAAACTTATATTTGGAAGTTGTAGAGCAACTAATGATTTAAGGGTAAGCACCTCAAAAAAAAGTTAATTTGTATAATGTGTTAGCGAATCCATTTCAAATATTGATGGGGATCATATAAATAAAGTAGGAAAATAATAAAATTTTGGAAACGTAACAAGTGATTGTGGTTTTTAAGATTTCTCGGTTGAGCGGAGCCGAAAGCCTAAGGGAGCTGTAGTTCAAGATAAGTAAGTTAATATAACGCAGAGTTGGTTCAGAGAAGTTATATTAGATCCAATATAATAAGACTTTGATAATACATTTCATGTAAACGCTTTTTAAATTTCTATATCCCTCCAAGTTCTAAGAAATTCTCCATAGAATTGGCTTATAATATCTTCATAGTCTGAACTTTCATTTGCTTATACAGTAGAGCACATGTGGGCAACCCCCGGCCCGCGGGCCAGATCCGGCCCGTGGCATGTTTCGATCCGGCCCGCGGACATGCAAAAATGTAGTCCATTCCAACTGGTTATTTTTTTAGAGTAAAATTCCCTATTGGTTTCCTTTTTGGAAACCAATAACTAAACATCGAAATAACAGTTCAAACGTTCAAAAATTAGAAAAATTAAAATTTCTGGAATACTTAGAATGCTCACTCACTATTTCCTAGAAAAACTCTTGGAGGCTGTCAAATCTCACAAAAACTTCATCTTTCAATACCCTTTCGAACGGTATAATCAACATTGCGATTCCATATCGATTTCATGGAGAAATTCAAGTTCGAATGAAAAACAAAAACGTCACCTACAATACTTTAAGTAGGTCTGACACCTACCAAAATGCTGGGGTGGAACGAGAAAAAGCCACAACAATTTTTTCAAATGGGAATTTAATTCATAATACATTTTAATAGAAAACCCTTTTGGTTAAGAAAGATTAGATATATCTGTAATAATATTATGATAATTTATTATGTCGTATGTAATTTATATAGTATTTCTATAATGTGTATCACTTTTTTTTAAATCATATACTACTCGAAATTCCAACTTTGTTTTATTTTAATAAATCCCAATCATAAAATCATTGAAAACCATGGCAATGAACGTTAACACAAAGGATCTCACAGGAGAATTTTTTACTATTTTGAAAAATACTAATTCGTACTTCCAAGTTTCCTTTCAAAACCAGGTCATTTTAAAACTCCCATGACATTAAATATCTTATACCCAATTGTGATATTCACCATTCATGCTTATTCAATATCTGGCGCAAAGATCACAGTATTTTTTTACATACGGTATTCTACAGACCTACCCCCCCCCCCCCCCCCCCCTAAGGATTTTTGAATAGATATTTTGATCCGGCCCGCGACTCGGAGGAACCGTGACAATCCGGCTCCAAACGAGAAAAGGTTGCCCATGCCTGCAGTAGAGTCTCGCTTATCCGGACCCCGCTAGTGCGGACATCCGTATAATTAATTCATTTGATATTCCGACAGGTTACAGGTTAACTTAAATAGTGTTTTACCTATACGTTGTACAAGCATGCTTTGGAGACTTATCAAAGTAAGATGATAAAAACCTCTGTCAATAGTTTTACCCTATTAAAGCTTGTTTTAAAGACTTTTAAAACTGATTCCGTTTAATCCGGACTTTCGGTAATCCGGACTGGGTCCGGTCCCGTCAAACCCAGATTAGCGAGACTCTACTGTAACATCTTTAATTATAAGATACTTATAATTAATTTACTTATAAATTATTTAATTTACTTATAAAATATAACTTAATAGCCAATTAATGGAGAGTCAGCTGATGTCTAATTATACTATAAATAGTAAAATAAACTTAATATAAAATTGTCAAAAATATTTACAAATTATTAAAGGAAAATGTATAGTGTAATTATATAACTCTTTGAAACAAGGATATAAGAATAAATTAAAATAATTATAAAAGAATAATAAAATGCTATTGATAAATATTTATTTTATTTCTCATGTACTTGGATAAAAATATAATACAAATTTTGTAAATATAAATATATAAATTAATTTTTTGTACAAATTATTCACTTTTTTTATTTAAAAATGCATGATTTTTTACCTCATATTTCTTCCTCATGAAAAATAAATTAAAAAATTGTGAAAAGTTCTTAGAAATAAAAAAAAAGTTATAGAGAATTAAATATTTGTTTAATTCAAACAATAAAAATTTACTTAGTTGAATTTTAAAATTTGTTTTGTTAATATTTAAATTACAATGTATCGTCATAAACATAGTATATAAGTTGATGTGTTGAGAATTTGGAATTATTCATTGTCAGTTGTCGTTTAAAGCCAGTTTGATAAGTAAATAAGTGGACGATGAAGAGTTTACTTGCTTTATGCTTTGTATTGGTAAGTTTTTATTTTATTTTTACTGTGCTGATCAAGAGAGCGCTATGTTATCAGGGTTGTGTATTGAGATGGCCATACACGTTGGGGTATACCTATCTGGCAAACCAAAGCTAATAAGTTATAATACCTCACACACTTTAGTTTACCTGTCAGGTCTGCCGTAATTTGTTAAAAGGCCTTAACTCCAACTTTTTTCTAAATTCATTTTTTTTAGCGTTTTTAGAATCTATCTAAAAAAAAATACACCTATATGTAGGGTTACCATACGTCCGGATTTCGTCCGGACTGTCCGGATTTGAAACAACTGTCCGGATTTGAGAAATGTCCGGATTTTAAGAAAAATCAGAAATTTAAATGGGCTTCCTTAACAAAAGAAGAAACCCCAAAAACTCATGAGAAATAGAAATAAATATTTGAAGCATTTTCTAGAAGAAACGTCTCTTTTTTTAATATATTTAAAATAGTAGAATTCGCCTTGTGTCTGCCTAGTACTTATAGGCTCCCACTGAACGTATTTTTTCAATGATGGGGTCTATTTGGACGCTTGAAAGAGAAAGATTATCTCTGTCAGTTGTAAAAGAGCTTCTCAATATTAAAGCAAATTCTATTATCACATGCTCAGAATTCCACGACAAAATCAAAAATGGCCACAAGCCTTTTCTAAGGAAAATTGATGGACCCAGCAAATACTAGCTAAAGTGGAATATGATATGAATAAATACGTATTTATATTAATAATTAGGTAAATATTAATATATAAATAAATATTATAAAATATTGTATTAATAAATTTATATATATAATGTAATTGTATATTTGTAACTTATTTATTTTCCCAATTTAAAAAAATATATATATATATATACATCTTTTTTGCAATTTTTCCTCTGACCCCCCCCCCCCCCCCCCTTGAGTTCCCTCTGTCCGGATCTGGCCTTCATAAATTATGGTAACCCTACCTATATGTTATTAGAAAGCCCTAAAACCAATACAGTGATGAGTTATATTTAAATTTATATTGGCCCTAACTCCAGTTTGAGGTTGTTTTTGATAAAAGAAGGCCCTATGTAACAAATAAATGCTAAAAACACTCTAAATCCTCATAGATTTGTTTTATGCAATGCTATTATTTAAGGTTTGTAAACGTGATAATTATAAAGATTAAAAAGCCCTAACTCCCTTATGGTGCCTTTCCGTGGGCTAATTTTGACAATCCATCAATAAATTTCATTCTAATCAGACTAGTAGTTAAAACATGAGCTTTCACAAAAATATTACTGGATGGAAAAACATGAGACTTAAAAACGAAGAATTTTTGAATTTGGAGACAAAAAACTAGTTTTTCAGAATGATCATTCGAAATGCTTCCATTGCCTTCGGTAAACTTGAAAGTAGTTATTAAAAAGTGTAAACGTTTTCTTTTTTGTTATTAGGTGATACCTGTGTCGTTTCAGCAAAAAACTGTGACGTAAGTTTTTCATATATTTATTTTATCAATTTAAAAAGTTACAGCAAGTTGGCAGCAAATTTATCTTTTTTACTTTTAATTTATGTAAAATCCCTTTGGCTAAAATGTTCTGTCCGTACTATAGATATTATTTTATAATAAAGTTTATTAAAAAGTGTATTAACAAAAAATTATTCATTAAGAATATATTGAAAGTAAAATTTCAATTTGTAGGAACAAAGGAGAAATTAAAAAATATAAAATATTTTTAAGAATAAATTAAAAGTACAATTTTAACTAATAGAAGAAGAACATAAAAAAGGAAAGAAGGCATATAAAATAATAATTTACTTTTTTCTGTTAAGCCCTTTTTCTGAACTTCTATTTATTTTACAGCTTGGACATTTTTTATTGTTTTGTGCTGAACACTACAAGTTAATACAAAACTGAATAGACTTATTATTTTATTTATTTTTAAATAATTGACAGCCTATATTCGTAAAAAATTAAATATAATTTATTATGTTTATACTGTAAAAACAGACTTTATTTTGGTTATTAGAATAACAAAAAATTTTCTATTTTAAAAGAAAATTGTATGCTATCTAAATATAATGCGGCTATAAATTAAAATTAGATTGCTGCATGCAGAAAAATTACAATTTTTGTGTCGCAAAATGTACAGTATAATGAAGGCTGAACTGAAGGGGATGATATCCTTAGTGAAACAGTACATTTGTATGATTTAAACATTTGAAAAGTTGACATTCCTTTGTCAAAAAAATATGTTTGAGTGAGGCACCACCATCTTTTCTATAAACCGCCTCATATTCTTCAGTTTTACCCATAATGAAACGCCTATTTTTTAGAGTTATACCTCCAAGTATACTTTTTTTTAAGAAGTAGTTTTGCTGCTGACTTATATTATTACAAATATAATTACAGGTGCACCAAGCCTGGTATCTATCCGTTAGGAAGGGGCAATAGATTTCAGATCTGCAGAGAGGATGCTGATGGCAAATTGACGACTCAATTTGGCCAATGTGATCACCTCAGTGTATTTGATCCGGAATTAAAGCAATGTGTTCTTGCAGTAAGTCTCACTATTCATTTTCTATTACAAGTTTATCAAAAATTAAATTTCCCTGTTCTGAGAACCATCGTCAAAAAAATACAAATCGTCAATCTCATTAATGGATTACATACAAGATATCAACTGGATACAATTCAGAATTAAGTATAGAAGCAATTGAGTTTAACTGTACATAGACATTACAGAACAACGGGCACAAATAAATAGGAAATATTATGTTGTAGATGAAGATTTAAATTAAATTAAATCGGTCATCCAATAATTAAAATAAGAAGAGATTGAGGGGAGAACAAATCAGTTATTGACAGTGACAGTGAATTGAACTGCCAATGACAAAAGAGGTGACAAGGATAAGATTTAAAGATTTAAAATCGTAACTCTATAACAAATAGACTGACAATTGGTGTGGCACATAGCTTCCTTGCATCCTATCATGTACTTTATTGATTTTATGCTTTTGCAAGCCATTATTGTCAAATTTGTTTAATTTTTTCCCCCGTTTTTTTAAATCTGTCAAAATTGATTTGGGTTTTTTTTTACATGAATTTAAGTATCAATTTAGCAAAAGTTAAAGAGCACAGACGTTTGAAATTAATCTGAGGCTACCTGCGGGTTACTTTCAATAAACTTTAAAAGTTTCATACAAATCAGATAAGTACTTTTGAAGGTACAGGTGTAAATAAATCTATGTTCGTGTGCATGTGGAAGAGAAACAAATAAGCGCAGAAGGTTGAAACTTATATGGGACCAACAATGAGCTAATTATGACCTACCATTCAAATTTCATTAAAATCGGACGTTTAGTTTTTAAGATATGTTAGTTCACAAAAATTTAGCAACAGGCTGACAGACAGACATGGAACCAAAAATGTTCCCTGATGTCTGAAACGGATTTCTGTCATGGAATTTTTGAAATTGGATACATGAAATATTTTTGTTCTTCAAAACTATCATGCAGCTTCTGTTACCTTCAGTAAGCTTGGAAGCAAAAATCACAGTACTTTGATTCATTTTACTATGAATAATAGACACATCTTAGATTGTTACTCCCCATGTTTTTTTAGAATATAAATGGACATAATTATTTAAAGATTACTTTGTATAAATAAATAATAAGATTAAGACAAAGGGATGTTTAGTCAAATGTACTCTGGGACAAAGGAACATCACACTTTTATAAGGGGAGGATTCTTGTCATAATTGTAGATAAATTTCATTTTATTTTTAATAAAAGCTGTATTTTATTGGTTATTTCATTAATTTATTATTTTATTTTTTTTACAGAAGACAAAACTGTCAGTAAGAAATTTTGGTAGTGGTGAAAAATGTTACAACAGAGGATACTCTTGTGGTGACTGTAACACTCTTAACTATTGTTGGGATCGAGGAAATGGCTATGAAATAGTTGCGACCAAAAAATGTCCTAACAACCAATTCTGCTCTGCTTACAGCAATTCCTGTGTCCGAACCATCATACCTCAGTGTAAAGCTGAATACACATACAACTGTAACTACATGGGTCTCTTCCCTGATCCTTATAAGTGTGGAGTAAGTATCTAGTAAAGTGGTCAGATTCTCATGCTAAAATGTAATTGAACAAAAGCTGAATAATCATAGAGCATACTAAATGTAATTGCTGGACCATCAATCTGAGTGGTACCTACATACATCAGTGTTGACGGTACTTGATATCACTTAAATTTGATCAAAGATAACAATACTTTATATCAAAGAGCTCTGATTGAACTTGGGTATATCTTGGAATATAGCTGATGATACTTAATTGGTTATAACCATGGTACAACAGCAAATAGAGGGCTTATATCAGTGCTCGATTTGAGGCGGAACGGCGTTCTGGGACCTCTCTTTGTGATAAATAAAAAATAAACTTATCGGCACTTACATTTTTTTTAAATCGTTAGTTAAAATTTTGTTTGTCATAAGAGTGACTACAAATTTGATTAAGGACATCATGTATTAAACTGGCAAATATAAATATTTTTTCCCCTAATACAAAGAATATCTTTTTTGTTGAGATTATACTACAAAATTATGATAACCTAAAACAACATAGGTTTTTTTAATGGCAGGGATCGTATTAAATAAGTACTGTGCAGAGACGCTGTGCCGAAACTCACCCTGGGCGAGTGAGACAGGGAATGTTTCGTTGATTTCATTATTTGTATAAACCTAATTACCTATTTATTTATTGAGAGTATTATAACAACACGTGACATGCTAATCAAGAAATTGTTTATAAAAAATACTACTTAAAATTATATAAGTTTCCACACGAAACCCACCTGATTGTAGTGTGGGCTTATGTATGTTTAAAACTGGTTAAAATGCTGTTTTTGAATGTTAATTTTTCAAAATTTTCCTTCTATAGGGGGGGGGGGGGGGGGGAGAGGTAAGGTTCTAGTTCCGGCACCTCAATTTCTAGAAATCGAGCACTGACAAAAATTATATAAGTTATAGATGACAATGGAATGTGTTGTTCCGTCAGCAGTATAAAGCATACACACCTACATAACCATTTTTTTGGGCTACTTAAGATAAGCATCTACTGCTATGCTTGGGGAACAGTTGGTGGGATTAATTAAGGAATTACCATTATGATCTGTTTTGATTGCAGTCCTACTACTTCTGTGAGCATGCCGGTGCCGAACCTGTGTCCATGGAGTGCCCACCTGATCAATACTACGATCCTCTCTACACAGAATGTGTCAAGTACGAAGTTGACAACCAACCTCCATGTCCACCTATGAGACAATGCAGTTCCGACAATACGGTATTCAATTATTTTAATTTAAAAATCATTCCTTGGCACAGATAAGTTCTGGAACTTGTGACAAGTTCCGAACAAATTAATTAGTTTTATAACAAATAATGGATATTTATAAAAGTTCCACAAAATGTTAATATTTTACTGATATGTTGGTCTCATCAGTATGCCTGTCTGAAGCTGCAAAAAAAGTTGCATATTGAAAAGGAATAATCATAGTCATAAAATAATACAGAAACTGAAGTAAATTAAAATATTAGAAATAGGGGAATATGGCTTAATGGATGGTGGCGAGACCAGGAAGGAGAGCGGTTACTGCATAATGGAGTCTTCTTTTTAAGGAACTCATTTTAATTTTCCTTATTTTATAAGGTTTTTAGACTAAAACCATATTTGATTATTTAAACTCCAAGAGATGCACATCCTGGAATATTTTTAAAATAATAGCATGAAATTCTGTAGAAGTAACTACAAATATTTAAAAACCATACAATTGCCTATGGTTTTTTCTCTGCAATAATATGAAATGCTTTTTAATGTTTGCCTAGCTTAATGAAGGGTGCTGAGTGTACTTTTGAAGGACTACTAACAATTTATTTTTGCATTTTGGTGGTGACAGTGTCTTGAATGGTTGAGTTCCCAATACTAGAAGTTTTTTAACTGTTTAACATTGTTTAACTCCTATTTAACGTTATTAATTAATGATTTACAGATGTTTGCGCTTGAAAGGAACCCTAACATCTACTACATCTGTATTCTGATGAATCAAGAATACGCAACAAGAGTGTTCCGCTGTCCAAGAGATCTTGTGTTTAATGGACAGTTCTGCATCCAAAAGAATTCAACATTATATGACCCCGGACAATAATTGGACTTCTCAATGAGATCATCATTGCAAAAGAAAATTGTATAACCTATGTTAAAAACTTTTCATTAAAATGAATTAAAACATATAACATTCTTTATTTGATGAAACAACTTATATTTTTAATTATTGCTTTTTGAAAAGTTTATAAACATTTAATGATATTTTCTCATTTATGAATATGAACGATGTATAGAGAGAAAGTACTGGGCTGACATAATATTTTTCTTCCGAGTTTACAGAACATAACGGAAGCTATGTGATCGTTCTGAAAAACAAAAATATTTGGAATTTAAAAAATTCCAAGACAGAAATCCGTTTCAGACATCAGGGAACACTTTTAGTACTGTGTCTGTCTGTTGCTCAAATTTTGGCAAACCATCATATCTTAAATACTACATGACCAATTTTAATGAAATTTCTATTTTAGGTCATAATTAGCCCATTGTTGGTCCCATATTAGTTTCAACCTTCTGCTCTCATTTATTTCTCTTTAACATGCGCACTAACATACATTTATATACACATAAATCTTCAAAAGTACTCATCTGATTTTTTATGAAATTTTTATGGTTCGTCACAAGTAGCCTGCAGATTGTCCTAGATTAATTTCAATTCGCATTTGAGTCATAAACAATACACATAAACTGTTGTCAGTTCTTCGACAAATATTTTGAACTACATTCCTCAAGACTGACGATCATGGGCTGTGTGTGCAATTGACAGTCCCTGGTCTATAAATGTCTCTGCCTGCAGGCAGATTTGTTTGTGTAAGTGGTGCTTTGAGTTTGTATTCTACAGTTCTTCAAACACAGGAATTAGACTGCAGTAACACATGGTAAGTCTGTGGGCTGCTTTAGACTAGCGATGCAAAGTAATTTTGAGGCTATAAACAAACTAAATGTACTGCTAACTAAAAATATACCTGTTGGCTATAACAGTATTATTTTAGGAGAAAGACAGTATCTAAATCCTATGAGATATTACATTTCTAATTTTTTTTTTTTTTTTTTTTGGTTTATAATCAACAAGCCCTTAGGCTGGTGGCAACAGGCTAAATTTTATAATTAGAAAATAAAATAAAATTTAGGTAAATTAACTTAGATAAGTTATTATATCTATTTAAAGACCAACTAATCAAAACAAACAGTTATTTTTATTGGAATAAATGTGGTTACCTTAGCTCAGCAATATAAAATCATTTTGAGGTGTGTCGTCTGGACACTACTTGATTAATTTTCAATTAATTTAAATTCTATAATGATCACAAATCAGATATTACAGGATGGATAAAATAAATAATATCTAGCACCTCTTTACAACATTCTACTTTTGAGGGTTTGTACGAAACCTGCCTCTTATTTGATTATTATTACAGTAGAGTCTCGCTAATCCGGGTTTGACGGGACCGGACCCAGTCCGGATTACCGAAAGTCCGGATTAAACGGAATCAGTTTTAAAGTGTCTATAAAACAAGTTTTAGTAGGGTAAAACTATTAAAATCTATGTTTTTATCGTAAAAATTACTTTTATTAGTCTCCAAAACATGCTTGTACAACGTAGGTCCACTATTTAAGTTAAGAGCTGTTCTGTCACCAGTCCGAATATCAAATAAATTAAAATAAAATAACAATCTACTACGCAGGTGGCAGGTATAGATGGGACTTCCTGAGAAGAACTTCCTGTGTTCCGATATGAAATTCGAGGGACGATAATCATTTCACAAAAACTTTGAGACATTAGACATTGGCGGCTTGGCGAAATTTCTTGGAACTGCGTTGAGCCGCCGCTATATGTTTCTTAAAACCCTCTCCCTATCTCAGTCACATAAAATTGTATTTATTGGAATACACTACCTTTATATCTTCCGCCCCTTATATTTCTATGGAACCGAAACAGATTTATCGATGTTCTTACTTATTCCTAATTATTCTAAATCTGTTTATTTTTAACAAAAATACCGGGTATTCCTCGTATTAGAACGTTGGAATATACACCTGTAAACTATACTAGGAACAATTTTATACATTTTTAATAGACAATAAAAGTAGAAACTCCAATTATCTTAATTATTCATAAATCTGAACAGGCCCTGATTCCAATTTGTACATAGTTTTAGGCCCGTCCGGATTAAATGGATGTCCGGACTAGCGGGGACCGGATAAGCGAGACTCTACTGTATTATTCTTTTCTTTTTTTTTCTTGGTTGACATGGATATTTCCATAATAAAAAAAAAATACTAAAAATAAAAGTTCAAATAAATAAAAATCAATGTTTATTATTCACATTTTAATGATATATAAATAAAGTATTTACATTTAAAATAAATTACTTTTTAGATGTAAAGTAACATAATAATATAAAATAGTAAACTCTAGATCAATAACTTATACCAAGATAGGTAAAATAATACAAAAATTATGAATTGTTTTATTTTATATAGAGGGTGTATCCAAAAATAACACAAGATTTCTTGGACAGTGGAACACTCTTGGAGCATTTTCTTGATTCATCCGAATCCAGATGTAGTAGATGTTAGTAATTCTTTCAAGCGCCAACATCTGTCAATCAGCAAATAATAATGATAAATAGGAGTAAAGCAATCTTAAATTTTAAAAAGTAAGTCTAAGTGATTTAGCCCAACATTGATCTTTTTAATACTCACATCTATATACTCATTTGGTTATACACATAGGTTCATGAAAATCGACAAAAATGGCCAACAAATTAAGAGTGCCGAATTCTTAAGAGCTGATTGCTAATCAAGTCTCTTTTAAGCAAGGCATTATTTGGGCAATGCAAGGAACGAAATTGTGTTTTCCAAGCCAGATAAAAAGTTAAAATGAGGTTAGTTTCGCCTATTTTTTATTTTTGGTTTCCATGCAGCCCCAGTAAAATTTTCAAAAAAATAAAAAGTGGCAAAACATGGTTTATTTTGTTAGGGTTGATAGCAAATCAAGTGTCCTTTATTCCTTTTTTCCTAGAACATCTTTTATAAGACAAGTTAGAATGAGTTCCTTGTAGTTTTAAATTCTTTAGAAGTTCGGACAAATAAGGAAATAAAAATCTCACTTTTGCAAAATTTGATCCCTTCTTGGATCATTCTCAAGCTGCCTACCTAAAAGGCTAGGCGATTACATCTATGATGACTTTTATAAGGCAAAATAAGGAGACAACTTTCATGAAAATCTTTAAAAAAAGGAGTTCTGGGGCCGATAGATGAGAAAGAAAAGGTAATTTTAATGTACTAAATCCCTTGGAAATTTGTTAAAAATTAAGAGGAAAAACATGACTCATTTAGTCTGGCTTGAAGAGCTAATTGCAAAATAAGAATCCTTTTTCTTTCCTTTGGCCCGAAAATGCCTTCTATGAGACCAAAGAGGGACAACATTTTTTAATGCTCTTTTTTTAAAAATCTTAAGAAGTTTAAGGACTGATAACGATAAAGAAATTGTGTTGATTATCAGCTCTTTAAGCCAGACGCAATAAGCCATGTACTAATTCTTTTTATGTTTTGTCCATTTTTTGACTATTTCCGTGGGTTATATTAGCCCGTGAAAATTGTTAAGCATTCACTTTGACGGGCACGAAGAGCTGATGACAAATTGAGTTTTCTTTATTAATCTCAACCTGAAAACGCCTTACATGAGGCAAAATAGACATAACTTTTTTTAAAATGAATTTAGGTGTCAAAAGCACAGAATAAATGTGCCACAATTAGGCACTTTTTATTTTTGTCCAATTTTAGGCACTTCTTTAGATTGTTACTCCCCTTATAAAAATACAGAGGGGAGTAACAATCTAAAGAAAGTGTACGGAAAGTTCTTCTTTAGATTGTTACTCCCCTTAAGGCGGGTTTACACGATCCAAGTAGACTTGGACCAAGTAATTTTGATCAAATCTAATTGGTCAAAGTGAAATGAAATTTTGATGCAGTGTTTACACGATCCAAGTATACTTGGTCTAAGTAGGGGAACTTGTCAAAAAAACCATTTAGAAGCAAAGGAATAAAAACAAAAATTTAAAAGAAATAAAAGCTGTCAATAACCTTCTTATAAACAAATCTGTCACAACTTTTCTCATTTTTGACAGTTTTCTTGTCATAATCATATGGTTGACGCCATCCAAGTCTACTTAGATCAAATAACGTCTAACTCAACTTGGATGTCCAAGTTGACTTTGATATCCTGTTTACACGATCCAAGTAGCGTCAAAATAAAGTCAAAACTGATTTGGTCCAAGTCAACTTGGATCGTGTAGACGCGGCTTTATAAAAAAAAGAAAATTTAATTCATTTCAAAACAAATCTAAGGAAATGTTAAAAATTGCAGATCATGTCTTTTGAGTTAGTTCATTATTATGACTAACTTATTATTATGACTTTATAATTGTTTTTTAATTATTCATTTAGATAAACAGGTGGTAGTTATACAGAGCACTTCTTTAGATTGTTACTCTCCTAATAAAAAAACAGAGGGGAGTAACAATCTTAAGAAGGTGTATAAGGAGGCTTCTTCTTTAGACTGTCACACTCCCCTAATAAAAACTAAGTGTGATATTCCTTTGTCTCAACGCACATTGGACTAAACATACCTTTATCTCGATACTTATTTAGTCAAAGTCATTTATATTAAAAAATAACACAGGGGAGTAACAATCTAAAGAAGTACCCATTATTAGGGTCCGTAGGCAAAACCAAGGACCATTATATTTTCCTGCGTGTGTCTGTCCGTCCGTCCTCTCGCGTGCTCTCACGGCTACACCTTTCGTCCGATCACTTTGAAATTTGGCATATATGTGTCTTGTACCTGCCCACATATTTTAAAAATATAGCGACTTAAAAAAAAATATTAAAAAAAAAAAATTAGGGTAAAAAAACTTAAGGGTTAAATTTTTTTTATTTTTTTTCGACACCGTGAGGGGTATCATATGAAAGGGTACGTCGAGCTGATTACAAAAATATATAATTCTTTGGATGTAACTTTGATAGGGCGAGGGTAGGCAAGTTTGAAGTGGGTGTGAAACGTCCCCCCCCCCCCCCCTTTATCTCCCTTATGTGAAGTGCAAGAAATCTGAAAAAATTCCTGAACATTCTTCGACCAAAAGTAAAGATACCACTTTTTGGAAATTTCGAAAAAAATATTATTTTATTTTTTATTGACAAAATACGTTTTTTTTTTTATAATTATGGACTTTTCGATGTATTTATATGGTTGTAGTCCGGTTCAGTGGCAAAAAAATACTTTATCAGAGTGTGTTTTGAGAATATCAGACCCTTAGAATGGTTCAAAGTAAGCTTTTTAGCATTTTAAAAAAACACTGTTTATACACTTTACAGTTAAACACTATAAAGTGTGGCCTAAGGACCCTCGCTGTGTGCTGACTAGCACACACTTGACCTGTTTATTAATAATTTCTAATTCTACCTATTTCTATTATGGGTTACAACCGGTTAAAATTGTAAAAAAAAAATGGCGAAAAAAAATTCACCCAATTGAATAAACAGATTTATATTCTAGTTTTATTCAATAAATAATTTTATTGATCGATAAAGGTAAATAACTTTTTAGTTACATGAAAACTTGCTTTAGAGCTGACACCCCAAATCATCCCAACAGCTTAAAGTGGTATTATGAACTCCCTTGTTCATGAATTGTCAGTACCTTCACCCACTGAGACTCGGTCAGTAACTGAAGACCTTAATGATCTCTTCTTATGCCTACCATAGATTATTTTTTCAAATATATCCTCAAAAGATAAAAGTATACAAGTTTATGATGTAATTCACAAACTATAATAAAACATTCAATATTCCATCTCTTAAAATCTTGTTTGTTATATCCATAAATTAAATCAATACTGAATAAGATTCAAAGACTTAATCAGTTCATGATCATTTTTTTGTTGATAAGCAGATTAAATTGATCAAGAATTGACTTCCAGAAGCAAAAATCCAGACTTCTATATGGATTAGAAGTTTTTAATTTAAAAATAAAATAGGAAAACACAGGATAAAAAGAGGAATAGGTATAAATACAGGAATTTAAAAAATAAATGTAAACAATAATTTAATGAATATTAATATTATTATTTCTTTTCATTTTTTTTTTTTTTTTTTTTTTTAATTATTTTTAATTAAATATATTATATCCCTTTGCTTTAATGTTTTTTTTTTGTTTTGTTTTTTTTGCGGCAGCATAATTATTTATTATTTTTTTAAAATTTAATTTAGTTACAAATAATAGTAGTTTAGTCTATAAGTTACAAGGGTTTTGAAGCTGCTAGCTGACTAGTGCCCTAGAAATTGATTCATTATACAAAATAATTAAATAATAATAAAAACAAAAAATTAAATAAATAATAATAAATATAGTACTTAACATCTTTTTTTTTCTTGTTATAAATCAAAAATTTAAATACACAATGGTTTTTCTTTTATACATAAATATTATTATTTTTCATTTTTATTTTGGTTATTTCTTCATGGGGGAAAAGGAGACAAAAAAAAATAAATTAAATTTTGTAACAATTAATAAAAGTTCAGTTTTACAATTACATAATTTTGTTTTTCAGTCGACACTTAAATAAAATATATCATAATCTGGGAATATAACACTTAAAATGCTTGAATAATCCAATTAAACAAAAAATACTAAAAAAAAAACTAATACTTATTTATTAACAAGACTGGAAATAATATCTAAGATTATATAATAGTACACATAAACATTATATTACATACATAACCTTAAAAGTCAAACAACTAATATAACCTCATCCTTTTCAAGAAGAGGTTATATTTTAGATGCCTACACAATAGTGAAGCAACTATCATAACCATGACTTCATGCAGAGGAGGTTATATTACTTGCATAAACATAGTAAACAAGTCTTAGGATAAGTATAACACTTTATTTGTTATAAGAAGAGGTTATTTTAGATATATAACCTTAGTATATAAACAACTATTATAACCTTCTCCTTTTCAAAAGAAGGTTATATTATTTGACTCATTATAACCTTACTTACTTTTATCCCAGTCTAGTTTCTTGTAATTCACAGTCTTATTTGGATAATTGGATCTTAGAATTTGTAAAATGATCATCCCCTGATAATGATATAAATTATTTAAATGAATGTTAATAAATCAAAATAAGATAGTTGTAGTAAAATTGTATCTTATTTTCACTGAGTTCTTTACATTATAGTGTTGAAACCTTAAAATAAACTGACAAATATTTTGGAGGAAAAAATAAATAAATGCACCCATGATATTAAAAATGAATGCAATGAAAGCATAAGTTTTGCCTAAATAATAAGTTAAATTAACTAATACATTTTTTTTCTTTGAGTTAAGAAGCTATGTAAAATAATATATTCAAAAAACAAATATCAGAAGTTCTTTTTACATTATAAGAAAATTATTCCTGCCTTACGTTACATTTTATAATTTTACTTTTTGACAAATTTACAAATGTTTAAAAATACAAATGGAAAGATAAATAAAAATAATTTAATATAATGAAGATAAAATTGAGAGAAGATAAATAAAATATATATATTTAAAAAAAAGTAAAATAAATAATAAATTAAAGATTGTTTAAATTCATTTATTTATTTTTGTTTGTTATAAAATGGTAATTAATGACTTCTAAAGTTTAGTCAATGATGACCATTTATAATATGTGAATTAAAAAAAAAAAAAATGGAAAAAAGCTGTATTTGAATGTCAATTAGTGGTAATTTACCATTTTATGAAAACTAAGGGGTATACAGTAATTAGTGGAAGGGACTTAAAAACTGGTTAAAAACAATTTAGAAATGAAATATATGTTATTTTTTAAAAAATTGACTGCTATATATTAATATACCAAACATAAAAATTATCATAAGATAAGATAAAATTTTTAAAAAATTCTAAAATTCGATATTTGAACGGAAATTTATTACACATATGTGTAAAAGAGAGATAAAGGTTCTTTTATTCTAATAACACCTTTTGTTACGGAGATATAATCTCTCTTATTTATAAGAGAGATAATGTTCCTTGTTAAGATCAAATATGGACAAAATAAAATATTTCTGAGATAATTTGGAATATTTCTTTTAGTGCACAAAAAGCAAATTTATCTCTCCTATATGTAAAGAGAGATAAAGACTTTTAATTATATAACACTTTTAGAATTAGAGACATAATCTCTCCTACATATAGGAGAGATATTGTTTCCTTTTGGGTTTGATTATAAAAATATTTTTTAAAAAAAGATTAAATTTTAAAAAAAATAATAAGGTGTAAACAACAGCATTATTTTAAACAAAGGGGCAAAAAAAATAAGATAAAAATGTTTAAAATACCTTCTTTTTAAAATAAAATTGTGATAATAGTTTGATACATACAGTAATTAAAAGGTGATAATCTACAGTTATTATTATTTTTTTTTTTTTTCTTTAAATTTAAAATCTATCTGTAACATTGAAGAAAAAAAATGAAAAATGCACGAAAGAAAAAGAGACTTACGAAAGAAAAAGAAATAGCGCAGAAGTTCAGACAGAGTTTTAAAATCGCACAAGTTTTTTTCTTTGTAACTCTTAACATTGATTCATCCTTTTTTAAACTTCAATTAACTGTAAATAACTATGTAGTTAAAACACGAAAATGCACAAAAAAGTAATTTTTGATGATAAGATTTCTAGGTCTTTATTTAGTTCTTCTGCAAAATGAAGACATTTAATAATCTGTTTTAAAGAGTATTTCTGAAATAAAAATATTAATATAAATAAATGAGAATAATCCATTATTATTATTATTTTTTAAAAAGTGTATTTAAATGGATTTGTTATCTTTCATTTTTAATTTTTAATAAAAAAATAATATAAATTTGTCAAAAATAAAATTTAAAATGCCAATCTCCAATAATATTTCGTTTGTAATTTGAATTAAACAAAAAATAAATAAAAAATTAAAGACTAAAAAAAAAAATTATAAAAATAATAATTACAAACTATGGTGTCTTAAATAGTCAACAAAATATCACAATTAACCATTAAATTCTATAAAAAAAAATTGAAATGCTTCCATCGTAATAATCTTATTTTTTTTCTTTACATTTTGTTAACAAATATTATTATTGTTTGTATTTCTTTAAATAAAATAATAATAATAAAAAAATAGAATGGAAAAAAATACAATAATAATAATAATAATAAAAAATATTTGATTAGCTTCAAAATAATGTGTTTTTTTTATGTTTAATTAAAAGAGGAACATTAGTAATAAAGTTATAAATTAATTTGCAGACAATTTGCAGTCATGCCAATACAATATAATAATATAATCTCGACATTAAAACCAACAAAAATATTTTTTTAATTTCTGTTTTTTATTTTGTCTTCTTTTTTAATGGCTGTAAAAAAATTAAATTATTTTGTGTCAATATTACAAAATAATAATAATAATATAAATTTCAATATTTTAAATTAATTTGATTTTTTGAGTAGAAAAAAATTTTAAATATTTTTTTTTTATATCAATTGAAAAACAAAAATGAAATGTTTTAGTCTTATGTATACTGAGGCAATGGAAAATCAAATAAAAAAATATTTGAAGATGATCAATTATTGAATTGTTTGATGATGGAAATTGATCATAATTTAAAAATTTTAATAAATAACTAAAATAATTATTTTATCTCCTTTCTTTCTTTATGTTTTAATAGAACAACATTATTACACGATAGATTTTTTTTTTTTTTTTTTTAAAGGAAACGGACCGTAAAATTACATCATTACAGGATAGAACAGGAAATGGAACATAAAATTACATCATTACAGGATAGAACAGGAAACGGAACATAAAATTACATCATTACAGGATAGAACAGGAAACGGAACATAAAATTACATCATTACAGGATAGAACAGGAAACGGAACATAAAATTACATCATTACAGGATAGAACAGGAAACGGAACATAACATTACATCATTACAGGATAGAACAGGAAACGGTAGAATTTTTACAGTCAATAGAACAACCTTACATCATCACAGGCAATAGGAACAACACAATATTAAATCATTACAGGATGATGAAAGGATCAGTTATTTAAAAATGTTCATTAAATGTGACTATTACTGTAGAATTTACGCATTTAGTGATAAATTTCTCCAAATACAGCTCGAAATTTCTATCAATAAATTATGAAAAAAAAAGTTAATTATTTTAATTTGCTTTAAGAAATTTTAAAATCGTATCGCCTCAGTATACAAAAATTGAGCAAAGCCAAAAAAAAAATATTATCCAAGGTAAAATAAATAAAAATCCGAAATTTAATCAAGTCCATTTTTTTATCATCTTTCATAATCATTTAACTTTTTAGTTTGTGTACATAAAAAATTAGATTTTTTTTTTCTTTTGCTAAAAAATAAAATAATAATAATAAATTCAAAAAGTTATACATAAGAAACAAAATATTATAAATGTTGGTATTTTTATTTTGGTTATTAAAAAATTATAATAAAATAAAAATTGAGGGCTAAAAAAAAATCAATAAATAAATAAATAGATTACATATAAATATAACATTTGTTTTGTCAGAAGAAAAAATACGGATTTGAAAATGCTTAAAAAAAAAAAAAAAAACGAATAAATTATCAAACTATCTTTGGTACACTCTGTACAAAGCTTGGTTAAATTTTCTAATGCTTTTAAATATTTGGGGGGGGGGGGGAAGGGGGGTATATAATTTACAGAAAAAAATACTGCCATGAAGAAGGGAGAGGGAAAATAAGGGTCAATATATACATAACAAAAAATGAAAAATTTGTGAATCTTAAGTCATAATTAATTACATTTTTTTATATTTTTTTGTTTGTTTGTATAATAAATTAGGAACCAAGTTTTAATAATAATAATATTAATTTACAAAAACTAAATTTAACGGAGAGTTAACGCGAAAAATAGTATAAACTTTTTTAATTTTTTTTTTTTCACTTATTTTTTGTTCTTTTTTTAAATAACTACTAATACAAAATAAAAATTATTATTAAATATATTACAGAAATAATAATAATATAATAGTAAAGAAAATAATGAGGGAGGGGGAGAAAATTACAAAATACCAAAAAAATTATTTAAAAAAAAAAAAAAAACGAAAATGGTATAGATTTTCCGCTGAGCTAGAGTTACTCAAGGAAAACTAATATGTACACGTCCTTATTTACAATAGATTTTTTTTCTTATTTAGTTTAATAAATTATGAATACATAAGTTATTAAATAATAAATTTAAAAAAAATATAATAACAATAACTTTTTTTCATATCTCAAACAAATTTAAATGAGAATCAGAAAGTATTTAACTTTCTCGTGTCCCATATCAAAAGTAATAAATAAATAATAATAATAATAAAATAAACTAGAAAGTCAGATATAACAACAAGGCAAAATTAAAAAGAAAAAAAAAAGAAAGTTTTTTGTGTGGAATGTTTTTATATAAATATATATAATATAATCCAGACATGTTATAGTTTGAGAATGGGAGGAAAAAAAGAAAAAAAAAAAAATATTAGACAGGAGTTAGTATGGTTGAAGGGTCGATTGGGACGATGTGGTGCGGTCGTTGCTACGGTGGATTGTGAAGTTGTTCTAGTTTAAGCGAATGTTGAGGTTGCTGTACAGATTGTTGGTGATGATGCGCATCGGACCGGTGTTCCGATGAATAGAGGGATGTCGTCGCATATTGGTGATCACCCTGACCCATTTTGGTTCTCGGATGTTCTCTCGACTCTATTGACTGTAATCACAAATAATAAAAAACCGATTAAATAACATCCAGGTAAAATTTTATAAATATAGTTTGAAACAAATGTATTAGTAATTTGTTCTCCCAAGGAAAAAATATTGGAAGTACTATATTTTAGTATTCAGCATGAACTGCAAAATATTTCAGCAGTCTATGAGTTTTAGGCCTAGTTCACACCAGAGCACTAAGATATTTATCGCAGAAGCATTAGATACAAAATTTTTATCCTAAGATAAGTGAGGTTCATACTGCAGTGATAAGACATGTGCCAGCGATGAAATCTAGCAGGAGGTGTTTATTCAGTAATCATGAGTTCGTATTCGAATAAGGGTGAAGTTATTGAGAACTGTTGGTATTTTATTCAACAGAAGAGAAAACAATAGGTGCATTCATATAATTTAATTAATGTGAAACACAGTTCAGCCGTAGTTAAAAAGAGAGCTGTCTCAGCATCTAAATTTCATGAGGTGCATTAGCTGAGTCCAGAATGTTTTCAGTTCTTATGTTAACTTATATCAAGTTATCTAGAGAAGAAGAGCACTTTAGGTGTCTTATGAGTTGACATAAGAACTGAAAACATTCTGGACTCATACGATGCACATCATGAAATTTAGATGATGAAACAGCTTTCTTTTAACTGCAGCTGAACTGTATAAATTCAGAATAGCTATTTCGCCAGCAGAAAAATCGCTTATTACTTTAAGCCAAGTCCTCACTCTTTGAATTTGCCATCTTCAACCTTCGCAATATCGTACGGCACAGAAGGAAGAGACAAACAGGCCATGTCTCTTGTTGCCATGTATCTTACGGTAGATATCGTAATGGTACAGGTGTCAACTAATTTAGTCCTTCCTTCACGTTTTTATACATCTGAGCATTGCGAATCTTACATATATTGCACGCATATTGCTTACGATCGTATCATTACTTACGACCAAAAGATATGTATCATATCCCTCTGGTGTGAACCCAATCTTAGAGGGTTCATGAAATTACTGAAGTCCATTTGTTTAATTTACCCTTCAATTGATAAAAAAAAAAAAAAAAAAAAAAAAAAAAAAATGAGTTAGAAATGATCAAACTTACATGGAGATGTCTTAGAGGAATTTGGTGAACATCCCTCTTTGAAAAAGGACCTCTCCTTTCAACATCCACTGCATGATCAACCACACTGTAACAAATAAATATATATCAATTAGATAAGATAAAAAAACTCACAGTAATGTTAACTTAAGTTCAATAGATTTCACAAAGTCCACAATAAACTAGTTAAAAGCCAAAAAAAAAGAAGTTTCCAAAAAATAATATTTTCAATTATTAAATAATTCATTGAAAAATCTTAGAAATTAAAGCCAAATACATTCTTTGTAAAGAGGTTAATAGTTCATTGTATTTTCATTCTTTTTATGTAATAAATAAAAATGTAACAAAAAAAACAAAAACACGTGGAATACACAAAAGGTTCAATAAGGCGAAACGTTATAGAAGGGAATTCATTAAAGAAAATACATTAAAAATAAAACTATTTAATTATTCATTTTCTGGTAGTTAAACAGATTTAACGAATCCCAATTAAAAAAGAAAGAATAATAATGTTAACATCAAGAACAAGAAAGAAAAATAAGCATTTATAAAAGTTGTATTATAAAAGGTAGGTTTCAATTTTCTACTTAATGAACAATAGGGTTATAAAATAGAAGGTTGTTTTTTTTTTAATCAGTATAATACTAAAGTAAGATGTACAATACCGGTATCTAACCCCACTTTAAATTATCATTAGATGAAAATAAAACAGAAAGTGATTTTTTTTTTGTTAAAATTTCCACCAAAAAAAAAAGAAGAAATGAGAATATAATAAACGGGATTTAAAGTGTCTTTATCCGTTATGCATGCCGCAAAACTAAAGACCAAGAAAACTAAATTACAGCCTTCAAGAATAAACCAATTAAATAATTAAGGATTCTTTTTTTAAAAAAAGAGATTGAGGCAATAAAGAAGGGTTGGATCGAAAACGGGTTTTAATAAAAAAAAAAAGATATTAAAAACGTTTATTGCAATTAAAAATATTTCTGTAATTCACTATTGTGTTAGGCGATGTAGACGACATCTAACAGCTATTAATAGAACTACTTGATAGATATCTTAGTAAGATTAGTTACTAGATATGAAAGTAGAATGCGCTACTAAGCAAACATATTTTTTACTTTCTCATATTTGAGTAATGGCGCGAAAATTAATTTTTTTGAAAACCGAAAAAATGTGGAGGGGAGCCAATTGAGAGCACTGGATTTTGAATTCGAGAATATCGTGCCAACTGGGGAAATAAAAATGTCACTAGCCCCACCCCTCACACAGTCCTAGTGCATTTATTTATTTTTTTTCATTTAGGTTGGCAAAACTGAGTGTCAAAAGTTAATACTAATTGCAAAAAGAGTATAAACATTAAAAGGGTGAAAGCGTTGTTATTCCCTTCTCGCACTTATTAAAATATGAATATTACAGAAGTTATCTGTCTTTAAAGAATTGTTTATCTAAGAATTATATTACTGTGAAGATTTTAATTAGAGATAAGAATTAAAAAACAAAAAGAAACTGATAAGGTAGGTTACCTTATTTCAGCAGTGGCCTTATGCCTACGATGCCGATGCATGTAGACGATTATACATATAACTACAACTAGAAAAACAGCTAGCGTCGCTCCGCTGGCTATACTCGCAGTCTCCAGCATAACTTTCTGTCGCGTAGCTGTAAAAAAAAATAAAAATTAATTAATAAAAATAATAACAAATAAGAAAAAATAACAAGACAAAATTGTAGGTCAATAAAAGATTTTGCTTTCGAGCTTACCGAAAGTAACGGAAGCTCTGTGATCGTTCTGAAGAGCAACATTTTTTTGTCTCCGATTTCAAAAATTCCATAAAAAAAAATCCGTTTCAGATATCAGGGGAACATTTTTGGTTCTATGTCCGTCTATCGCTCAATTTTTGCGAACCATCATATCTCAAAAACTACTCGTCCGATTTTAATGAAATTTGGATGATAGGTCATAATTTGCCCATTGTTGGTCCCATAAATAGGACGCTAAGTCATACTAATTTGGCAGACTATTTATTTTGGTTTTAATAATCTAAGTATACATAAAACCATAACTAATCATTAACGTGGGAAGTGATAGAAAAAGTACTATACATCAGTGAAACAACTTTTGCAATATATTAAATATATATATATATATATATATATATATATATATATATATATATATATATATATATATATATATATATATACCTATAATGTCTTCACGCTTAACCGATTAGAAATCGGTTCGCAGAAGCACTAATTTACAACCACCGTGTACATTAAACAAATCTTCGCTTCTTTTTTGTTTAGTTTAACAAACAATAGATAATAATAAATATCTTTTTAAAAAAAAACTACAACATTGTCATGTAATATGTTACAAAAATACGGAAGAGATCACAACTAAATAGACGTAAATCTCGATAGATGTTAATTTACTCTCAAAAAGTCTAATATAATATAGAAATATAAAAAATTAAATAAAAGTTCCGATAAAAATCAAGATGATTAGTAAAAAAATAAAAAAATAAAATCATCTTATAATAAGAGAAACTAAAATAATAACCTTAAAAATTCATTTATAGATTAATCTATAATTAATTCAGAAAATAATTTAAAACAAATATATTTTTGATTGTAAAGTTGGTATTCTCATGCGATTATTATTAAAAGTAACATTAGTACGTAGAAATGACACGATAGCGCTGCATTTGTTTTGTTTATTTTTGTTATAAAAAGAGAAACAAATAATTAATATAATAAATATTAAAATTATTAATACTATTAATTATTAAGATATAACAAGTAAAATTCTTTACAACTTAAGTAAGAACTAATAGTTAAACGTTTAAATTATTGAATTAATTAAAATGTCTAAAGAAGTTGTGGATATGGCCGCACGACTGCGCTGCAATCGCTTTAAGAATAGGAGGTTATATTATATATTAACTTAAAGAAATTATTAATGTAATTAATATTAATTAAGTTATTAAAAATACTTAATTAAAAAAAGAAATAAAAAAACTAGTTACGATTTGTTCAAAGGACTTGTTACTTGTTTCGACAGACTGAACCTTGTTCGAGAGATCTTCGTTTTTTGATTTCGTGACATTAATTTTTATTTATTTTTATATATTTTGTTTTTGTTAATTTTCCGAATTTGTATTCATCCTTGGATCTTTTTAATATTATACAAATGTTTCTTCTTATATCCCGAGAATTTCTTTGCTGTAAAAACAACAGCAATATTTTTTGTTTTTGTTTTAAACGTAAAATAAATAAATTATGTTTTAAAGTACTTATAAACCGAATAATTAATTAAATTAATTATTTTTATTTTTTTTTTTTTTTAATATAATAATTATATTTATTAATTAATAAAAACATTTAAAAAAGTAGTAATAATAATTATTACTTACACACATAGGAGCCTTCGAGATCTTTGAACTCGCACCTTTGTCCCATATAACCTTCGGAACACCTGGAAAAAATAATTAGATTTTACATTAATTATATCATGATAATTCTTATATAAGTATCTTTATACATTAAAATCTTTATAAGAAGTTAAAAATTAATGTAAATAACAAAAATTATAATCTTAATACTATATCTTGGCTAGATAAGAATATCGATTGAAAGGAAGATGAAAATGTATGGTTTTATAATGAAAATTATACCATGAAGGCCAAAAACAAAATGATTTCTACTCGATGGCACCGAAAATGGAGGTTCCGTAATGTTGGCAGCCTTGGGGGTTTAATAGATTATATAGGGACATGTCGAAAAAAAAAAAAATGAATGCGAATATACCATGATCCGTAACTGTCATGACCTTCCGCGGTCTTAAGAAAAAACTAATAAGATTACATATATTCAAAAGACGAAGAAGTTTATAAAGATGCTTTTAGAGACAAAAGAAATCATGCTGATAGACGCATGAATGAGATGAGGAAATTATGAAGAGACCTAAATGATGTTTAAAAATAAAACATGGAATGAAGATGATGGAAGAATAATTAGAATGAAGAATTCTAAAAAAACATATTTAAAAAAAAAAGAGACGAAAAAAATTATGACAAATTATAAGTCGAAAATCAAGATGAGTGCCTCAAGATATGTGCAAAAATACAGACCTTATGATGGTAAAGAAGTTTGACATAAGAAAATTAGAGTGTAGAAGAATTAAAGAGAAGAGTTGAGAAGTTTGAAACACATAAGGAAATTAGAGTATACTCGTATAGAAGAATTAAAGAGAAGAGTTGAGAAGTTTGAAACACATAAGGAAATTAGAGTATACTCGTATAGAAGAATTAAAGAGAAGAGTTGAGAAGTTTGAAACACATAAGGAAATTAGAGTATACTCGTATAGAAGAATTAAAGAGAAGAGTTGAGAAGTTTGAAACACATAAGGAAATTAGAGTATACTCGTATAGAAGAATTAAAGAGAAGAGTTGAGAAGTTTGAAACACATAAGGAAATTAGAGTATACTCGTATAGAAGAATTAAAGAGAAGAGTTAAGTTAAAAAGTTTGAAACACATAAGGAAATTAGAGTATAGAAGAATTAAAGAGAAGAGTTAAGAAGTTTGCGTGCTTAACAATAAAGTATAATAAGAAATACTAGAAACAACTTTAAAGAAAATTCTAATTTAAGAAAAATTAAAAAGGCAACAAGGGAAAACTGAAAAATCCAAAAACATAAGAATCTGTTACAAGTATGAAGAGAAAACAAATTATAAAACATTTTACACGACACAGAGTGATGAAAAAACCTGAATATATACATAAATTACTAGTCTATATTTAGTAAAGTTGTCAGAAAAAATATAAATGTGAATCAAAAATTAAAGATTTGAATAGAAGGACCGATCCGAATCAGGAAAATATCCAAAGGAAAAACATGATCACAAAGGAATTCGTTTCGGAATTACCAATAGTTGAATTGCTATTGACTTAATAGCTAAACGTAGGAGGACTATTAGGTGGTCCGTTTTTCTTATAATAAACAGTAGAAAAAAATGTTTCTACAGTAAAAGAGAAATTTAACTGGTTCTACCCTTCAGAGCATTGAAAAGAATTGATATATATTCCACAGTGCTACGAGGGGGGAAAAAAGTTTTTAAACTATAAGGAGTCGGCGGACTGCGGTAGATGGTTCCCTTTGGCGGTGCGTGGAACACACCTGGGAACCTGCCTAGATGGAATGTCTTCTGAACGCCCCATATAACACGTTGGACGTTGAACGTGACCCCACATGCGCTGGGCAGGATTAGCAGCAGACAGGTAAGGCAAGGACCTCCGGAGTCATTGACAAACACCTACCAGAACAACTAAAAGGCGATTCCCACCTGAAGGGCTCAAGCACAACGAGCAATGAATATTCCGGTACAATAGAACCAAGGGTTCATAGTAACTAACTGACCTTGAAGGTCGGGAAGTAACAACATAGGTTGGGCTTCCAGGAAAAACCAATATATAACTGACTAATAGTGTTATTTTTCGGTGCAAGTAATGCTCACCAAAGAGCACAGAACATTAAGTAAAGTGAACAGCAACGAAAATGAAATATTATCAAAAAGCAAAATCAATAAACCCCATAACGGATTAACTCAAAGACATAATTAGAGAAAAACTGGACTTTCTAAAAACACACGTTTTCAAAAAGGACTTTCTAAAACTGTTTCAACTAAAAGCTTTATTCTTATGCTTAAATATTAGAGAGATTTAACTTGAAGCGTGACGAGGAACGTAAATTATATGGCGATTTGTTTATTCCGTGAGAATAAATTCAACTAAAAAAGTTATAAAAATAGTAATAAGTAATAACCGAACAGAAAAAAACTTCAAATTTAAATTTACTACCTTAAACCTAAGTGAAATTGTTTAACCATGCTCTAATTTAAAATACAAATGCCAATATGATTATACCTCTTTATGTAAAAAAATCAATTTATTAAGTAGATTTCGATATGTTTTATGTACAACCTGTAAATTCTTTAAAAAAATGATATTTTCATATAATATTACTATGAAAATTGAATACTCACTCGCAATTGTAAAGAACTGACTCTCCTATCTTGACCATGAAGCAAGTTGCTCCATTGAGACAGAAGTAGGAGTCGTAGCTCTCTGGACAGGGGTAGGTGTGGAATGTTACGTTAGGCCTGGCTGTAGTGGGACTAAGTGGTGTGGGACGCGGCTTGGGCGTGCTCCGTGAACTGCAACCCTCTGAAACAAATATAAATATAGATTCTATGTTAAATCAAATTTTGTTAAATATTAGCTGAGATTAGCAAGATAATAAAACTAACATTAAACAAATAGTAGACCAATGTATGATAAAAACATTTTTATGCACTTAAAAATTGTTTTTAGTATTAATACTTCCGAAAATCTGAAGATTTTACGATAAAAGCTTCGAAAAAAACCTAAAGAATATTCAAATATTCAAAAATTACAACATATTACAAATTGTTTTAACAAAAACAAATTTAATACTGATGGCTCGGAAATAAAGATGTACTAAGATTAAAATGAAACAAATGTTACTTATGATAAGTAATTAACGTAAAAAAAAAAAAATTTCTTTACATTAACCACTTATTTCACCAAATACCTATTTCAGTAGGTTTATCTTGTTGCTAAAGATGTTAGTCATATAAGTATCAAATTCCTAACTTAAAATAGAAGAAACTTAGCGAAACTACATAAAATATTATTTATTTTACACCAAATTCTTATTTGAAATCAAAGAAAAAAAAATTATATTATGAGACGCTAACAGTTCTAAATAAAGAACTGAATCTGTTTTGGCCCCTTTTAGAGCCTCAATAAGAACAAAAGACTCCCTACAAATGAGAGGCCATTAAAAGGGTTTTAGAGAAAAAATAATCTTATTATAGAATAAATAATAAGCGGAATATAACTAATGAAAGAGCATTGTATCGAAATAATTAATAATTATAACTATATAAATAATAAGAACTTATCAAGTTTTAAGTAATTAAACATCGACGAGAGGTAATTAAAGATTGGGTAATCACAGAAATAATATTTTTTTAATTAATATGATATTTGTGGATTAATTTTGATCAAAGAATGGCTGCAAAAAAGTAAAGGTCTCAAAAAAAGTAAAGTACTCCGGCAATTACGAAAAACGATTTTGTTGTGGTCCATAAATTAAAAATGGTTAAACGTTAATAAAAATATAGATTTTTAACTGTCTGTATTTTTCATTAAATTTTATTAAAATATAAAGCATATTTGAGAAAATTAATTTTTGGGCAAACAAAGAACAAATTGTGTTTTAAGAAAATGATATGTTGAGGAAAAAACAAGTTGATTAATTTAAGGCAGTTATTAATTATATTGTTAGTTTGACCTACATTCAATGTTCATCACAGAAAGCAAGGTTTGGTACATCCATTAAAAAAATTTAAAAAGTTGAGGATTTGATAATTAATAGAATTTTGAAATGATCAATTTAATCACTTAATTGAGGATTTGATAATAGAATGGCGAAGAGAATTTTGAAATGATCAAGTTAATTACTCAATTGAGGATGGTTTAATTGTGATTAGTAATGGGTCAAAGTCATTAATTGAGGATTTGATAATAGAATGGTAAAGAGAATTTTGAAATGATAAGTTAATTACTCAATTGAGGATGATTTAATTGTGATTAGTAATGCGTCAAATCATTAATTGAGGATTTGATAATAGAATGGTAAAGAGAATTTTTAAATGATCAAGTTAATCACTTAATTAAAGATAATTTAATTCTGATTAATAACGCGTCAAAGTTGAGGATTTGATAATAGAATAGTGAAGAGAATTTGGAAATGATCAAGTTCATTATTCAATTGAGGATAATTTAATTGTGATTCAGAAATACTTTTGAGTGTTTTTTTTTTTTTTTTTTTTTCCAGAAATATTATATAGGACAAAAAATATTATTTTGAGTATTTCTTTAAGAAGTTGAGGATTAATAGGAACAATAGTGGTAAATTTAATTGCAATTAATTACGTCATATTTCTAACCTACTTATGTATGATCTCCTAAATTAAGTTTAATAGATTAAAAAAAATAATATAAGGTTAACTGCTGTATTGTTTTTATGTAAAAACGGAGGATTTGACAAAAAAATTAACTTATAGATAATTTAATCAAAATTAAAACTGTGCTAATCTTGACCTACTTATGGATGTTTATTTTTATTCTGCGATTTATATTTTAAAATCAATAATAATTTAAGAAGTTGAGTGCTTCAAAATGTGATTTCTTCATATGAGATTTTAATTTTATATACTATATATATTTTTTTTTTCCAAAGCTGTTTCTGAAGGGAAATCAAAGTTGTTAGTATTCCATACTTACGGAGGTGCATTTCAGAGAGGAAGTGGTGCCGACTAAGACCGGTAGGAAACTGAACTAACAACTGGAAGAGTCCCAGGGACGAACCGTACTGAGCCCAGAACTGAACAATATGGCCGCCATTAGCATGACACTGGACAGACAAAGACCTGCTAACAAGTACCGCGCCTCTACCTCAAACCCCCCCTCCCCTAAACTAATAATAATATTAACTAACTACTTTTATTTTATTATTATATTATAGAGAAAAAAAAATACACAAACAAAAAAACAAAAACAAATAGCGCTTCCTGAAGACAAAAGGAAAAAAACAAAAAGGAGTAATACATTAAAAAAGACATCACAGACTTGTCTCAGGTTTTTGTTTTAATATATTTATTTCAAAATAAAAACTAAATAAAGAACGTGAACGCATCAACTAAAAATAAACTTGACTAATTTGTTTTATGTGCTTAAATATAAAATTCATTTAAAAAAAAAAAAAAAAAAAAAAAAAAAAATTACAAGAAAGTATAATTGTATTTCTTTTTTGGTAAAGATCAGATGAGAAGATGATAAAGAAAATTAGAGTTAGCGATGGTTCTTATAAAAAAGTTAGGAGAATTTAAAGTTATTCCTAGATGAATGTAATGTTAAAAAGGATCTTTAAGGATTAAGTTCTTTAGGCAATTAAAAGTGATTCCTAGATGAATGTAATGTTAAAAAGGGTCAAAGGATCTTTAAGAATTGAGTTCTTTTGGCAATTAAAAGTGATTCCTAGATGAATGTAATATTAAAAATGGTCAAAGGATCTTTAAGGATAAGTCCTTTAGGTAATTAAAAGTGATTCCTAGATGAATGTAATGTTAAAAAGGACCTAAGGATCTTTAAGGATTGAGTTCTTTTGGCAAATAAAAGTGATTCCTAGATGAATGTCATGTAAAAAAAGGATCTAAGGATCTTTAAGGATTGAGTTCTTTTGGCAATTAAAAGTGATTCCTAGATGAATGTAATGTTAAAAAGAATCTAAGGATCTTTAAGGATTGAGTTCTTTGGGCAATTAAAAGGAAGTCCTACGGGTAAGTCTCCAACATCATATAGACTCAACCCCTTAATATATTTGTTTCCTATAAATGTAATTTAAATTCTTCCTGAATCAGAACTGATGATGGGCTTGAAAAGGCCCATCATTATATAGGTAAATATTAGAAAAAATAATAGCATTTATTAAAATTTATTTGTTCCAATTTTTTTTTTTTTAAGTTAAGTCAAATAAACAAAAACCAAGACAGGAATAAATGTATGAAGTTTAATAAAAAAAACAACTTAATAATAATAAACTTTTGAACAACGAATACTTTGGGAAAACCCAACTTTAAATTTATCTTTCATATATTTTAAAATAAAAACTAACCTAAGAGTTTTAAATATTACGGGTACACACTGGAAGAATATTTAAACTTTTAAGAAAACAAAATTATAAATTACACACGGTGTACACTACCAATTTTTTTTTTTTTTTTTTTTTTACCTACGAAACTTCTTAGGCTTCGAAAATTGGTGTTTCCAAAAATAGAGAGATCCCTTAAAAATTATCAAAAAAAAAAGTTTCCTCCCCCGTTCAAGATGGGTAATATGTCTAAGAAGGGCATATGGCTGACGCTCTTAGTACCCCGTATGGCACGTAAAAATCCAACCCCAAAAACCACTTCACCTGTCCCCCCCCCCTTTTTCCTTAACAACCAGAAGGACGACACGTGCTACCGTGAAACCCTCGAAAAGACCGATTTTTCATAAAAACCTACAAAACCAAAAAAAAAAAAAGTTCATTTAGTCCCTCATCGGTCTTTATTGTTTGAAATAAGGTTCATTCCTTTTTTTGGTTGTGTCTATTCTTAAAATGTTTACGAAAAAAAAAAAATTAAGTAACAAAGAAAAATTAACCATGTTGAGAAAAAAAAAGGTATAAACAATTATTATTAAGAGACAAATTGTATAAAAATATATAAAAAAAATAAAATAAAGATGAAGCGACATATGGCAAGCCTTTCCTATAAGCACGCGTCTATTTTCAATCACTTTTACTTATTTTCTATGTTTTTTTTACACTTGGTTTGCAATGAAGCGAAACGTAAAAACCCTAAAGAAAATAATAGAAAAATAAAAAGTATCAACTTTAATTGATAATTGATTTTTTTAGAAAAAAAAAATCTATTTCGTGTAAGAAACTTAATTGTAATTTTTCACGGCTACAAACAATTTCCATGTGTCAAGGGCACTGGGTAATTAAAGGTATTTTTTTAATTAAACGTAAAACACTAATTTTCATCGTAGAAATACTCATTTTACAAAAAAAAAAAATAAAATAAAATAAAATCAGCAATTAAACTATAATTATTTAATGATGGAGAAACAAAAAAAAGGTGTCAATGAAAACAATAATATTATGAATAGATATCAAGAAAAAACAATAGAAAATTAAATTATCAAAGAAAAGTTTAGTCGAAAATTCATAATCAAATTATTATCAGTAGTAATTTTCTATTGGATGGTTTAAAATCTATCTTTAGAGTAACAATTAACCATTAAGAGAATAGTATAATTTAAGAACAAATATGATTGGTTGAAAGATTCCACCATTGAGCATTTAGGACGAGTAAAGAAAAAAATAGAGTAAAATAGATTAATTCTTATTAGACAACGCTAATTAATATCAATTAGGAAAAAACAAAACAGAAAAAGTGCAGACAATTTTCCGGAATCCAAACGATAAAAAGAAGTCAACCGATGAAATTATATTCTAAGAGATTTTTATTGGAAGATGGAATCTCATTATACAAAAAAATAACTAAATAAATAGCAAATAAAGATTAGAAAATGAGCAAAGTTTTTCAGAATTATTTTGAAAGAAAGATAATCCAATGAGTCTGATTTTGTACACTATTCATTTTTTTGAGAGAATACCAATGATCATTTTTGAAGTAGGTATACAATTATAACTGCAATTAACTTGATGGACAAAGGAGAAACAAGAAAAAAAATTGTTTTAAGGCGATTGGAAAATGAGTAACTAAAAAATTGTACATCATAGTTCAATCCATGAAGAATGATATGATTTTAATATGAACATGGGGGTCGTGAAGAATTATCATATGAGAATTGTTTAAGTACTCCATCTATATATTACGCTTAGAGATCAAGCAATGAGGAATCTTAGAAAGTTTAAACTGGACCAATCCATGTTAACTTTTGCTTGTTATTTGTTTTTATTGGAAGATGTTTAACCAATGAGAACAGCGGAAGGACAATAATATCATATCGATCATATGATTGTGAAAGATCTTCTTCTAATTGTAAAGATTTTTATTAGAACAAATATATATATATATATATATATATATATATATATATATATATATATATATATATATATATATATATATATATATATATATATATATATATATATATATATAATAAGAAGAGAGTATAATGAACGCACCTCTCGAATAAAAAAAAACTAGACTGTAATATAATTCGCCTTTTGACAAATAATTTAAATATTGATGGTAAAGTAAGGAGAATAAATCTGATTGGCTGTCCAACACAATGATATTTAACCAATGAAAACGGTGAACTAACGTAATTCAATCCGTGTTCAACCAATCAGACTGGTTTTCTTCAAGATGATTATGACTATATGTTAACTAATAAAAGCTTAAAAACTATAGAAGGCATCAATATCAAATTTCACATAAAAGAGTGAATGGGGTGTGAACGGTGAACGTATTTAAGACCTCTCGCTTGAACGAACCAGACATACTCGTATCCTTTTTATCCCCCCTACTTTCATCGCTTTCCAGATGATTCGTTCTTTTTTGATACCGGGCCCAAACTCGGAAGAAGAGGTAAAAATATTAAAAGAGAGACCACCGCAGACGTCGCGTCCCGTTCACTGCCAAGGTCGGAAGAAGAGGAGTAACATAAAGAAAACAAGGGGGGCAAAGACGGAACCCTCGAACATGCCTGGACAGTATCCAAACATCTCCAAGTACACAATAATATCATCTTTAGAACCGTAAATAAATATATTATATTTATTATTAAATATATTTTGCATGTTGTTCGAAAGAAACAAGTGCAATTAACTTGTCATCATATATATTTTTTTTTTTACTATAAGAAAAGCGCATTTCTTATTATTTTATTTTTTACTCAAGAAACGTCTAGGATGCATTCAAATTATTTTGGCATTTGACCATCAAAAAGGCCAATTTTAAAAGTTATGATTCACAGTCGAATGTTAATGTCTAATTGGGTTGGGGAATGACTAGTCGCAGGGGGTTTATATACACATATATATATATATATATATATATATATATATATATATATATATATATATATATATATATATATATATTATATTTTAAAATAAACGACACCTCCCGCCAACCTCTTGGTACCAACGGAATAAATATAAAAAAGGTGAACAGCCTGAGTAATATGCATTTAAAAATATAACTTTTCGTCTGTATTTCTCTTTGAAGTGCACTTGCCCCATCAAGTAGTCATTTTAATGAGTCCCATTATTAAATCATTCTAATTCCAAACATTATTATAAACATCTTAAGTCATTTACCCAAAACATTTCGCGCATAATATAGAAGACAACAAAAGTGCAATCAACTTTATAAATGATAAGTACTTATAATAATTCAGGGAAATATAGTAGCAATTTTAACAATTATTTTATTTTTAACTATTAATTTTATTCCTATAATTTAATATTTTTATACCTAAAGTTTCACCACTAATCATTTCTAGACCTATAAAACTATCTAGATATTATAGACCTATAAAACTATCTAGATATTATAGACCTATAAAACTATCTAGATATTATAGACCTATAAAACTATCTAGATATTATAGACCTATAAAACTATCTAGATATTATAGACCTATAAAACTATCTAGATATTATAGACCTATAAAACTATTTATACAACTGTTGCTCTACTAATATTTCTAACAAACGTTTAATTACCAATAATTGTATATATTTTTAAATTAATAATGAAACTATAACTTTTTCTACAATTTTCTACTAATACTTCTAATAAAAGTTAAATTACCAATAACTGTGTAACTTTCTAAATTAATAATGAAGCTATAACTATACGAGTATTTCTACTATTTTCTACTAATACTTCTAACAAACGTTTCATCGCAAATAATTGTATACATTTCTACATAAATAATGAATCTATAACTATCCCAAAATGTTTCTTGTCCACAACTATAGTACACTTAACAGAGATTTACACAAAATCAATTTTATCTTCTTTCAAAAAACCAACTTATAAATTTAACACGGAACAATTTATCGTTTAAATAATCGAGTTAGTATCCCAACTCACCTTGAAATTAATTGTTACTGCCAATCAAAGGCAACCACATTTATTTCCAATAAAAGTAAATGTTTGTTTTGATTTGTTGGTCTTTAAATAGATATAATAACTTATCTAAATTAATTTACTTAATATCTAATAAATTAATAATAATTATATAATCGAATAGTGTCTCGACTTCGACTCACCATGAAATGATTTGTTATTGTCAAGCTAAGGCAACCACATTTATTCCAATACAGTAAATGTTTGTTTTGATTTGTTAGTCTTTAAATAGATATAATAACTTATCTAAATTAATTTTCGTAATTTTAATTTTTTTTTCCTAATATAAAATTGAGCCCGTTACCACGGGCCTAAGGGCTCGTATAATTATATTTCCACAAATAACTTCTAAAAAATAACTTCTAAATAACGTTCGTTACACCTTTTTTCCAATAAATGCACCAATTTAAACATTTTAATCTTTGTCATCAATTACTGTAATACGAGTAACTCAAATTAATCAAATCTTACTGCTTACTATTATTGTTTATTATTTTGTTTTTTAAATATTATTCATATTATTTATTATTTTATTATTATTATCATTTTAATATTATTATTATTTTAATATTATTATCTTATAAACTTATATAGAGGTGGTTAGGTATAAACATTACAATAATTTCTCAGTCTTTTACATGGTAAATATGATGTTAACACTTTTGGTATTTTTTGTTAATTTAATATAGTTTAGCGCTTCCGTATTTTTAAAACGAACGATGACCAACAAGTTTTATCCTTAAATCCTTATTTATACATACAGCGTAACTGTACTATAATTATTATTTACAATGAATATCTACGTTATAAAAAAATAAAAAATGTATGTAGGTAGATCATTTTTATTTAAATCAACACAATATAAGCGGCAACATTCATTTTTTAAAAAACAATTTCATTATTATTTTCCTTACTTCCCACTGTATTATATATATATATATATATATACTCACACACAATTTAAAATAAATACATAGACTGAATAGATAAACATAATGGCTTAATACATTTGATTTGATCAATGATTTATTTTTTATTTTTATATATTTCATTTAAAGTAGCCACGATGTAATCAATTACACATATTGATAAATATAATATATATATATATATATATATATATATATATATATTGATTATAAGCTAGTAACTATTTTTTATTATATATATATGTTTAATTTTATTTGCCAACTACATAGATTAATGTATTCTATCTATGGTGTATGAGGTCGTGACTATAGATTCAACCTTCACAAGTCTTCCTTCCTTTGGCTTTTATATGACTGAACTTTTTTTTTATATTGTTTCATTCACTAATGTCCATTTCACTATCTCTCCATTCATTCTATTTAGTGCTTTTATTTTATCAATGAAATCCGAGCTTTTAAACGCCTTTAATTAATGTATTTTTTATTTTTTTATTATTTTTTGTAAACTTTATATTTTATCAGTTCGGATACGAGTCACGGCGGTTTTTTTCCTGTCAGGACTTCCATCTTAAATTTTAGGATAGTTAAAAAATGGTTTCTAAAGGATGCTCAAATCGCTAATTTTTATTATAAATATATTGCAATTATTCTTTAAGAATGGATGTTAAGGGAAAAAATTATTTTACGATTTTATTCTATTTTAATTTAAATTAAATTAAAATAATTATTAACAACGGGAGACAGAGAAAAATAGACTCCAGCGCCGGGATTTCTCTGTCTGTCTCCAGTTGTTAATAATAATTATAATTTGATTTAAATTAAAATTTAAACTTTCCGTAGTATGAATACTACCAAAAACTTAAAGATTTTATTCTATTATTTTTATATATTTCGATGTAATAGTTTTAGCTATAAACTAAGAGATTACTTATTTCACGGAAATAATATTTTTGTTTATAATTTATCAGAGCAAGTGATTGCGTTGTAGCGAAGTTCACTTAGACTTAAATATGGCCAATATTAAATGTTAAAATTTAAGAAAAAAAATATATATTATTAAATATATATATATATTATTTCTACGATAATAATAATATAAAATAAGAATAAAAATAAATTTTAGTTGGGGTCAATAAAATGTAACTTTAAATAACTTAAAAAATATATTTAGGTATATTTGTAAACGCTTAAAATTTTTGTTAATATAAAAAAAAAAGAAATTACCTGTTAATAAATATTTACATCCAAAAATCACGTATATTAAAATCACATAAATCATTTCACGTACACTTATAAACGACACGTATATTAACATAACGATCACTCCGCGGTTAAAAAATTACACATTAAAAAACAAAATAAATCAAATCGTATTAACTTAAAAAAGTTAAATTGTTTTCGTGTCTAAAAATCACGTAGATCCGAAAGACGGGAATCATTTCACGTAAACTGGAAAAGGCTTCGGAGTGTAGCATGACGTTCACTCGACCGAGCTCTACGAGAGACTGACTAGAAAAGGGTGTCCCTACTTCTTCCAACCGTAGACTCGTGGACCCCCGAAAGATGGAACAAAAAAACCCTATGAACCTTTGAACCAGTTCTTTTTTTTTGCAGTCCCAGGTGCTTGTATTGATCTTCGACGAAGCCAGTTGTTAAGTGAACGTGTATCATGTGTTGGCGGAAGCAGCTTGCCTACAACTGAAGAAGTAAGTGAGGAGAAAGATGTTGTAAAAAAAGAGATGGGCACGTGCTATATCGTCTTCAAGATGGCGGCTATTTTTCCCTTTCCAAGATGGCAGAGGAAAGATATAAGTGAAACTGACTAGGTGTCCTGTTACCTAGGGGGTACGGCACCTGGACCGGTTCATATTCAAGTACTCTCTAAAGGATGTACCTCTTATGGTCGCACTTGCTCGCCGTACGTCATCTGTCTATGCATGTAGACAGAATGAAAGGTGGCCCCTCTTTCGCTTTTACCAAAACTTACCTGACGAGACCCCCGCTGTGCAAGCTGCTTATTGGGTAATGAGCATGTTTACCTTTCAAAGTAAAGTAAAAAAAAAATAAGGCACATGGTCCGAAAACACCAGGAGGGCGCTACCGATATAAAAGAATAAGGGGGGGGGGGGGGGGGGTAACACGAGCAACAGGACACGCGACACAAAAAAAACAACATGTTACACTTTCAAAGATAACTATAAGATAAAAATATCTGCCTAATCTTGTCTCTGCCTCTCATCTATTGATTTCGGTCAGTTGAACCTTTTTTTTTCATTTTCAACAGTTAAGTAGTTGGAGACAGATCTGAATCTATAGAGTCATTATACCTTTAAGTTTTAAGTACATAAAACCATTCCCCATACAAAAGGATTAAAAACTATTATTTTAAATTAAAAAATAAGTATCGAAAATAATTATTATATTATACACTTAAAAAACATTTACTAAAAAAATAACTAATTCTAATTATGAAAGATTTTTTTTTTTATCTTCTCTCTTACTCTTATTTTATTTGTATAAAATAGTATATTATGTTACTAGGCTGTGAAGTGGGTTTTTTCTTTACCGCGGCAATTACATTTACTGTCGAGCGAAGCGAGATAAGCGAAAAGAAGAGCGAAGCCAAGGTAAAGAAAAAACACTTCACAGTCGTGTAGCATATGCTATTTTTTCCGAGGTAGCAGACAATGAAAAAACATTAAATATTAATCAATAATCAATATAATAATAACAAATATTAGTACATACTTAAGATTTAAAAAAAAATAAACCTTAAAAAGAGGTTACACTTTAAGAAAATATAAATAAAACGCATTGACATCTAGCGGATTTTAATCGTACTAAGAAGCTATCTACAAAGATTGGAGCGCTAAAACGGAAGTTTTGATAACTACCAGCACGAAAGAAAAAATTTTTTACGTCCTGGGACTTAAAATTTTTTTTCTTTACAGCTAGGAGTAATGAAAATATTTTTTAAGTCCACGTAATGAAAAAATGGATTTTAGCTATGTTTTTAGGCTCTAAAGTTACTATTTCACAGCCTACCACGGAAAAAATATATTATACAAGGTATTTTAAATGACCACGTCATTAAAAGACTTTGAATTTTTTAAAATTTTGTTTATTAAATCCTTTTTATAACTTGTTTTAAGTATTTTTTTCGTTTAAAAAAACATTATTTTTGGGTATTTTAAAAAAAAATAAAAAATAAAAATAAAGGGGGTTAATTTACTTTCATGTTGTAGAAATTTTCAATTTCAAATGTACAAATAATTATTATTTTTAAATAGGAGACAAAGTTTTTATTATTTTTTAAAAATTATATGTCTTAATTATTATAACAATAAAATAAAAGAAACCTGTATTGACTATTATTAATGAAACATTTATAGTTGAAGCGAGCGTAGCGAGCTTCCTACATTCAACGAAATATGCTCCGTGTCTGTCTGTCTGTCTGTCTGTCTGTCTGTCTGTCTGTCTGTCTGTCAGTAACGTTCACGCGTGTGACGATAACTTGAGTAAAAGTTTACCGATTTAGTTGAAATTTGGTATACATGATCCTCTTACCAATACTCAGGCTAAGTTCGTTGGACAGCGTGATCCGTCCAAGAGTTCGCGCGCAACGCTCGCGTAAACGAGAGGTACAAAAATTAAATTGGAATTTCAGGACGGGAAAAGATTCTATCATCATCTATCCGATGAGACGAACATTTTTTTCAAATAACATTTTTTACTAAAACCAACAGCGACACCGCTATGACTAAATAAAGATCGCTAAAACTATTAAAGCGGACCTAAACGTTTAAAATAGAGAAAACAACCTTTTTACCGATATCTTACGTTTTAACGTGACGATTTTAATAAAACTTCATAGACACCATCTGATGCACAATTGAAATAGGCATGCAAAATTTCAATTTGATACATGCAGTAGTTTGTTTGTAGCAAAGAGATACAAATTATAAATATTGAAATAGAGATGTGTGGTTAAAGGAATAGTAAGAATGCGGGGTGGTTCCCTTACTACTAGCCGCTGCACTACTACCAGACCCATTATCTATCAACTCATCATGATTCACAATAATCTTTTTTTTCAATATTCAATACATATTTATTACAATACGCTCGCTTCAATGATAGAGCCACGCGATGCCTAGTTTAAGTAGTACCCTATTGATGGTGTTTTTTAAAATGCTAAAAAGCTTACTTTGAACTATCCTATGGGTCTGATATTCTCAAAACACATAAACAAACTTCTGATGAAGTATTTTTTTGCCACTGAACCGGACTACAACCATATAAATACCTCGAAAAGATCATAGATATAAAAAAACGTATTTTGTCAATAAAAAATAAAATAATTTTTTTAGAAATTTCCAAAAAGTGGTATCTTTACTTTTGGTCGAAAAATGTTCAGGAATTTTTTCAGATTTTTTGCACTTCACATAAGCGAGATAGAGGGGGGGGGGGGGACACGTTTCACACCCACTTCAAACTTGCCTACGCTCACCCTATCAAAGTTATAACCAAAGAATTATTGAAGCGAGCGTAGCGAGCTTCCTACATTCAACGAAATATGCTCCGTGTCTGTCTGTCTGTCTGTCTGTCTGTCTGTCTGTCTGTCTGTCTGTCTGTCTGTCTGTCTGTCTGTCTGTCTGTCTGTCTGTCAGTAACGTTTACGCGTGTGACGATAACTTGAGTAAAAGTTGACCGATTTAGTTGAAATTTGGTATACATGTTCCTCTTACTAATACTCAGGCTAAGTTCGTTGGACAGCGTGATCCGTCCATGAGTTCGCTCGCAACGCTCGCGTAAACGAGAGGTACAAAAATTAAATTGGAATTTCAGGACGGGAAAAGATTCTATCATCATCTACTCGATGAGACGAACATTTTTTTCAAATAACATTTTTAACTAAAAGCAACAGCGACACCGCTATGACTTAATAAAGATCGCTAAAACTATTAAAGCGGACCTAAACGTTTATAATAGAGAAAACAACCTTTTTACCGATATCTTACGTTCTAACGAAACGATTTTAATAAAACTTCATATACACCATCTAATGCACAATTGAAACAGGTATGCAAAATTTCAATTTGATACATGCAGTAGTTTGTTTGTAGCAAAGAGATACAAATTATAAATATTGAAATAGAGATGTGTGGTTAGAAGAATAGTAAGAATGGGGGGTGGTTCCCTTACTACTAGCCGCTGCACTACTACCAGACCCATTATCTATCAACTCATCATGATTCACAATAATCTTTTTTTTCAATATTCAATACATATTTATTACTATACGCTCGCTTCAATGATAGAGCCACGCGATGCCTAGTATATTTTTGTAATCAGCTCGACGTACTCTTTCATATGATACCCATCACGGTGTCGAAAAAAAATTAAAAAATTTTAACCCTAAAGTTTTTTACCCTAATTTTTTTGAAAAATATTTTTTTTTTAAGTCGCTATATTTTTAAAATATGTGGGTAGGTACAAGACACATACATGCCAAATTTCAAAGTGATTCGACGAAAGGTTAGTCGTGAGAGCAGGCGAGAAGAAGGACGGACAGACACACGCAGGAAAATATAAGGGTCCTTGGTTTTGCCTACGGACCCTAAAAAGACGAAATATAGCAGTATGTAAAGAATAAGGAAAACAAGTCTTTGAAATATTGAAAAACTAGGCATCGCGTGGCTCTATCATTGAAGCGAGCGTATAGTAATAAATATGTATTGAATATTGAAAAAATAGACTATCGTGAATCATGATGAGTTGATAGATAATGGGTCTGGTAGTAGTGCAGCGGCTAGTAGTAAGGGAACCACCCCGCATCTTACTATTCCTCTAACCACACATCTCTATTTCAATATTTATAATTTGTATCTCTTTGCTACAAACAAACTACTGCATGTATCAAATTGAAATTTTGCATGCATGTTTCAATTGTGCATTAGATGGTGTCTATGAAGTTTTATTAAAATCGTTACGTTAGAACGTAAGATATCGGTAAAAAAGTTGTTTTCTCTATTTTAAACGTTTAGGTCCGCTTTAATAGTTTTAGCGATCTTTATTAATTCATAGCGGTGTCGCTGTTGGTTTTACTAAAAAATGTTCTTTGAAAAAAATGTTCGTCTCGTCGAATAGATGATGATAGAATCTTTTCCCGTCCTGAAATTCCAATTTAATTTTTGAACCTCTCGTTTTCGCGAGCGTTGCGCCCGAACTCTTGGACGGATCACGCTGTCCAACGAACTTAGCCTGAGTATTAGTAAGAGGATCATGTATACCAAATTTCAACTAAATCGGTCAACTTTTACTCAAGTTATCGTCACACGCGTGAACGTTACTGACAGACAGACAGACAGACAAGATGCATATTTCGTTGAATGTAAGAAGCTCGCTTACGCTCGCTTCAATAAATATAAAAATAATATAATTTATATTTGACTTAATTATTTAATTATTTATTTATTTACTTTTCTTTTAACATAATAATACAGGATGTAAGAATTGGCAAATTTATTTACAAATTCACTCAATTGTTTTTTTATTGTTCCCAATAAAAAAAAAAAAAAAAATCAACGTCTTCAATGTTCTATTACAAAAGAAGAAATTAAGAAGGTCAAAGAACTTTGAGGTCAAAGAACTCAAGGCAAGAAAGGAAGAAAAAAAAGGAAATAAAAATATGTCTGGACGAGGGATGGTTTGAGAAGTTGGTCCAAAGTGGGTCCTTTTTGTGCCATAATCAAGCCAAAAGAGAAGAAAAAGACGAGAAAAGAAAAAAAGGGGGTGGAATAAACAAGAATGAAGAAGCAGGGTAAATGGTCCGGAGATACTCAAGAGATTCGCTCCAACAAACTTAGGGGAGAAGTAATACTGAATGATAACAGATCAAACTCTAGACCTTAACGGGGGGGGGGGGGGGGGGAGAGGGGGCTTTAGATACTGGCAACAAGGGTGAACAACTCGGGTGAAATCAATCCAGCCTAATGATATGTTCTGGGAAAATCTCACTTGGTTCATTCAACAGTCTTCTACATTCTACATCAAGTAAAAACCTTTAAATGCACTAAAATGTATCTCCTATCTCAAAATGTTAAATGAAAAATTTGCCAAAAACAAAAGTCCAAAACTATGTTATACTTATTTGCTCTAGGATAATTGCTACATTGCTTTGTAGGAAAAAAAGAGCTAATATATATTTAATGCAGACAGGGTTAACTGATGAATAATTTAAGAATTGAGATTTTTGTGACATTTAGTTTGTGGTCCAATTTGTTCTTTGAATTTTGAAAAAAAAAAACAAGGGTACATTCCATAAAATTTTAGAGGAATAGATCATATTAGGATGATTGCTCACTAGGATTTTTAAGATTTTTCCACTCAACAATCTCAATGTGTTAGACATATAAACGATAAGAATAACATATTAAATGTCTCAACTACTAGGTGATAGAAACCTAAATGATAAGAAGAAGGTGAGAAGGTTAAACAATCTCTGAGTGTTAGACATATAAACGATAAGAATAATGTATAAATGTCTCAACTACTAGGTGATAGAAACCTAAATGATAAGAAGAAGGTGAGAAGGTTAAACAATCTCTGAGTGTTAGACATATAAACGATAAGAATAACATATTAAATGTCTCAACTACTAGGTGATAGAAACCTAAATGATAAGAAGAAGGTGAGAAGGTTAAACAATCTCTGAGTGTTAGACATATAAACGATAAGAATAACATATTAAATGTCTCAACTACTAGGTGATAGAAACCTAAATGATAAGAAGAAGGTGAGAAGGTTAAACTATCTGAGTGTTAGACATATAAACGATAAGAAAAACGTATAAATGGCTCAACAAGTAGGTGATAGAAACCTAAAGGATAAGAAGAAGGTGAGAAGGTTAAACATATAAATGCACCGTCATAAGAATAACGTATAAATGTCTTAACTACTAGGTGATAAAAACCTAAATGATAAAAAGAAGGTGAGAAGGTTATAAAATCTCCGAGTGTTAAACATATAAACGATAAGAGTGTCTCAACTACTAGGTTATAGAAACCTAAGGGTAAATAGAAAATGACCTTGAGTATAAACCCAAAATAAGGAGAAGTTACAACTGACTAAATTTCATAATCCTCCTCAAGGTAAAACCCTTAAGATGAGGGAAAAGAGGATGGGGATTTTAACCAATAAACGTTATTAGAATTCCCAAATCATTTAAAATAACCTGAAGAAAATAGAGTTTACCTAGTAGTTGACAGCAGAAATTTTAAGGATTAGAATTTAAAAAATCCTAAATTTCAATTTTTTGCATACTATATCCTTCAACATCCTTCCATAGTTCTTGGGCATCTTTGTAGATTTCAAAGGTATCCTTTCGATTTATAAATATCCTCAACATTCTTTTGATAATGTTTAAAGCTATCTAAGTCTTCCTTACAACCAGGATTCCGTTTAGGAAATGGAGGATAAAGGTGAATGAACATAAAAGTGTTCATGTTCCCTTTCCTTTTTATCGAAGCACCTGTCTCTCAGTCCCCCCTAACTAAGGCCTAATTTCTCTGATTCATCCCTCTTACTTGATAAATGACTTACTTGGCAACATCTCAAGACTTGGCAAATTGCTATGGTCATCTTAACATGATGCATCCCTCTTACTTGATAAATGACTTACTTGGCAACATCTCAAGACGTAGCAAGTTGCTTTGGTCATCTCAACCCGATTCACATCTCTTACTTGATAGATGTCTTATTTGGCAACATCTCAAGACGTAGCAAGTTGCTTTGGTCATCTCAACCCGATTCATCCCTCTTACTTGATAAATGACTTACTTGGCAACATCTCAAGACTTGGCAAATTGCTATGGTCATCTTAACATGATTCATCCCTCTTACTTGATAAATGACTTACTTGGCAACATCTCAACACTTAGCAAGTTGCTTTGGTCATCTTAACATGATTCATCCCTCTTACTTGATACATGACTTACTTGGCAACATCTGAAGACGTAGCAAGTTGCTTTGGTCATCTTAACATGATTCATCCCTCTTACTTGATACATGACTTACTTGGCAACATCTGAAGACGTAGCAAGTTGCTTTGGTCATCTTAACATGATTCATCCCTCTTACTTGATACATGCCTTACTTGGTAACATCTCAAGACTTAGCAAGTTGCTTTGGTCATCTTAACATGCGATTCATCCCTCTTACTTGGTAACATCTCAAGACATTGAAAAGTTGCTGTGATCATCTAGATCGCAGCTACAAAAGTATAAAATGTTTATACTTATACTTATGGAATGTAAATGTACGAACGTAGCACGTCGGGTTGGGAGTGTCGGAAAGCACCAAGTCTTCCTTATCAGTTCACTAAAGATGAACTATTAAAATGTTATCAGATAAATGAGTGATCACTTTAAGATCAAAAAACAACAAAAGCTAATATTTAATTCAGAACGGAATTGACCACTTTAGTTTGGCATTTCCAGTGACCAACTAAAGTGTTCGAAATAAATGAATATCTACACTTTAGCTACATTATTGCTTTTAGGTAATTCACAGATCAATGTGGATGTTTGAGTTCTAACTAACCATTTGTTATATAACATTTACGTTTCCTGTGGAATGTCAAAGGTTGTTTTACCATCTGGACAAAAATGTTGTCGTTCCGCGAATTTGTTGCACCTTATTGAACAGAAGGAGTGATAGATTTATTTGGCTTTTTTTTATGTGTTAAAACTTGACAAGTCCGAGTCGGTATCTCTGTTTGTTTTTGTTGTGTTACTCCTTTGTAACTTGCCGAAAAAAGAAACAGAAACACATTAATCGTAGGGATGGTCTCTGTCACCGCAAAGTAAGAAAGGTAAAATGATTCCTTACTTAGTGTAGAAAAAGGCCACCCCTGAACCTACAAAAGCTTGTCGTCCGCTCAATTACTTGATGCTACCTTCTTTAACTGTCCCCCCGGGGGGATTCGAACCCCCAATAACTGAAAATAAAAACCCATCCTTCTCGTTAAAAGAGCACTCATCCTTCTACAGTCAAAAAATGACTATATCTTCCTATGAGAAAATTCCTCTTTTTTTTCTCCTCTCTCCTTCTTCGGAGGACTTCTTTCTCGGGATGTACTTTGTTGTACCTGAACGTACCGCCTTAACAAGGCTACGGAAAAGTCCTTTTGTGTTTTTCGGTAGCCAAACAGTGGGAGAGCGGCCACCCGTGAACCAAACCTCGAGATGTTCACCATTATTCCATCATTAGTAGAATTACCCGGCTTTTACGACGGTTCCGTCACACAGACGTACCTCCTTTGTATTTCGGTATACAGAGGTAGCCACAACTTATTCTTTTTTTTATTATTATTTATTTGTTGTTTTTTTTGGTAAGTCTTTTCAAATGCCCCGATAAACTACTTACCTTTATAAGCGCTTTTATCTTCTTTCGTTTTTTATTTTTAAAAAAAAAACGAATTATTTTTTTATTATAAAAACCATATATACACATACTATACATAAATATTTTATACATACAAAAAAAGGATTAAATTGAAACATAAAAACAAATATTAATCATACTTATTAATAATCTTTATATCACATACAATTTTACCCAACCCCAACGGTATCATAGCTTCACTATCTGAAATACCGTGGCCCCCAATTTTAATAAAGCTTTGAAAAAAATAATTACTTCACCATTGTCATCGGGAATACATTATCTGTGAAATATTTCAGGTTTCTAAGTAGTCAGAAAAAGGGGCTAAAAAAATATTTACTAAATTTGTACCTCACGAAAAAGTTAAGTAAAATAAAACGAATAAATTTTTTTCCTTCAAAATACACTAGTCCAGGAGATACAAAAAAAATGTCTGACTAACATCAAGCTAGAATTTTGTGTATAAGTAAATCTTTTGGTGCCTTGTAAAAATATGTCGTCGGCTAAGTTCGTATGAAGAGGGGATCTCTTTGATTAGGAGTAATATTTGACTAACTAACCTATTAAGTGACAAACTAACATCAACTCTATTATTGGTCTACTAACTAAGTTCGTACTTAGGATCATGAAAATCACATTGTCCACCAAAAAGGGCGGGACATGGCCGCTCTCCACCGGTTTGTTTTTTTCAAATGTCTATTGCCAAGCTATGTCCCGCAGACGAACTTAGCCGACCACATATTCTTAAAAGGCGTCAAAAGATTTACTTATACACAAAATTCCAGCTTGATGATAGTCAGACATTTTTTTGCACGCTATCTCCTGGACTACACGTATTTGAAAGTAAAACTACAAAAAACAAAACTATGTGTAATAAAACAATAAAACTGAAGAAACCTAATTAACAACAATGTTTCAGTGTAATAAAGATGATTAAATTAATATTAATAAAAGGAATTACGAGTCAGAACAATGTTACCACTATTTCGTGTAAAAAAAAACCAAGATTATTTTATAGCTTACGTAAAAACAATAACATTTTTCGTCAGCCTCCGTATCAGTAACATATATATAGGTATATATGTATTCTATACTCACATGTATCTTTCTTTAAGACGTTAATTGGATTTCCTTTATAGATAAAAGGCGGATTGAGTAACTCTTAGTTTAGTTGCGGTCAGTTGTGTGTGCACAGTGTGGGTGTACCTGCTGAGGAAGCAGCTAAGGAAACTAAAGAGAATCAGTGTTGCCAGAGATAACAAATCCTAACAAATAAAAAATAAAAAAAATAGAAAATACACTAAAACTAATGATACTAATGAATACTATCCTTTCAGTTTGGATTCACTAAACCAGAAAAATTCTAGAAAGCCAATTAATTTTAGAGAAAAGACAAAAAAAAGGAATTAAATAAAAGACCGTAAAGAATTTGTAAGTGAAAAAATATTTTAGTTACAGTAGCTCTTGAAATTAAAAGCAGATTTTGAAAACATCCTTACAAGTAAGATGAAGACTTAATCAATATAGTATAATATTCATTTCAACATAACTAAACAATACCTATGACTTTACGATTACTGTATATACAGCGAATATAAGTATAAGATTTGCCGAGTTCGAAACCTTAATTTCGTTTATACTTTTCATATACGAAGTATGTTTATACAAAGAGAAAATCAATTTTATCTACGAGTGATACGAAATATAAACATTGTATCTCTGTTTAGATGCGTAGAAAGTGATTCTTTTCTTAGTTGTATTCATTGCGCATGTCCGTTCATAATTCTTTTTTTTTCCGCCCCAGTGCGGAAACAAAGAGGAATTCTTCACCTTAACGCACGATTAGCGTGTTTGTTTACATTTAACAAAACTAATTTGATGTTTGTTTAATTAAAGTATCTGTTTATAACGAGTTTTAGTGAAAAACAATGAGTGATTTAAGTGATTATGACGAAAATCAGGAGAATAATACTACTCCCAAAATAATTAACTCGGCACAAAATACAACTATATAATGAATTAATGTCATCTTTAACGAAAGAGAAATACGAACTTACATACAGGAAGTTTATTAATAATTTCTTTTCTGTATTTATTATTTAAATCCAACAATCGTAGATAAAGTACGGTACGCAACTCGTGCGAAAACTGCATTTTGCTTACTCGTGTGGTTTTACTACCCTCGCTGAAGCTCGAGTGAAAACTCCACACTCGCATGCAAAATGCTACTTTCCGCACTACACGCATAATGTACTAATAAGTCAAGGTATATGGAGTAATGGTTAGCTCGTTTGCTCCATAATCAAAAAGTCGGTGGTTCGCAACTCGCCTGGGTGAAAGATTTTTTCGCCTGATGGTCCACTGACCAAGGCTATACCATTTTGTTACAAATGTTTATGTTGTATCTAATTTATTGGTTAAAAAAATAAACGATTATTATTATTATATTATTCTATTTTTAATAATGAAAATAATCAAAAAGTAAAAAAAAAAACTATTATAGATCTACAACAAAATCATGTAAAAAAGATTTTATAGGTATATAATTAATGTAATAAGAAAACAAAATTCTTTACTAACAAGTTAAAAACTCCTAAAAGAAAAATGCCTAACAAGTTATACTTGTGATGGAATGTCAAAAAGATTTAAAAAAGTAAAGAGGAATAGTTTTGTGTTTTAGAGGAAAAGCTATTACAATAAAGATTCGAGGGGAGGAAAATGAAAGTGGAACTTAGACGAAAATAACTAATAAAACTAGAGACTGTAACAAAAAAAAGAATTGAGTTTGAAAAAGTTAACTAGACATGCGATACAGTGGGGAGAAGAAACTTAACTGTGAAGGGTCCCAAGTAAATCATTGTATTTCTACTTTCAATAAAAAAAAGTAATAGTTTTATTCCAGTTTATAAAGTAAGTTAAGTCTCTACAGACTTAAGAATTTTATGTCAAATCAATAAACTAAGCTATCTTGGAAGTAGAAAAAGAAATCGAATGCTAACAACCAATGTCATTTAAGTTTTAGGACTGAAGGATTTCGCAAATGACAGTGAACTAACTATTAACTAAAATCTATTCGATTGCTGAGCCAACTAAGGCTTCAATGTTTAATTGTAAAATTCACATCTAAAAATAAACAATGATGAACAATGAACAAAGATTTCACGATGTTTAATAATAAAACTGAAGGATTCATGATTAAAAAGGGACAATGTTCAGCAATGAACAAAGGTTTCACGATGTTTAATAATAAAACTGAAGGATTCATGATTAAAAAGGGACAATGTTCAGCAATGAACAAAGGTTTCACGATGTTTAATAATAAAACTGAAGGATTCATGATTCAAATGGGACAATTTTCAGCAATGAACAAAGGTTTCACGATGTTAAATTGTAAAACTGAAGGATTCATGATTCAAATGGGACAATGCTCAGCAATGAACAAAGGTTTCACGATGTTTAATAGTAAAACTGAAGGATTCATGATTAAAAAGGGACAATTTTCAGCAATGAACAAAGGTTTCACGATGTTAAATTGTAAAACTGAAGGATTCATGATTCAAATGGGACAATGTTCAGCAATGAACAAAGGTTTCACGATGTTTAATAGTAAAACTGAAGGATTCATGATTAAAAAGGGACAATGTTCAGCAATGAACAAAGGTTTCACGATGTTTAATAGTAAAACTGAAGGATTCACGATTAAAATGGGACAATGTTCAGCAATGAACAAAGGTTTCACGATGTTTAATAGTAAAACTGAAGGATTCATGATTAAAATGGGACAATTTTCAGCAATGAACAAAGGTTTCACGATGTTTAATAGTAAAACTGAAGGATTCATGATTAAAAAGGGACAATGTTCAGCAATGAACAAAGGTTTCACGATGTTTAATAATAAAACTGAAGGATTCATGATTAAAATGGGACAATTTTCAGCAATGAACAAAGATTTCACGATGTTTAATAGTAAAACTGAAGGATTCATGACTAAAATAGGACAAAGTTCAGCAATGAACAAAGGATTCACGATGTTTAATAATTGTAAAACTGAAGATTTCACGTCTAAAAATGAGCAATTTTAAACAATGAACAAAGTTTTCACTATGTTTAATTGTAAAACTGTTGGATTCACGACAAAATATGAACCATGAACCACTGCCACCGAGGCTTAAATGCTTTATAGTTTTGAAACTGCAGGATTTACGAATAAAATTAAACTAAATGGCACTACCGCATGTAAGGATAAAGCTGTTTTGTACTAATAAAAATAAAGGATTTTTCAAATAAAAGTAAATTAGATCGCTTCTCCATCTACGGCTTTGATCATTTTAGTTCTATAACTGCTGAGTTTGCGAACTAGATTGTTCAACTATCTAAAAAAAAATGTAATCCCTAACATTTAGTTGCATGTAACGGAGTGAATATTCTACAAAACGCATGCTAAAAAGTAAATACCAATTAAGATATAAAAAAAAAAATTTATGATAAGCTAAGAGCACTGATTTTATCATACTTACAAACCCAGCAAGTTGATGCTTCTTATGAAACAGGATATTGCATTTATGATTGTTTATACTTTTAAACTATTTTGTTTGAAATGCACTTTTCTAAAAAACAGAATACAAAGTTTGATTTTGAAACAAATATTTACCGCGCAAATAGTAATAATTATGTAAATTTATTAATTACTATTGATTATTATAAGTAAATATAAATTATATATCATAAAAATGGAGGACTAGAAAAAAGTTTATATATATTGACTAAAAATAAGTTTACAGGGGTTCTTAGAAGACGAGATGTATTTATTAAGGTAAGGTACTTTATATAGTTTATGATTTTGTCGTCCATTTTTTATGTAACAGCGCTCAAAGTAAAGAATAATTTGTTTAACTATAATAATTAATTAAGTTTAGTTTATGAGTTTGGCGTCAATTTTTAAACGCACTATCGTTGATAGGTGTTTTTCGTGTAGGTTACAAGCAAGTGTTTCTATTTTTAGTTCGAGAATACGCCGTTCAACATTTGTAGCAGCACTGACACAGAATTTTGCGAACATCCTTTATTTAATCATTTTTACAAAGCTATAAATTTAATTTTAAATTCACAAACTGAGCATTTAACATATTAAAACGGTGAATAATGAACTGTAAACACGAAAGTGAAATAAATCAATGAATAAAACCGTTTAAAATAGAATAACTCATAAGTAACAATAGATAAGAGCGGACGGGAATGGAAGTACTTCGCCTGTATCCGCCGATAGATAGCAGTGTCGTTTCAATGTTTTAACTTCATGTAACTAAAGTTCAAGGTGACGGCATCGACCAACTATCAGGTGAAATTTTAAGATTTTAAAAATCATCACCTGATAATTTAAATGAAAATCATTTTAAGTGTTTACGTTATCGGCAAATCAAGTTTTAAGCAAATCCCATCCTATGACTTTAATATAAAATGTAATTCCTATTTTAATTAACATGAAATTAAAATTCCTAAAAATCAAAGAGCAAAGATTACACTAAATATGCAAGTATAAACGAGATTTAAAATTACATAGTCAGGCGCTATTCCTATTTTAAACTATAGGAAATGTAAATTAATCCAAAACCAATTTCAACGTCTATAATTAGAAATTAGAAAAGAGGGAAGTAAATATCAACACTGATTACAAATAGTGATAAGACTTATCAAGGTCACTAGCGATAAGCAATAACTCAAGACTAAATTTTGTTTCTTATTTGAATTTTAACTTATTCGAAATGTATACACTGACCTATTTATAAAATTGGATCAATATGTAAATTCCTGTATGCCACTTGGCTTTTATACTAGGTCATTTAACCTTAGAACCGGTTAACTGTAAGAAAAGTGATTGAAAGGGCTATTACTGGTCAGGCAATGAACCAATCAGAACTCGCTTCCATTAATTTACCCTCGTTTGACAGCAAATCATATTTTAAATTGGTTGATCATAAATATATTCTTTGACCAATCATGATTAGATTAGCGTTAAGATAAAAGAAGTAATATCCTTAATTTGATTGAAGGAAAATATAACTTCTTAAAGTAAAATGTAACACAAAAATTCACCGAACTAAGGATCTTACACATCTGTAATAGTAACTCTTACCGATTGTTTTCAGTCATTTAATGAAAATTTTAGATGAATTTAACTTGATAAATAACTTGATTTTTAATGCAAATGCAACTCCATCAAAATGGAATACATCTTATCCATCTAAGATGACATCCAACACAAAAAAAACATCCAAACTTAAAAGCTTAAAGCTAAAAGCTTAAAGCTTAAGCTTAAAAAGCTAAATGCAAATAACAAGACCTGCTAGCCGGGCTTATATAAAACTACAGATGTAATAGATGACACAGGGTTAGTCTGTCGCTCCATCAGCCGTATAATCCTTACAAATTGGCATATATGCAACTAGTTAGTCGCTCCATCAGCTGTATAATCCTTACAAATTGGCATATATGCAACTAGTTAGTCGCTCCATCAGCTGTATAATCCTTACAAATTGGCATATGCTGTATAATCCTTACAAATTGGCATATGCTGTACAATCCTTACAAATTGGCATATGCTGTATAATCCTTACAAATTGGCATATATGCAACTAGTTAGTCACTTCATCAGCTGTATAATCCTTACAAATTGGCATATATGCAACTAGTTAGTCACTCCATCAGCTGTATAATCCTTACAATCGGCATACGCAACTAGTTAGTCACTCCATCAGCTGTATAATCCTTATACAATTGACATACGGAACTAGTTAGTCACTCCATCAGCTGTGTCATCCTTACAATTAGCATACGCAACTAGTTAGTCACTCCATCGGCTGCATAATCCTTATACAATTGACATACGGAACTAGTTAGTCACTCCATCAGCTGTGTCATCCTTACAATTAGCATACGCAACTAGTTAGTCACTCCATCAGCTGTATAATCCTTATACAATTGACATACGGAACTAGTTAGTCACTCCATCAGCTGTGTCATCCTTACAATTAGCATACGCAACTAGTTAGTCACTCCATCGGCTGTATAATCCTTATACAATTGACATACGGAACTAGTTAGTCACTCCATCAGCTGTGTCATCCTTACAATTAGCATACGCAACTAGTTAGTCACTCCATCGGCTGTATAATCCTTATACAATTGGCATAAGCAACTAGTTAGTCACTCCATCAGCTGTATAATCCTTACAATTAGCATACGCAACTAGTTAGTCACTCTATCAGCTGTATAATCCTTATACAATTGACATACGGAACTAGTTAGTCACTCCATCAGCTGTGTCATCCTTACAATTAGCATACGCAACTAGTTAGTCACTCCATCGGCTGTATAATCCTTATACAATTGGCATAAGCAACTAGTTAATCACTCCATCGGCTGTATAATCCTTATACAATTGGCATACGCAACTAGTTAGTCACTTCATCAGCTGTATAATCCTTATACAATTGGCATAAGCAACTAGTTAGTCACTCCATCAGCTGTATAATCCTTACAATTAGCATACGCAACTAGTTAGTCGCTCCATCAGCCGTATAAACCTTTACAATTGGCATACGCAACTATAGCTAGTCGCTACTTTTTACAAAAGCAGCTTTCCATTTATATGGCGATGCTCGTTGAACACCGAACGAAGTGCCTGGTCCAGGAATTAAACTTAGATCTGTATTCATCCTTTAAGTTATGACCATGCTCGATATTTTTTTTAACTTTATAATATATAAGAGCTGTTAAACCCCTATACGAACCAATGAGGCCCGCAATCGCAGTAAAAAGGAAACAGAACAAAAAACACCAACCTTCTAACTCTAATCAATCAGAATGTACACCGATAATTTAGTAATTTTATTTCTTTAAAACATCGCTTAATAAAAGAATAACAATTAAAACACTCAAATTCATCAAACTATAATCATTCAAAACAATCACATAAATTTGAAAGAATACAAATCTTACAACAAAAACAAACCATTCCACTTAACATCTTGATCCTTCTTCAAACAACCTCCAAAAGATTGTTATCCACGGCAATCACACAAAAAAAAGCGAAGAATACAATCAAAGTCCAAGCCAAAACTCTTGACATTATCCCTTCAAGAGCCCAATTGCCTCGTTTTTCACCCCAAATCGTTTTGGGCTTTACACCGCTTGATATGTTGCTAGTTTTTTTTTTGTGTGTGTGTCTATTCTATATTATTACAAAACCTTATTGCTTCTTCCTCTTTTATATATTTTTTTTTTATAACATATTTATACTTATATATATGTATATATGTACTTCTACATATAAGGACCTAAAAGATAAGTTAGTTGCGGCAGCTGTGAGCATCTTTTTCATCCTGTGCTAAATTAGAAGATTAGAGGCCTGTTCGCGGGTTGTGTTTTTTTGTCTTGGTTTACGTTAAGGTACCGCCACCCACACATCTGTGTACCCACTCAGGGTACCTCTTATGGTACCATCCTATTATCTCGTGTAGTTTTTTTTCCCTTCTTCTTCTCCGCTCATCTAGTTGTATTTTCATTTTCTTTTCTTTTATTGTGTTTCTAGCTACATCCACATCTTGTTATTGTCGGCTTTATTTTATTTTTCTTTTCCGTATTTTTTTTTTTTTAATATAAGTATCCTTCTGTGGCCTTCAAACTTTTTCCATCATCCTTCCGGTAAATTGATTTTTTTACCCTGCGTTGCTCTTTTTTTAATTATAAAAGTAAGAACGAATATTTTAAGCCGATTGGACAATCTTCTGAAGACAAGATCCAAACCCAAATAATATACTCCGCTTGAAATCCATTGAGAAGAGACATATTTCACACAGTTGACCAAATTTAGAAGAAGTGTAAATTGATTTTATTCAATTTTTTGTTTTCTCTATCCCGTAAGTTAGTCTTTTATCACCTTGACTGATAGTTTACATATTTATCACGAATAACTGACTCTCTCTTAAGCTCAGTCCACACTGGGACTCCATGTTGCGAGACTATGTTGCGAGTGGCTGAATCGCAACATCGCAGATTCATCCCTGCAGCAAAGTCTCGAAATATAGACCAAGTTTTACGGTGTGGACCAAATTTTATGGTTAATTTAAAGTATACAACTCACTGCAACTTTGATTGTTACGTTTAGATCCGTAAGTTTAGCAGAAATTTTATTTGAGAAATGGGATGAAATCAAAGATAAATAAAATATCAAGTTAAAAGTGACCTAGACGCTACTACATTGGTTCTGCAACCTATTAAACATACTTCTTACATGTAAGACTGGATTATATGATATTTTAAACTCAAATTTAAAAAAAACTACTTTTACACTAATCCTTGGAGCCTATAATCTCATTTAACCATCACAAGAAGCCTCCTAAAGATTATCCTGAAGATAGGCTACTCCTTTAAGATCCTGGTTAACCCAATCTTATGCGATAATAGACCGTATGTAATTTACCGTTGTATAGAGTTACAAAAAACACAATGGTCAAAGATGTTCAAAGCTTAATTTTATGTTCCGTTATTGAAAATTAGAAATGCTTTCTTATTAAATCAGTTAAAATGTATAACCGGATAAGCTTAAAAATTGTCTACATTTTTGCTTCCGAGCTTACCGAAGGTAACGGAAGCTATGTGATCGCTCTGAAGAACAAAAATATTTTATGTCTCCGATTTCAAAAATTCCAAGACAGAAATCCGTTCGTCACATTCGGGAACATTTTTGGTCCCGTGTCTGTCTGTTGGTCTGTCACTCAATTTTTGCGAACCAACATAACTTAAAAACTGCTCGCTTGATTTAATTAAATTTGGATGGTAGGTAATAATTAGCTCATTGTTGGTCCCATATAAGTTTCAACCTTCTGCACCCATTTGCTTCACTTCAACATGCGCACAAACATACATTTATTTACACTTACATCTTAAAAAGTACTCATCTAATTTTTATGAAATTTGGATGGTGTGTCGAAAATACGCCGCAGATGGCAGCATATTAATTTCAACCGTCTGCGCTTATGCAATTATGCAAACTTTTGCATAATTGACACTTTAACCCATTTAAAAAATCAAAACAATTTTGACATATTAAAAAAACGGGGGAAACAATTACATAAATTAGACAATAATGGCTTGTAAAAGCATAAAATCATTAAGTACGCGTGATGGGATGCGAGGAAGCTATGTGCCACACTGATTGGCAGTATATTTTTGTTTGTTACGTTATATTACTTCAATTCAGTAAGTTGCTCAGTTAATTCAATTTGTTTTGAAGGTATTTTCAAAAAAAGTGAATCTCCAAAAGAAAAATTCCTTAATATCTTGATCACGATGTTCTATGCTTTGAAGAGATTAAGAATTCGTGTCTCCTATTTCTCTTTTTCACGTCTGATTGTCATTGTCTGTCAGTCCGTAATCCTTTGTAGAAGCTTCGAGGAGAATATACTAATCAGTCTTCCATCCTGCTTTAAAAAAAAGTTTTCATGAACCCGGTAATATATATACTCATTTCTAAACTTGAAAGTTTTTTCATTTTTGAGGATAACTCTCGTTGGACCTCCAAAGAAGATGTTTATAGAAAATTCATTGTTCGTAACAAAAAATTAAAAATAAATTATCCTAATGAAAGGATCAGACAAAATGCGTCTTCTCTAGAAAGTCTAATCATAAAAATATACGGGGTTTGACTCCCAGAAAAAAAATGCTCAACACTCACACAAAACATTTCATTAATTGTTTCGTAAAGTTTGTTTTATTAGTAAAATTGGCAAATCTCTGAAAATTTAGTGAATAGAAGTATCGATTCCCGGAGGTATATTCATTGCATCTCGCTATTCATTGCACTGATGCTCCAAGGAACTTAAGGTGTCCTCTTTAAAGAGAATTATGTTCCTCACTATTCATTGTATTGGTGTTCCAAGGTACTTGAGGTGTCCTTATTAAACAGAATTATGTTCCACGCTATTCATTGCATTGATGCTCCAAGGAACTTAAGGTGTCCTCTTTAAAGAGAATTATGTTCCTCACTATTCATTGCATTGATGCTCCAAGGATCTTAAGGTTTCTCCCTTAAACAGAATTATGTTCCACACTATTCATTGTCATGATGCTCCAAGGAACTTAAGGTGTCATAAACAGTATTTTGTTCCACACTATTTATTGCATTGATGTTCCAATGTACTTAAGGTGTCCTCATTATACAAAATTATGTTCCACACAATTCATTGCATTGATGTTCCTTGATACTTCGTTCTTCTTAAACAGAATTGTGTTACACAGTATTCATTGCATTGATACTCCAAGGAACTTAAGGTGTCCTCCTTCAATAGAGTTATGCTCCACACTATTCATTGCATTAATGTTCCAAGATACTTCGTCCTTCTTAAACAGAATTATGTTACACAGTATTCATTGCATTTATACTCCAAGGAACTTAAGGCTCTACCGCTCTTTGAGGTTAGGAAAAACAGTAAAATTAAAATTATACTGGTTCTAAGCAAGATATCAAAAATCTAATCACAGGCTTCATTCCTATTTTTAATTCTGCACAATTTGAGCCCTATTTCAACTTTCTATGATAAATAGTACAGGCGCCATTTTAATACAACGATAAAACTCGTTGAATTGAAATGGCGCCTGTACTATTTATCATAGGAAGTTGAAATAGGGCTCAAATTGTGCAGAATTAAAAATAGGAATGAAGCCTGTGATTAGATTTTTGATATCTTGCTTAGAACCAGTATAATCTTAATTTTACTGTATTTCCTAACCTCAAAGAGCGGTATAGCCTTAAGGTGCCCTCCTTCAATAGAATTATGCTCCACACTATTCATTGCATTGATGCTCCAAGGAACTTAAGGTGTCCTTAAAACAGAATTACCTCCATTCATGGACTGAGGAATATGGGGATGTTACACTAATGGTCACGTTTATAAACAAGTAACGTTGATATGAGATATTTACTGTGACCTTTGAAGTTTAAAGTTCGCCAAATATATTTGGGTTTGATTTACGTTCTTATGATCATTGGTTCCATCATTATGATGGAATTGTTAGACTGATCAAAATGTTCAAGATGACACTCTTTCTGAAATTGAAATAGGATCGCCACCTGTATTAGGATTTGATTAACCAGAGATGTGATGTTATGATCGGCATTTATGATTTCAAGGTACCATTATTAAAATGAAACTCGTAAAGATGTTGAAGAGGCTTGGAGTGCAATCTTTCTAGAATGGAAATACAACACCAATATACCCAAAATGGTGCACCACATTCGAAACTGATAATTATCAATATAGAAGTCGATGGATATGAACAATTGCTGATTTTAAGTAATGACTTAATTCAGTCGATAGGGACATAAAAGGGTAAAAAAAAAAACCAAATACTTCAGTATTCATATGATAAAGGCCTCAAACACTATTTTTGAAACAAATTCCTAAATCCTTAAACCTATTCAAAAATATTTCCCGATGACAGAAGAAGGGAAGCTATTGAGATGTTTTTAAAAATGCGTAAAATAAAGTCTTCAGAAAATCCGAAAACGTTAAGTATTTTGTCGGTCAGTAAAAGAAAAAAGAGATGAAAATATTAAGGACAACGGAGACGGCTGCGACACACAATAAATACAAAATGTTAACTCGGAAGAATAAAAGGGATAAAAACCGTTTAAGGTAATAAGAAAGGACGACAAATTTTTAAGGTTTTTGAGGGTTCCGTTAAAAAGAAGGAAAGATATTTTCAAATAAAGGTTGAAAATAGTTGCGCTAAGGTTAATCATCCTTAACTGACATGATTTGAAGGATTTTTTTTCTTTCTTTGTTGAAAGATGTCCTTCCTAAAAGATGGGTGGAAGTTTTTCTCAAAGGATTTAGGTGGATTTGGACGGTCTTTAGAAACCACGGAGGGTGGTCATTGGTCACTGGGTGGCAGATGGTATAAGCTCTGGTCAACTAGATGTTCCTAAGGTAGGATGTCATCAGGATTATCCTCTTAACGTAAGTATAAGAGTCCTGGGAGGATTCTTAAAGGATGGTCAATGAGCTTTAAGACTTTGAAGGATTAGTGGAAAAAGTGGATCTTCGGATTTTTACAAGGATTACATAATCCAGTTATATAAGTAATATTATGTAATATATAGTAACAATATTGGTAGTCAATAACATAAATTAGATAGGAGAGTTTTCTCTGCAATGCCACCTTCTATACAAGAACAAGGGACATTAATAAATCAAACATAAATAGTTATCATTAAGTCTAAGCCTCAGAATTTAGAACTTTGTAGTGCAATATTTTCTACAATTAAATAACAATAATGTGGGTATCGACTGTGAATTAAATAGAAATTAAGGACCGCGATGTAGAAATAAAGGATAGCTAGACAGAAATTAAGGACACCGAGGTAGAAATTGAAGATTAGTGAGGTAGACATCGAGGATAGCGAGAATCAGTCTAAAGTAAAAAATCAAACTTTTAGATATATAGATGTTTCGGGGAAAAAAATCCTTCTTCGATGTAGGTACTTCTTTAGATTGTTACTCCCCTGTGTTTTCCTGGAATAGGTATAAGGGGATATAATTAATTATACATTCCTTTGAACTTTGGGGTAAAGGAATATCACACTTCTGTATTTATAAGGGGAGTAACAGCCTAAAGAAGAACATTCCGGACACCTTCATTAGATTGTTACTCCCCTCATTTATCGTTTAACATAAATGGATATAATTAATTATACCTACAGTCCTTTGACTAAATAACTATTAAGACAAAGGGATGTTTAGTCTAATGTAGTTTGGGACAAAGGAATATCACACTTCTGAAATTATAAGGGGAGTAACAGTCTAAAGAAGAACATTCCGTACACCTTCTTTAGATTGATACTGTTTTCTGTTTTTTATAAGAGGAGTAACAGTCTAAAGAAGAACATTCCTTCACCTTCTTTAGATTGATACTCCTTTGTTTTTTATAAGAGGAGTAACAGTCTAAAGAAGAACATTCAGTATACCTTCTTTAGATTGTTACTCCTCTGTTTTTTATAAGAGGAGTAACAGTGTAAAGAAGAACATTCAGTACACCTTCTTTAGATTGTTACTCCCCTGTTTTTTATAAGAGGAGTAACAGTGTAAAGAAGAACATTCAGTATACCTTCTTTAGATTGTTACTCCCCTGTTTTTTTATAAGGGGAGTAACAGTCTAAAGAAGAACATTCAGTACACCTTCTTTAGATTGTTACTCCCCTCATTTATCGTTTAACATAAATGGATATAATTAATTATACCTACAGTCCTTTGACTAAATAACTATTAAGACAAAGGGATGTTTAGTCTAATGTAGTTTGGGACAAAGGAATATCACACTTCTGAAATTATAAGGGGAGTAACAGTCTAAAGAAGAACATTCCGTACACCTTCTTTAGATTGATACTGTTTTCTGTTTTTTATAAGAGGAGTAACAGTCTAAAGAAGAACATTCCTTCACCTTCTTTAGATTGATACTCCTTTGTTTTTTATAAGAGGAGTAACAGTCTAAAGAAGAACATTCAGTATACCTTCTTTAGATTGATACTCCTCTGTTTTTTATAAGAGGAGTAACAGTGTAAAGAAGAACATTCAGTACACCTTCTTTAGATTGTTACTCCTCTGTTTTTTATAAGAGGAGTAACAGTGTAAAGAAGAACATTCAGTATACCTTCTTTAGATTGTTACTCCCCTGTTTTTTTATAAGGGGAGTAACAGTCTAAAGAAGAACATTCAGTACACCTTCTTTAGATTGTTACTCCTCTGTTTTTTTATAAGGGGAGTAACAATCTAAAGAATGCCTAAGTTATGAAGTTCTAAGCATGTTGAGTAGAAGTTGGATGTTCAAGGTAGTAAGACTGGTGAATAACATACAATTCTTGAAGAAGAATCACACCTTGAAGAAGGAGATACTTTTTTTCCTAAACGTCAGTAAATTCACAAAAAGTTTTACAAGTTAATTCAATTATTAATTAAATGAACTGATTAAATATCACTACTATTATTGTGCTGATGATGATAATGATGACTAGTTATCGCTAGTGATGAGGTGCAAAAAAAAAACAAGCGTTGAAAAATATGCCATTTGTTCTTCTTTATGCCATAATTTGTATTCAATGTGACATCAGGAAATATTTTTCGGGGAAAAACATTATGTTGTTAATCTACCAAAAAAATGACATATGATATAAGTATAAACTTTTTAATCAAAATTATGACAACCATTTTTTGGAACGAAGTTCCTTATGGCACGTTCTGGAGACCGGGAGTGAATCCGAAAAAAACGACCAAAATCACCGTCACTCAAAATCCGTCACGAAATCTACAGATGACGATAACTTGAGTAAAAGCTCACCGAGTTAAATGAAATTTGGTACACATGTTCATTTTACTAATGCCCAGGCTGAGTTCGTCGGAAAACGTTATACGCCCAAGCGTTCACGCGCAACGCTCGCGTAAACGTAAGCTTTAAAACACGGGAAAAAGTGTTATTAAGGAAGCCTTACTTGACTTGTTTTGATTATTTTTGTTATAAATGTCAAAAATGTCACTTTGTTTTGTAAATAAATAAAATATAACCATGTAAAATTTCACCCTGATACAAGCAGAAGCTGTAGAGTAGGAAGAGATATATTTTATAATATTTTAAATTAATTGGCCGGATAGGTAGAAAACAGTCCTATTTCAATCCAAACTCATTTAACAAACATACTCTTTTACTATAAACTCATCATGATCAACTTTTTACTTTCTCATATAAAGAGAAAGTATTGTGATGGCGCGAAAATTCGATTTTGAGATTTTGATGGATTTACACGTTTTGAGGTCCCCTGAGTCCAAAAAAGTGTTTTTTAAAAAATGTCTGTCTGTCGTCTGTGCAGACGCCTGAAGCCTAAACTACTGAGCCGATTTTTACGAAATTTGGCATACATGTTCAAAAAAATCATACCCCGAGGCGACATCGAGAAATTAATTTTAGCTCCAAATTTGGAGGCGCTACCCCCCAAAAACTCTGAAAAAACGTGAAAAAAAAAATATTTCTCGAAAACGGTTCCGACGATTTTGATTAAATAAAAAATTCTAAAATGTAGTCCATTTGAATACGAATCCAACGATATAAGCCATTTTCCCGGGAAAAATCTAGTTCCTGAGAAAAAAGCTTAAAACGCGGACGGAGAGAGCCCGGGTTCGATTCCCCGCCCAGGAAAAGTTATTTTTATGATACATTTTGATGAAATGTTTAATAATATTTAAATGTACATTTGAAAACTAATAAATGGCAACACTGGGCTAAGTAATTATAAACTCGTATATGAGAAAGTTTGTCTGAGTTGTCTCGGACCGATTTGTTCTTGTATTTAACATATATTTATAGTAAGACGCTTGCTTTAATTATAAATAATGATTTTCTTTTAATTTTGCCTTAACTCTGCCAGGTACAAACAGTTCGTTACTTTTAATTTTGTCTCTTTTCTAACTCCGCCATGTATAAGTAGTTAGCAATGTATACTTACTTAGCAGTGTGATTTTATATTTAATGAAAAATGTAAGGAACTTCGTTCCTACCGGGTGTCCCGCGACACCACTCGTATTTTTTTTCTCAAATTCTCAAGTCTCTAAAATAAAGAACTCTTTACGCTTGTTTAATTATTTTTTATAAACAATACATCAACAAAAATAGTAGGAGAAAGTAAAAGTCTAGGGTAATGTAATCAGAAATATTTAATTATATTTAATTTAATCAAAGCAAAAAACAAAACACACACAATGAGATGTGTCTAGAATAAAAAAAAAACTAATAATAAAGAGACCCAGTAATTAATTCTGATTATATTAAGGTTAAATTAAAAATTAAAATAGTCCTTTCTTTGTAATTCCTAACCCTATACTCTTTTATTATTTAGGATCTATAAATGTATATATATACATATAATTATAGGCGCTCTTATTATTATTACTGTCATTATCTCTTTAATTATTATTACTATGAACGCGTATTATAGTTAGAACAAAAGATCTTTTTTTTTAAATAGGTCTCATGAATGAAAAATTAATATTGAATGTATATTATATAATATCTGTGTCAAAAAAATAAATTTATTGGTACATTAAAGGTACTACATTAACACTGTGATAATTAGATGAATAGATAAGATTAATAGTTATGATAACATTATATAACTAATTATAAAAGTTTAATGTATAACGTAAGTTTAAAAAAAAAAAAAAAAAAAAAATATATATATATATATATATATATATATATATATATATATATATATATATAAATCTGATATTAGATACTTCGGGGATAGAAAAATAATTTACTTTTAGAGTTTTTATGTTTGAATTTATAAAATTCAACATTTTATAAAAAAATATTACGTAAATTTAGACGTAAAAGTAATTTATTTAGACGTACACTAATCATGTCATTAAAAAACCGACCTTTCTGGAGTCGGAATCGAACCCGGATCTCACAGTGGCTACACCAGGGACACAAAAGTATGAATTATTATTAATACGTTCCCATGATGATTTAATACGCATTGAATCTTGGGTTAGGATATAACACGTTAGGTGTTTCCTTGAATAGTATTGAATCCGTATTCAATACGTTTTCAATACGCCAAATTTTTACTAGGTTACTTAGATAAAGGTTATAAATAATTTTGTAACCATCACCTTTTATAACCAGGCTTGTTTTGCTTGTTTAAGTGTAAAAAAAACGTAAATTTTCAAATATGTTATGTTTTTTTTTTACATATTTGACTATAGTTCTTTCGCGAACACGCTAGGGGCTCCAGCACTGAGCGCATGTCAGGATCGAGTTCAGGAGTTTCCATGAAACTCACTCCAGATATGATACCTGATTCCTGATTGATATAGTATTTCGTACCTGGATCTAAATCAAATTCAATCCGCAATGAATCTAGGTTTCCATGGACATTTTGCATCCAAAAACAGTACTCAACCCGTATTGAATCTAGATTTCCATGGACACTTTGAAATCCAAAAACTGTATTCAACACGTATTCAATCCGTATTGAAACATCATGGAAACGTAGTATGTACTTCTTAACGTAACTCGTCCTTTTTGTTAAAATGCCTATACGGACTCTTTGAATGAGCCGAAAGCACATTCTTGGCCAATTTAGTCAATATCTAGACAAACAACAATTGAAATAGAGGACATAGTATGTAATCTATTAATTAATAAATTAACTAATTAACTATGTAATAAGTCAAGAACAATAATGAGAATTAGTAAAAAGACAAGACAAACAAGAAATAAAGAAGAAGGAAATATGATTATGGTTAGAACAAGCATTTGTTGAGTTGTCTTTTGTTTTGTTGCCATTTCTATTGTTAGGCACGAAATATCATTGGTTTAAACAATATGATAACAATCAACAACAACTATCTATGTCTAGTGAGAGTGGAAAGCAGGTAATCTGGAGCAAGCGAATCGCCTAATTAGACTAGGAACGCTTCGGAACGGAACCAGTCTAGTGTTCTACTCGACGCATAACGGTAACGTCAGGTAATATGGTCAAGTAACAAGGTAGTGGGGGGAGTACTGCGTCTATAATGGAACCAGCCGAAAAGAATTAATAGGTAATGATAAAATAAAATAAAAAATTCTGAACGTGTTGGAAAGAGATCAAATTAAAAACAAAATTAGTTTTATTTTGTTCCCCCTCTCACTATATATTATAAAAACAAAAGAATTCCAATGATTAGCATAACAAAAGAAACGGGACAGAATGGTTGTTTTTGGAAAAAAAAAAAAAATAAATAATGGAAAAAGAGCGAAAAATATAAACCAGAAATGAGGAAGACTTAATGTATGACAAAGATAGAAAGGAGTGTAAATTAAAAATAAGAATAGTTTGTAAGTCAAAAGAAAAATATAAAATATGGTAATAAAAATCAATGAGTTAATTTTTTTTTTTTTAAAAATAAGATAGGTAATGATACGTTTGAGGATGAAATAGAATAAGAAAAAACTAAAATCAAAACATATAGAATGTTAAATCAAAATAGACTGCCAAGTGGTGTGGCACATAGCTTCCACGCATCCATTCACGTACTTTATTGATTTTATGCTTTTACAAGTTAATATTGTCTAAATTTGTTTAATTGTTTCCCCCGTTTTTTTTTAATCTGTCAAAATTGTTTTGATTTATTACATGAATTAAAGTATCAATTTAGCAATAGTTAAAGAGCGCAAGCTGTTTATATTAATGTGGGGCTATCTGCAGGTTACTTTTGATAAACCATAAAAGTTTCATGCGAATCAGATAAGTACTTTTGAACCAATAGATGTAAATAAATGTATGTTTGTGGGCATGTGGAAGAGAAAACAAATGAGCATAGAATGTTGAAACTTATATGGGAACAACAATGAGCTAGTTATGACCTACCACACACACATACACACACCACACACACACACATTTTACAAAAATACATTTATTAAAACATCATTACACATACATAATTTTACATTTTATTAAAATGGGACGCGTAGTTTTTAAGATATGTTGGTTTTCAAAAATCGAGAGACAAACCGACAGACAGACACGGAACCAAAAATGTTCTACGATGTGTTTAACGGATTTCTGTCTTAGAATTATTGAAATCGGAGACAAAAAAATGTTTCTTTCTTCAGAACGGTCACATTGCTTTCGTTACCTTCGGTAAACTCTAAAGCAAAATTATTTGCAAAAAGAGAAGAGTAAAAATTGTAAACAAAAAATTATAATGAAATAATAAAGGGATAAAAAGAAAACTATAATAAATAAAATGAAGTAGATATAAGTAAAGGTTGAAAAGATATGGTATTAGAATGACAAATTATGATGATAAAATTGAAATGAAAGAATGAAGAGATAAAAAGAAACAGTGATATAAATGAATGAAGTATATATAAAATAAAAAAAAGTCTAAAAGAATTAAGTAAATACAAGTAAAGGTTGAAAGGATATGTTATTAGAATTGAAAGTAAGATGATAATAGTACAAAATGTTATTAAAGATGTAGCGGAAAAAAAGAAAGAAATATTTAAAACTGATAAAGCAAAGAAGATTAAAAAAAAAAAAATAGAGTGTGATGTGAAACTAGGATGGTGAAAATAGAATGATGGAATGAGAAAAGTGAATGGAATGAGAGAATAAGAATGAACAAGGCATTAGAGAAAAAAATGATAGCTTAAGGAAATAGTGACAAAGAATGATGTAGTGAAAGGTTAAACAAATAAATAGAATATTAACATTAAATAAAATAATAAAGAGCAATTGATTATATAATATGATTAATTTCAGACGTCAGCCCTTTAGTGTGCTGGCTTGGCTTCTCCAATATAATTTGACGAATTTTCCACAGGTGTACAAAGTAATGTCATCCCAGGTTGTATTTTCCAGTGTTTTCCATTTAATAGTTTTCGTTGGGTTATTTAATTCATTTGTCGATTTCACCTGGTAATACATATTTTTCTGAACATATATGCCAAATTTCGTCAAAATCGGCTCAGTAGTTAAGGCTCCACGCGTCTGCATAGACGACAGAGACTTTGTTTAAAAAAAAACAACACTTTTTTGGACTCAGGGGAACTCAAAACGTGTAAATTCATCAAAATCTCAAAATTGAATTTTAACGGCATCACAATACTATCTCTTTATACAAGAAAGCAAAAAATGTCTCTTAAATTTACCCAAAATAAATTTTAAACTTGGGGACATTTATTATTTAATATGGTTATAAAATAAATGTATGCCAATATATTATGTTAAAGAATTATGCTTACTAAAAAATTCACTTCGACAAACTTGGATAAATAAATTAAATAATAAATTAAATCTACTACTACTATTACTATTACTATTAAATAACTAACACAATTAACATAGTTTGTATGAAGGCTCTAGGCTCTTTTATTACTAATAGAATAACTAACACAATTAACATTGTTTGTATGAAGGATATACTAATACTAATAGAAAATTAAAGCAACTAAAGTATATTTCGACAAACCTATGATTAAGATTAAAAGACCTATTTATAAAATTTATAAAAATAGGCAATAAATCAATATTTAAACCAGGTAACAATGAATCAAATTATAAATATGTATCCCAATAGAGTATATATTAAAAACCAATAAAAATGACGGGATAATCTTTAAGTAAAGTAAAATAACATTTGTGCAATTTGCTTTGTGTGAAACAAACTATGCCAGCTGTAGGAGAGGAAAAAAATTAATGTAATTTCATTATTTTATTTCCTCCCTATATCTCTCTATTGCACTATTAACATACAGAGCCGACGTTGCACTGTTATATAGAAAAGAACCTTGAACTTTCCAACAAACGGTCAAAGGGTCAGGGGCAGTGGAAATTGTATACATTTTAACACGGTCAAATTATTTATTTAAAGAGCTGAGGTCTGGTCAAGTTTTTCGTCTAGGACCGCAGTCCTAATTGTCCAGTTACGGTTTGAAAACCGCATTAAAAGGCAGTAATTGAGAGAAACAAAAAACAGTCCGCGAATTATTCACCGTTTCCTGTGACTAAACCAAGTTCCCAGCCAAATATCTCACTTAATATGAAATGTCTACTATAATAATAACTTTTTTGAAAGAGATAAAACAATAATTAATTGTTTAAACAGAGATTTTTTGCTGTACTTACTCTTAGTAAGTGAATATACAGAGCTAAATTGAACTTATTGTCAAAAATATAATTACTATTCACCTCGGAGTATGATTTTACTGAACATGTAAGACAAATTTCGTCAAGATCAGCCCAGTAGTTTAGGCTCCAGGCGTCTGCACAGACAGATTTTTTTAAAAACAACTTTTTGTACTCAGGGGACCTCAAAACGTTTAAATCCATTAAAATTATTATTAATTAAATATAATTAATACAATTCGTACTACACTTTCCCATGTATCCAAAACGTGTAAATTCTTCAAAATCAAATTTTTTGTTCCATTAGAAAATACTTTTATTCAATATATACTACGTAAATGAGAAAGTAAATAGCAGTACCCTGTTGATCCGAACACACGGTAATCCGGACGGTTTTCCATGGTGAATGAAAGCCCACAACAATGAAATTTATATCGCAAATACTATTAATTGTTAAGTTAATTTGTTTTGTTTTAGAGTTTAATTTTTAAAGGAAGAATGAGCCCTATGAATGTATACACAAAACGTCGTATTATGTACATTCATATATTATGAATTCCTCCTAAAGATTTATTTTGTATTGTACCTAATTGCAATTCATACCTAATTGCAATTGCACGTAGATTGCAATTCAATTGCAATTCAAATTATTATTTTCATTTTCTAAACTATCATCACATCACTCAGTGTCCGTAAATGAACACAATAGGTTTGTTCCAACTAACCTATTTGTATCGTCTTCTGCATCGTCCCGCGGATCGTTTGGGAATTGTTTAAGACAGGTTCATACGCATGTGCTAACATTGTAGTAAAACATCGCGTTAGGTTGGAAAGGGTTAAAAACTAACTATAATTAGGACTGTATTAAAAATATTCAAGGAAACCCAATAGTTAGGAAACCTTCCTGTTGACATAATGTGTGACGATTAGCATAACTGCGCATGTCAACAAACCGGCACTTGGTATTGTCAGAGGATCGTTTGGACCGTACAGTACTCGGTTCGCAAACGACCCCTCTTTGGGTTGGAACAGTTTCGAGGTACGAAAAAGTGTCGCAAGTCGGGTTGGAATGGCTTTTATCCATTGCGCATGCCCGTGACGATCCCACGGAAGGTTTTCTGCTTGGTAGGAACAAACCTCATATTGTTTATAATTTTGAGTTTTATTTCCTCATTGGTCCCTTGGTCACCTAGAGTGACCACAATAAGCAGCATGCACTGAATTCCTTCTGTGTTTATTTAGTCAATCTTAACTTGAATTTTCTAAATAGATCATTACCTCTATAATTTGATTTCTCATACACAACACATCTCGAGATTGAAAAAGTAACATATTTTATAAGATTAAAGTAAAATTTTACTATTGTTATTTTCTCTTAGAAGTAGTCGGTATAGATTGCCGGATTGTTTTTTTTTTAATTTTATACCCTTTGCCGGGAGTGATTATGGCCTGAAGGCAAAACCCCAGTAAACTGATTAGAGTTTTAGTCTGCCCAGGAGGCCTGAATTACCTTTTTGATCTACGAGACCCCTAGCTCTGGTGGAATGCATTAATTGAGCAGCCCTCCGCTAGTATGGACACAGGTAGCAAAGTCCTGTGTCTGAACCTCGGCTACTCTACCTATTCATAATATATATAAAACCCCAAGACTAACTTGTTTTTATTACTTCATATAAACTATATATATATACTTTCACTTATAGTCTAGAACAGGCCTTTAACATTTTTTCCCACACATTGGTAACTGTTATTTTGATTAGTGTTAAAAAAAGAGACTTATTATTATGCATAACTTAATAATAATAATAGCACTACACATTTTTTTTTCCTATTAAATGTGCGGTAACCTTTTGTATATAACCTATTTTAATTTTGTTGAACTTAACCTATCTAATAAATAGCTTTACCCTTTCATCATAAGGAAAAGTAAACGAAGCTAACTTTGTAGTTGGTTTACATTATTTTTGGAACGAAGTTCCTTATGGCACGTTCTGGAGCCCGGGAGTGAATCCAAAAAAAAGACCAAAATCACCGTCACAAAGTCACCGTCACGCAACCAAGCGTCACGAAATCTACCGATGACGATAACTTGAGTAAAAGATGACCGAGTTAGTTGAAATTTGGTACACATGTTCATTTTACCAATGCCCAGGCTGAGTTCGTTTAGCAACCGCCGTTAATTAACCGCCCAAGCGTTCACGCGCAACGCTCGCGTAAACGTAAGCTTCAAATTTAAAATTGGAATTTTAGGACGGGAAAAAATTCTTATACATCATCTATTTAATGAGACTAACAACTTTTATAAATAAACACCGACACTGCTATGAAGTGATAAAGATCGTTAAATTTATTAAAGCGGGCCGTATCGTTTAAAACAGAGAAAACAACGTTTTTAAAGATATCTTACGTTCTAACGTAACGATTTAATAAAATTTCGTATACATCACCTATAGTACAATTGAAACAAGCATGTAAAATTTCAACCTGATACAAGCAGAAGTTTTTGTATGTTAGTGATTTATATTTTTACTACGTTTTTATTAGCTTGCATTCTTGTTTGTTTGTTTGTTTGTCCGGTACAAATCTGGCAATCGATTTCTAACTAACTTCTCGAATAGCTAGACATTTTAAACTTTTAGCATAGCTCAGAACACGATGACAATGCATTATTTTAATACTTTTAGCCATCTTTCAGCAGAATTTAATTAGTTTTAAGCAAATTTTGCTGTATGGAAAGTTAGTTCGGAAAAAATTCGCAAGTTATTATATTTGTTTTGCCATATCCAATATTTTCTCAATCTTCATTTGGACGGGTCTCAAATTTGTGATAGATAAACATTGAATGACAGCCAAACAGGAAATATCGATTATATTATTTATCGGTTATATTATTTATATTATTTCAAATATATCGATGGCATGATTTAGATTTGGTGTTGGGGAGATCCGTTGTAGAAAGATTTATCCTTTTATAGGTTTAAGATCAGCTCTCTGGATGGTTGTCATTTATGTGAAGTAAATAAATTCGGAACTATTTTTTTTCACTAACATTATATATTATATAACAATGACAATAATATTATCAACATTACATACGATTCAACAGAAAATTTAAAAACTTAGTATATAAAAAGTTCTTTTTATCTTGAAATTATTTATTATAATATTTAATCGGAGTAATACGACGGTGAAGTCTGAGGGATAAATTCATCATTAACTTTTTTCTCAATATACAATACATTATTTATTGAAAGACGCTCGCTTCAAAGATAATAAAAAGCTTTTCTTTTAATTTTGCCTTAACTCCGCTAGCAAAAATAGTTAGTTACTTTTAATTTTGTCTCTTTTCTAACTCCGCCATGTATAAGTAGTTAGTATCGTATACTTAATTTTGGAACTGTGATTTTATCATTTATATTTAATAAAAATCGTAAGGAACTTCGTTCCTACCTGGTGTCCCGCGACACCACACGTATTTTTCAAGAATAAAATTGATTTGGCAGGGTAACTATTAGCCTATATTTTTTCCCTTCAAATCTACCAGACACCAAATACGTCCTTGTTTTTATTATACGTTTAAAATTGGATTCAGCATGAACCACCTAGTAGTATAAAATAACCTAGTATAAAAAATAACAGAGGAAAAGTCAGCTTCCGTGTCGGTACTAATGGAGCACGAAGACATTCGCGACTGTAACTCAACCATATCTGATCTAGGTTAAATACCTGACAAGATTTACTTGGGCATAGTAAAGTTATATGAGGAAACCAGAACCATCCTAGAAAGCTCTGAATAAAACATAACAATATAAACTGAAACCTTCTCCTTATACTTACTTGAATTATTTCCTTTTTTAAAATCAGGGTTAATTTCACTGTCATAACAGGATAATGTACTTCTTAATACTTGTTTAACATAAGTATCATTCAGTAATATATATACTCGTATTATCAATTATCAAGTATTATCAACCGTATAACTATATGACTATCAATCAATAATATGTAATATGTAACACAGCATTTTTCTTATTTTATATGTAGTTTCCTCTACAATGTCTTAGATGCAGTTTTCTTCAAAAATATCTTAGTTGCAGATTTCTTTAACAATACCTTAGATGCAGTTACCTACCATAACATCTTAAATGATGTTCCTTCAATAGTATCTTAGATGTAGTTTTCTTTAACAATCATTTAGATGTAGTTTTCTTTAACAATCATTTAGATGTAGTTTTCTTTAACAATCATTTAGATGTAGTTTTCTTTAACAATCATTTAGATGTAGTTTTCTTTAACAATCATTTAGATGTAGTTTTCTTTAACAATCATTTAGATGTAGTTTTCTTTAACAATCATTTAGATGTAGTTTTCTTTAACAATCATTTAGATGTAGTTTTCTTTAACAATCATTTAGATGTAGTTTTCTTTAACAATCATTTAGATGTAGTTTTCTTTAACAATCATTTAGATGTAGTGTTCTTTAACAATCATTTAGATGTAGTTTTCTTTAACAATAGATTGATGTAGTTTTCTTTAACAATCATTTTGATGTAGTTTTCTTTAACAATAGATTGATGTAGTTTTCTTTAACAATCATTTTGATGTAGTTTTCTTTAACAATAGATTGATGTAGTTTTCTTTAACAATCATTTTGATGTAGTTTTCTTTAACAATAGATTGATGTAGTTTTCTTTAACAATCATTTTGATGTAGTTTTCTTTAACAATCATTTAGATGTAGTTTTCTTTAACAATCATTTAGATGTAGTGTTCTTTAACAATCATTTAGATGTAGTTTTCTTTAACAATAGATTGATGTAGTTTTCTTTAACAATCATTTAGATGTAGTTTCCTTTAACAATCATTTAGATGTAGTTTTCTTTAACAATAGATTGATGTAGTTTTCTTTAACAATCAGTTAGATGTAGTTTTCTTTAACAATAATTTAAATGTAGTTTCCGTCAACAATCAAACAGTTAAAGTCAATCATCGTCGTTCCGAATTGAAATCTACACTCTTAAGTCTCATATTTCTGTGAAAACTTTTAACATATTCGCAGTTTCTTTGTAAGTCGGCAGCTGTTGAGTCTCAGGGCGCCATGGCGCGGTGCTCTTTGGCACACACAGGATTAAAGAGACTCAGCCAAAGGGGGAATGATCTCGCGGTGTAGAATGTCTAAGAATTACAGTTGGCTAAAAGGAATTACACAGAGAGACTTGTAATGCCACATTGAACACCTTCAGGCTAAGAATATTAAAATATTTCTAGGAAAACTCTAGTACAGATCATGCCTTACTTACAAAATATCCCTTAATGAAAATACAAGCTTACGTACTCTTCTAAAGAGAAAGAGGTATTTCGATTTGTGGTCAACATTTTTTAAAATTTATCTTTTTCTAAATTGTTCCAGCTATTTACCTATTCATTTTGTACAACACACAATCTAAGTCTAATATGATAGGAAAAAAATCGTCCCGAGACAACGCAGACAAACTTTCTCATATACGAGTTCATAATTACTTAGCCCAGTGTATTCCATTTATTAGTTTTCGTGTTTTCGAAGGTACGTTTAATTATCATTGAACATTTCATCAAAATTTGTCATAAAAATAACTTCCCCTCGGAGGGGAATCGAACCCGGCCTCTCTCTGTCGTCCACGTTAAAAGCTATTTTCTCAGGAACTAGATTTTTCCGGGGGAAATGGGTTATATCGTTAGATTCGTATTTAAATGTATTACATTTTAGAATTTTTTAATAAAAATCGTCGGAACCGTTTTCGGCCAATATTTTTTTCACGTTTTTTAAAGAATTTTTGGGGGTTGCGCCCCTAAATTTGGAGCTATAATTAATTTCTCGATTTCGCCTCGGGGTATGATTTTTCTGAACATGTATGCCAAATTTCGTCCAATATTGGTCCAGTAGTTTAGGCTCCACGCGTCTGCACAGACAGACAGACATTTATTAAAAACCACTTTTTTGGACTCAAAATACCACAAAACGTGCAAATCCATAAAATCTCAAAATAGATTTTTTAGCGAAAACACAATAATTTCCTCTTTATATGAGAAAGTATAACAAATGACCAAAATAAATTAATTATTTAATCATACAATTTTTTTTACCAAATAATTATTAAATATTTATTAAAATCACTTAATTGAGTGTCAAATAAACCTAATCAGTTTATGCGTCGATATACAAGTCCCACGTTATTTTTAGCTTTTAAAAACTGGGGATTGATCCAAAAGAAATTGAGGCTTATACATTTTAAAACTCATGCGACCCCAATAAGATAAATAAATTTTAGTAGAGCTCGAACAGTCATAATAAATGTATTTTTTAAAAAAAGTTTCTCCCATGAATGATATTTTATGATGTAAAGAGGAATTAGTAAAAATCCCATACTAGAGTAAATGCTATCTATAGTATGATTGTTGTATCAGAAAAATCATAATCATAAGTATGATTATGTTACATACAAGAGATAACCTTGGAGAACTCATTAGGAAGACTAATTGTTATATAAAAAAAAAAAGAATAAATAAATACATACTTTACAGAAGCGCTAAGTAAAAAAAAATTGATTTTTCTACTGATACTGTGAAAAAAAAGTTTTATGTACTGATCGCTTACCTGGAACAAACATAAAAGAAATACGTTAAAAACAATTTAATATAACAATGAGACAAGCATGTTATTTGGTTCTTCAGTTAGTTTAAGAACTAATAGTGGCTAAAATTCACATTTTTGTAATGTAATTTTATATAATATATCGATTGCATTTGTGTGTAATAGTAATAACTATTTTTGTATAATACGAAAAATCAACTATAATGGATTTAAAATATAGATTTCAACGACCTTATGTATATCGATCGATTAGCGATAATATACCTTGGCGTGTTGTTAAAATCAGCAATCCATTGTACTTATTTAAATACATGTTAGATATAGGAGCGTCTATGGAGTTCATCTTAAAGGAATAACAAAAATCGTCTCTCCACGTAAATTTAAACTGGTTTATTTAACAAAGCAGCTTTCAATAATAGTATATTATTGTTAGATTAGTATATTCCTTTAAGATGAACTCCATAGACGCTCCTATATCTAACATATACTTTCAGGCACTGATGATGGCCTTATGAAGGCTGAAAGCTGCTTTGTTAAATAAACCAGTTTAAATTTACGTGGAGAGACTATTTTTGTTATTCCTCTATTTAAATACAGTTATATATACTGCGTTGATAAATTATTCTTCAAATTATATCAAGAAAAAAAATAGTTTCTCATTTGCTTCATTTTTATATTAATTATTTAATAAAACCCCTTATCATTTTATGGGAACTAAATTAGGGCAATTTAGTTACAATAATTTTGAAAAGGTTATAATTATTATTGGTTTAAAAAACAACAACAAAATAATTGTCTCTTCAATTATAACTTGTATTTTTTAAAAAAACAAAAACTATCTCTTCAATTATAACATGAGTTTTTATCCAAAAAAAAAAAAACTGTTTCTTCAATTATAACTTGAGTATTTATAAAAAAAAAAAAAAATATCTCGTCAATTATAACTTGTGTATTTATCCAAAAAAACTGTCTCTTCAATTATAACTTGTGTGTTTATCCAAAAAAACTATCTCGTCAATTATAACTTGTGTGTTTATTAAAAAAAACTGTCTCTTCAATTATAACTTTGTGTTTATCCAAAAAAACTGTATCTTCAATTATAACTTGTGTGTTTATCAAAGTAGCTTTGGACATTTACAAAGGTATCATCTGAGCCTATTACGGAAAAACCAATGTTTCAACAATAAATAAATATCAGGGAGTTAAGTATTAAGTCTATATATTAAGTTAAAGATCAAAGTAAGGTCTTCAACATAATATTAGTTAAGCATAGGCTTCTAGCGCCATGGCTCATTTTTTCGGCACTTCTCAGCATGGCATGGATAAGCCGAGCTGATTTCTTTATTGTTCTATAAAACATAATAGTTTTTATAACAACATAGTTTATAAAGATTACCGGTAATCAAAAGTAATAAATACACATAAATATGTAATAAGTCATACTATACAAAAGAAGTAATCATTATGTCTATATTTAGACAAGGATGTTATATAAAAAAAAAAATCCGTACAAGAATTCTCAAGTATATGATTCACAGAAGGTTTTGTCGGAATTGATTACTACTGAAACAGAGAGTAGTCCGGAATTCCATGAATACCATATTAATAGTATTCGCGGGGTCTGTCAAGAGTTTAAAGTAAGCAGTAGATTGCAGGTTTCGGGCCATTCCCAGTTTGACTTTCACCAGCAGACATTCCACAATGCAGACGACTTATAGATCCGTCAAACGCTCTCAAGTAATCCCTCTTAGACTACTTTAGTAATTATAACTAATTCTTCTTTTTAAGTTTTAAAAATAAATTCTTTCTTTTTTTTTTTTTTTCTTTCAAATCCGGATAATTTTAGCTAAAAACGACTTTCCAATTATTTAAGAGAATAATAAAAAGAAAAGTGTGTGCGTGTGTGTATTTATATATATATATATATATATATATATATATATATATATATATATATATATATATATATATATATATATATATATATATATATATATATATACACATATATATATAGAAACAAACGAGCGCTGCAGGTTAAAACTTATATGGGACCAACAATGAACTAATTATGAACTACCATATACAAATTTAATTAATATAGGTCAAGCAATTTTTAAGACTGCTTAAGAATTGAGCTACCGACAAACAGACACGGAACCATAAATGTTACCTGATGTCTCAAAGGAATTTCTTTCTTGGAATTTTTAAAAATTGGAGGCATATAAAAGCTCGTAAGCAGAAATATATTTCCAATAATATTGATACCGTCATCAACATTTTTTCCCCCCCTTTAATGAAATTCCAGCTCAGAAGGTGCAAGACAATAAAAAACTATGAGTAAAAATGAACAAGACAAGAAACATGTGTCATAGTCTAACGGTTTCAAGATCCGGCAATGAATAATTGCATAAAAGAATAAGAAAAAGGAAAAAAAAAAAAAACAAGGCACATTTATCTACATGTGTATACGTATAGTATCCTTGAGAAGGTCGAATGTCTGGAGGCAAGTCCCCCAGCATACTGCCCAGTGTGAACACAAGACCCTGGTTTTCTAACGCTAAAACCATCTTTCACTGCAGCAGATCGTGAGAAATCACTCACTTCTCTTGCCATTATACACAGAATAAACCACATTCACAATTATGTAGATTTTATTTCTTTTGCTTCTGCATTCCTCCACCTTTATAATCAAACTTCCCAGTGAATGTAAACCAGAAAAAAGGAGCGCGAAATTTTAGATGAAAGAAAAATGTCGTTGTTTCTCTCACAGCTGTTTTTATAATTTGAAGATGTTAAAAACTGGTTATTGTTTTGTTTTTTTACTTGTTTTAATTTTTGTTAGTGCTTAATATAAATCTTATACAAGTCCATGCAACTTTTTAAAATCAAGTTAAGTAACTCTTATTTAATATGTAGCCAAAATATGAATTAATTATTTATTAGCCAAACGTATTAAAAAACTGTTTTTTGAATGAGAGATGCTCGCTCAATAGCTTAATTCGAAAAAATTGTTTCTACCACATATTATTGTATTCTATGTTCTTGCACTTTACGTACTAAATTAATACTTTTCTATACAAAATATTGTATCCTATCTACTCTATTGCTGACTGGTGTTTTTAGTTTACTATACTATGTTCTAAATGTATACTATTTTTGTATAAAAATACATTATGGTGTTAAATTTTTTACAGCAAAATTATATCAGAGAGCTATATCATCAAAAGCACTTATCTGATTTTTATGAAAATTTAGATGGTTTGTCGAAATTAGTCTTCAGATGGCCTCAGATTAATTTCAACTGTCTGTGCTCCTTAAATTATGCTAAATTGATATTTTAATTTATGTAAAAAATTAAAAAAAATTTCAAAGTTTTAAAAAAAAATGTGGTAGATGTAGATGGGTGGAGCCTAAATTTCAATGCCGATTTTTTTGTTTTTAAATTTGGCATACAAGTATAGAAAAACTATAGCTTCGATTGTGATGGCGTTACCAACCACAAACGCTAAGAAAAACATGGAAAAAAGTATTTCTCGAAAACAATTCTGACTCGATTTTGGTTTAAAAATGCAATACTGCACTCCATTTAAATGCGAATCTAACAATCTTAAATTGTTTTCTTAAAACATTCTTGTTTCCGAAATATTAACGAAAATAAATCTCATTTTGTTGAAAATAGAAAACAAAAATCACAGGGAAGTACTTGCGTCCAAGTACTTTTTAGGGTTTTGTAGAAGATTAAGCATGCCCGTTATGTAATTATGATTTTATTCTTCGATCTCAAGGGTCCGGGTTCGATCCCCCGGGGGGTCACAATGTTTTTCATCGGTAATAACGACTAGAAAAAATCATTTTTTCAGACCATTTCCATCGCTTCACCATAAGGTATAACCATGAATTATTTCGAAATTTTAGGACCACCCGCTATATACTGGTTGGGGAGGGGGGACATTTTTGGGGTATATTTTGACTTATAAAATTAATAAAGAATGAAAAATTTAAAAAAGCAAATATATATTTGAATCCTACTCTCCACCAGCTTTCATATGATACCCAACTCAAAATTTAAAAAAAATAAAATTTTTGGCGCACTTCAAATTTTTGCGCCCAAAATGGCAATTTTTTAAAATTTGGGATGAACTCCCGGAATTTTCATCGCCCCACAATAAGGCATTAGCATGAATTATTTCGAAATTTTAGGACCAGCCGAAGTATAGTGGTTGGGGGGGGGGGGAATTTTTTTTGGGTATATTTTGATTTTTTTACCCAATAAGGGATGCAAAATTTAAAAATGTATATATATCTTTGCGTCCTACTCTTCAGCAGCTTTCATTTGATACCCAACTCAAAATTTTAAAAAAATAAAATTTTTGGCGCACTTCAAATTTTCGCGCCAAAAATTAGCAATTTTTTAAAACTTGTGATGAACTCCCGGAATTTTCATCGCCCCACAATAAGGCATTAGCATGAATTATTTCAAAATTTTAGGACCAGCCGAAGTATAGTGGTTGGGGGGGGGGAATTTTTTTTGGGTATATTTTGATTTTTTTACCCAATAAGGAATGCAAAATTTACAAAAGCATATATATATTTGCGTCCTACTCTTCAGCAGCTTTCATTTGATACCCCACTCGAAAATTAAAAAAAATATAAATTTTTGAGTTTACAACATTTTTGCGAATTGCGCATGCGCACATTTAATTTTGAACTTCTGTATATTTTTCCTGTGGTTGGGTCAAAAAGTTACACCAGTATTTCAAATTTCAGCTCTATAGCTTAAACGGTTCGGGCCCTATGAACCAAAGAGCGACGGACAGACGGACACATCACCCTCGGCATAAGGGTTTTGAGAAGAATCTACAAAACCCTAAAAATGAAATAACCACCTGTTGAACATTTTTGAAATATGTATGTATAAAAATAAATCTATTAGATGAGAGCTTATGGGATTACAGTATCGACATCTATACGACAAAGTTTTGTTTGATTTATGGAACCTATCTTTTTTTTTCATTACATATAAGTAAGTAAGCACCACAAAATGAGTTAACTTCAGTGATTCAGAGATATGTTAATACAAATAAAAAGATGAACAACAAGTGAATCACTTATTCTAAAAATCCCCATCACAGCTGAATTGAAAGACCCATCTAAGTGGTTAACTTAAAAGTAAAATTGGCATTACATCTCATACAATACATTACATAATAAAAAAAACCTTTGTGCATAATTTTTTTCTCACTTTATCTGTGGTTCCTTTGTTTATTTTGAAAACTTTATTTTTTATTTTTTTTATATTGGCTAGAAAAGCCTGTGCTGGTGTAAAGAAAATTCTTGTTTGTGCCAAACGCCCACTTTATGTTCTGGTGAAATTGGGAAGCCGAGATTATTTTTAGGGGGCGCTGAATTTTAATGATGACCCGGTGACTAACCTCATGAGGTCAAAATAGTGACCTCCAGACGCTCAATTTATTATATTGACAGTATTAAATTTAAACAGGGACACGGTAATCAAATAAATCTACGCACGAACCTTCATCTAATATTTAAAGCAAGAGACGTTATTTAGATCTCATTGCAAGGGTACACTTTTAAGGGGGGTTCATGATATGCTTTGATACTTTCTAAATCTTATATTATTCTTGTAATTACATCGGTTTATGTAATTTTACATAATCCAAATTTCTATGTTTTTGATATTTACATTAAATAGTCTGCCCATTAGTGTGGCACATAGCTTCCTCTCGTCCTATTTCATATACTTTAATGATTTTACAAACTATTGTTAATAAATTTATTTTTTCATCCCGTTTTTTAAATCAGTCAAAATTGTTTTAATTTTTTTACATGAATTAAAGTAGCAATTTAGCAAAATTTAAAGAGCATGTAATGTTGATAATATAATTGTTATTGTTATATAATATATAATGTTAGTAAAAAAAAAATAATTCCGAATTTATTTACTTCACATAAATGACAACCATCTAACTAGAGAGCTGATCTTAAACCTATAAAAGG